>PVKE010000014.1:260507-326938 GCA_004027555.1 Craseonycteris thonglongyai | reverse complement strand
CAGAGTCTACTGTATTTCCTACCCACATCCCAGCACTTTTCTGAGCCTCCATCACCTTCTTTTAAGTGACCTCTTCGGGCTTTCTATAATAGTCTCTCTGTAGACGCTTCTGGGCCATTGATCCAGCTCTGGGAGCCTTGCACACTTCCTGGGAGGCCTTGTTGAGTCTAAGCTGGAGTCAATGAAGAGACAGAGAAGGTCAAATGACTAAAGCTCTAATCAGCTAGCCTGAGTGCCACTCTGCTTCTTTTACCGCACCGCCATCCAGACAGCAGTTTGCAAATGGAATTTCAATTCTGTCGGTTGCTGCTACGTTTTACAAAATACAATGAGATGCTCTTCTTGATTCTGTAATGGAGAAACCTAGAAATGTGCTCTATTATGCATGGAAAGTGGTAAGAGGACAGAACCTAGAGCCAAGTCATTTGAGTTGACTCCAAGCTTTCCCATTTATTAGGTTTGTGACCCTGCTCTTTGGCCTGTCTACACATCCATTTTGTCTTCTGGGTCATGGGAGCCATGATGGTACCTGTCTCAGACAGTTGTTCTGAGAGAGTAAACGAGCCAATATTTGAATGCATTGCCAATCACATAGTAAATAATGTATGAGTGTTTGTTAAATAAGAGACTGTTTAATTTAAGAAATATTTATGGAATGCCCACTGTAGTACTAAGCAATGAAGGAATGTACAAAATTAACAAACTATGTCAGCCTTTCATGACAGTTTGTGGAGAGACACAGACATGTGTGGAACTAGTCGCAGTAGGGCCAGTGTATAGCCCTGCTCACATATACACAATGGACAAACAGAGGAAGGTGGGATCACTATCACTGGGAGGGAAGCACACTTATCAGAGATGGTGTAGGAATTGTTTCTTGAGGGATAAGTTGTATTTCCAAGCACAGGTAATCGGGGGCTCTTGGCAGAAGGCTGTTCCACGTGCGCAAGCATAAAATCACCCCTCTTCATGGTCACCAATCCTGTATTTATTCCCTCTGTGTACCCATCTCCCAGGTCTTACCTGCCTGCCTTCCTCCCATCCCACCTCTTGGTCCACTTGCAAATTTCTACCACTGGCCTGCCTTTTCCTCTAAGTACTTTCTTCTTATTTTATCTCTCTTTTCATCTTGAAAGTACAGCAAGTAATCTACTTAAATCAAATAATAGATAAGGGTATCAAATGCCAAGCACCCTCTTCTTCCTCCAGCCCCCCTCCCCAGAGGTAAGAGCATTGTGGTGGTTATGAGACACGCTACAAGTTCATGACATGGCTCCCTCTGAAAGGAGGAGTTTCTATCCACCCCCTTGAATCCACACAAGCTTCCAAGCACTTCCACCCATAGAGAAGTGCAGAAAGGGCAGTGGGTGTCTCCTAAGACCACGGCGTAAAAGGCCATGCGGCATCTACCTGGTTCAGCCAGCACTACCTCTGCAAGCCCTGAGCTGCCATATGAGGAGCTCAGCTCCCCTGAGACAGCCTTGCTGGGGAGGCTCTACCCCAGCACACTGGATGATAGTCTCAGCTGGGCCCAGCCTGTCAGCTTTCTCCAGTACCTACAGAGCTCCGGTCTTAGGTCGTGTGTGCCATTGCACAAACAGAACACGACACATTTAACCTCTCTTCTGATGGTCACTATTGTAGTAGCTTTCAGTTCCCTGGTCTTATAAAAAAAAATCTGCGATGAATACTCATATCCATACATCTTTGTGCATTGGATGGGTGGTTCTGCAGGATAAACTCTTAGAAATCACATTGCTGAACCAAAGAGTATGTGATTTAAAAACAATTTTTATAGACCTTACCATATTGCCCTCCAAATAGGCTAACTGGCTTTCCTGATGGTGTATGAGATTGCCTGTTTTCTTGTCACCTCACCAACAATGAGTGTTAGCAAGCTTTCTCTCCTTTACCATGCTGATGCTGTCTCTGCCTTCGTTATGATGGGCCCTGGCTGTCCTCAGTGTAAGCGAGTCATGCCAAGTGTGACCTGTGCCAGCCTGCAAAGCCATGGGGCCTAGGTGCATGGGGAAGTGGGGAGTGTAGGGAGCAAAGATAACACACAAGGGCCAGGTGTTAGCAACTCAGGTGGCTGAAAACTAATTTAACTACAGGTGAGCCACCGACTTGTAGAGCAAACGTGAGAGAACATAATGAAATTCAGCTTGATGACATTCTGCTAATGGCAGGTGTTGTCTGAAATCCAGAATGATCCAGAATGGAAGGGGAGGATGGGGAGCTTATGGATGAGGAGGGAGGAAAAGGGAAGTTCTCTCAGTTCATTAAAGTGCTCATTGGACAGCTGGCTATAAACAGAACATGTTAAAATGATTGACTTCAGCCTGGATGCTTCCAGGGTACAGTCAAGAATAGGGGTTCCCAAAACTAGGTGCCTAGCAATATACCTGGAGCATATTCTACAAATAGATAGATGGATGGATGGATGGATGGATAGATAGATAGATAGATAGATAGATAGATAGATAGATAGATAGATAGATAGATAATCTCATCATCCTCACCATTACCTCAAACACATAGACAGTCACCATAGATTCTGATTCAGTGGTCTGCCTTTTTAACCAAAACAAACATTTTAAGAAAAATGTTTCTGGAACAGAGGTTCTCAAACTTGTACATGCATCAGAATCACCCCCAGGGACTTGTGAAAACACAATCACTAGGCCCCACGGCAACAACTCGGGCTTCAGGAAATCTGGAGAGGGCCGTAGAATTTGCGTATCTAACAAGCTTCCAGGCGGTGCTGGTGGAGCGTCACAGCACAGGAACCCCTGTGACAGCCACACCAGCACAGCCAGACCATGGAGCTGGCTGGAAATGCAGAATCTTAAGCCCCAGCTCAGCCGGAATGAGACAGAATCTGCATTTCACAAGCTCCCCCAGGGATCTCTGTGCACATTTCAGTTTGGGAAGTGCCACCTTCTATGTCTTGCTTCTGTTACCTTGCTCACTATCCAAGGGGCAGGAGGCCGGAGGGTGTGCAGAGCTGCAGAGAAGACCTTGGTTCCAGTCCCAGCACCATTAGTGATGGGAGAGCCTTTGTGATGGACTAAATCGTATCACCTCTCATGGTGTCTAATTCCTTATAAATACAATGGAAATACTGAGCTCAGCTGCCCTTTGGACACCTTCCCTTCTTTCCTATGAGTCTAATCTGGTAATTTATACATTGTTATGGGCTGAACTGTGTTTCCCCCAAAGTATATATGTTGAAGCCCATGCCTGAGAACCTCAGCATGTGACTGGATTTGGAGATGGGACCTTTAGAGAGGGAATTCGGTCACATGGGATCATCAGGGTGGGCCCTAGTCTCATATGCCTGGTGTCCTATCAAGAAGAGGAGGATAGGACACAGGTGTGTACAGGAAGAAGACCATGAGAGGACACAGCAAGAAAATGACCATCTACAAGCCAAGGAGGCCTCAGGAGACTCCAACCCTGCTGACCCTTGAACTTGCACTTCCAGCCCCCAGAACTGTGAGGAAATATTCTGTTGTTTATACCACGCTGCCTGTGATAGTTTGTTGTGGCAGCCCTAGCAAACTCATTCACACACATTGAGTTCTATAACTAAATCCAGATTCGATTCTAAATGCAGAAATCTAGCATCGTATGGCAATTTGTTTCACCATCAGACTGATCAGCTCCAGTATCCAAGTTCTGCAACAATGCCAGCCTTTCCACACTGCAATCCCTCCCGTTTTCTAGGCAATGCCCATCTCTGGTGGGAATTTATTTCCCTGAATTTCATATCCAAGAACTATGGAATCCTTGTCCACTACTTAATACTCAGCCCACTTGCCCCCCTCTTACTACTACATGCCCTCTCCCCTGCTCTTCCCACTCCACCTGGTCTTGGCTTTAAATTTTGTTCTCTGGCTTCTGATCTCCTTGACCGCCTCTTTTTACAAATCAGGAAATTACACTTTTACACCCTGGTCCTGGTTGGTTCATAATTCCTCCACCCAAGAACAGAGTGGCATGTATTGTACGAGGGCAGGCTGATCAATTTTGCCTCCGTTGTAATACGTTTTTGTTCCGTTAGACATATCTGGATCTAAGCAGTTCTGTGTACCCACGTGGCATCTCCCCTCGATCGTTCTTGACCTTGCACACACAGATGCTTTCATTTTCACCCAGTGCGCATGGAAATGAAAGAGTGTTTAGATGTCCCGTTCACACAGAGTCGCGAGTATTGAATTCTTCGCAGTGGAAAATAGTTCTGGTAATTGAAATTCATGACTGATGCAGGCTGTTTGTGGTGATCAGTGTGTTGATGTGAGGACAGTAAGCTGCTGGGGAAGGTGGTTCATCTGTGATGAAGAGGTAAAGTCAGCAGTGAGGAAATGGGTTCAAAAACAAAACCCCGATTGTTTTAAAGAACCGATTTCAAAAATCAGTGCAGTGTTGGCAGAAGTGTATTGAAGTACTGTATATGCTGATTTTATGGAAAACATGATGTAGATATATTTATTTTATTTCATTAACATATCTTTTCCCATTCAAAACAATTTGTTTTTCTTCCATCAAGGTCATCTAAAACTGTGTTGCTCAAACATAAAGGAGACTGCGTGTCACCTGAGGGTCTTGTTAAAGTGCTGATTTTGATTCAGTAGGTCTGGGGGTGGGGCCTGGAAATCTGCATTTCAAAAAAAAAAGCCTAGGGGAAGCCCAAACATCAAGTCCATTGGCTAGACTCTCAATAGCACAGATCTAATGGCAATGAGATTGGGTCTGTGTCTGCGGATTCATTGATAACTAGAGTTTAACTTCTAAGGTTTGCTTTGGATGGAAACAGAGGTGGGTGTTGGAGAGACACAAAACCCTGACTTCCTTCAGGCAGACTCTTGACACCACCTGAGCTTTGATGAGTCAGTGAGACCAAGAGAAGCCATCCAATTTGTCGGCCATAATAATAAGTGGTGGTCCCAACTCATTCTTCACATTGACATGAATAATAGAAAGTAGATGATGGAGGCAACCATGAGTTTCACATCTAGAACCTTCTACACAACTTTTCTCTACCTTTCAATGTCCATAGAGACACACCCTGGTCCTGGTTGTAGAAGCTCAGGAGATTCCCTGACTGCTCCCAGAATGCACTGGGACTATACTACCACACCCCGTGGTGTGCATCAGAAGAAGCAATCACAGATATTCTTTATAGTTCTCTAAGTTCCTGAGTAAACCCACACAGCTGTGCTTTCCAAACTTGTCTATTCATGCGGTCACCCAGGGAGCTTCAAAAATTGCTGATTCCTGGTGTAACCCCAAAATATTGAGGTTTCATTGATCTGGGGTATGTCCTAGGCTTTAGAGTTTTTTAAAGACTCCATGATGCCCCATTTCAATGATTCTAAGGTACAAAGAAGTTTGAAATCACTGCTGCAAGGTCGTGTATTGATTAAGTGCAGGGGTTGAGGTGAGAGAAAAACTGTACTATTTTGAAGAACTCAAGAGAGCTGACCTTCAATTGATTGTTCATTGATTGATTTATTATTTATGCATGCATATATGCAACAAATAATTACTGAGAACTGACTTCGTGCCAGTGCTCTGCTAGGTCCTTGCAATTCAAAGAGGAAAGACATTGCCCCTGCCCTCGTAATGTGAAGGAGGAGACGTAGGTGAGTAAACAGACAACTGTGATAGTTGTGTGGTTGTGCTGTGGCATATAAGAGGGACTTAGGACACAGAGCCAGAGTCTCATGTATGATGATCTGTCTCCGATTCAGGAAATCAGGTAATAATTCTGACAGGAAGAACATACTGCATTCATTCATTCAACAAATATTTAGTAACATGTTTCATGTACTTAATATTGAGTTAATGGCTGAGTAAATTACAAATGACTCAATGAACTCAAATGTTTGTGCTCCTCTCAGAGTTCTTGGATGTCTTAGACGAGGAGCTATTTCTTGTCTGCACCACTCTCGGTCCATATTGTCTGGGGAGGGTGGGACGGTCAATCTTCTCTACTTTCCCTAGAGCATCCAATGGGCTTGGCTCTGATTTTACCCTTGAACTTAAGCCACTGTGTGTGTTGACATGGAGCTGTTGGCTGCCATCTTGTGACCAATGGATGGAAGCAAAAGATGAAGTCATGCCTTTATTCTTGCTACGTATGCTAATAACTTCCCTCTGAGGCCTAATCCAGTTTGAGTGAGCTTTTCTGTTATTTGCAGCCCAAGGTATTCGAACAGCTACACCTAAATGGATTTTTCCATAAGTATTTACTTTTGTGATTAAAAGAATAAATAAACCCACTGATAACTGTGCATGAACTACTCCATTTCCTGTCTTGTGAAACTGTTGTTTTAGGGATCCTATTCTGATACGTTTTGAGGTGTATAAATGGAATTCTGTAAAGTCGGTCAGATCATGAGCTCAAGATGTTTTTCAGCAAAGCATTTAAATGATGCAACACTTAGTGAGCAGCTGCCAGCTAAAGGCTTGAGGAGCAGATGGCAGGAAACAGTCCAGGTTGTTCTACTTGTTTTCTAACAAGTGCCTCGGAATCCTTCTAGGTTTGAGCAGCCGGGTTGCAAATTTCCACGTTCCAGTCTTGCTGTGTTCCTGGGAATTAAAGATGAAGAGGAGCCAATGAGATATTGCAAAAGGTTGTAGGTGAGCTGAAATATCATTGACCCTTTTAAATGTCTCTCAGATTGTCCTCTCATTTTCGAACATCCTGCCATTTTTGTTCAAATTCACATCATCACTAGCCTAAACTAAAGAACAACCTCATAATTGGTTTACATAACTTGAACAAAATAGTGATTCCACCTCCATATACACCCTCAGTCCATCCTCTGTGCTACTGCCAGCTAGTCCATCCGATACCTATGAAGAGACCTTCACACTTGTCCCATCACCTACAGAATAAGGTCAAGGATTTCTGCCGAGGTGCATTTTGCCTCTGTCTATATATATCAAACTTCTGCAGCTAGTTCCCAGCATGTGCTAGGCTGTCACAAGTATTTGTGTCTATGCTCACTGCCTTCTTTGTGTCTTAAAGTCCACTCAGAATACTCCTCTTCATCCTTCAAATCCAAATTCACATAGTCCCTTCTTCAGGAAGCCTTTCCTAGAATCCTTCCACCCTGGTAACCAATGTCTCCTTCCACTATACTATGTTTATAATCCCTACTAACCTTTATCTCCTGACATTCTATTAGTATGCTTGCCCTTCTGTCTCAATTTGAGCCCCTTTAAGATAGAGCCAGTTTCTTATTCATTTCCCTACCTTTAATACTAAGTATAGCGCCCGGCATACAGTAGGCACTCAGTAAATATTCCAGGAATTGAACTGATTGCCTTTGTCTCCAAGTTGGTATTGGGAATGATTTAGACACCCTGATAATCAGGAATCAAATCAGAATTAGTTTGAGATGTGATAGATAACAGCTAAGAATTAATGATAAAAGCTTACCCATATGTTGTTGTTTTCTTCTCTAAAAGATTATCTAGGGGATGCCAGGATAGCTCAGTGGTTGAGCATTTGCCCTGCAATCGTGAGGTCCGGGATTTGATTCCCAGCCCTGGCCCATGCAAACCCCATATGCTGAACTGCAGCACAACTGGTAACCACCGGGATGGCTAGGCCATGAAGTTTCTCACCTCCCATGCAGGAGGCTCCCGGTTTGTTACCGCCCCACGTGACCCCCACATCCATCTGTGTGGAATGAAACCATGTCACAGCTAATGATGTACAACTATGGAGACTGCTCTGGGCCCTCCCTGTTCTCTCTGTCTCTCTGTCTCTCTCTCTCACCTTCTCTCAAAATAATAAATCTTAAAAAATAAAAATAAAAAAAAAGACTAATTGAATGTGTAAGGCTTACCATGTTTAGCTTTCCCATTAAAAGTAATATGAGGGCTGTCTGGAAAGTACCAATCCATGTTGTATGAAAAATAGAGGTATTTATGGCTGGATTTTTTCCAGACAGCCCTCTTGTATTGTGACTAATATCTAAAAAACACATATTTATAAAGTGTGTAGAAGTGAATTGAAATCTTCATAGAAATCTCAAACATAAGCACATACTTATATCCAAACACCTTCTAGTTTATTCTGAAAGAAAATGAGATTCTAATCCCCTACCTTGGGGGAAGTAAAAGTGTCTAAGAGAAAAAAGCAATTCTTTAAAAAATAATAAAAAAAATGTTTAATTACACATTTTCTAATTATACAAAATTAAAATTAACTAGTTGAGGCAATTCAGGCTGTAGCCGGAAGGGTCACAGTGGCCAAAGAAAGAGCACAAACTCTGGTCACCAGCCAGTGTCCCAACTCAGATAACAGGACTCCTCGGTGGTTTCCTGTCCAGCCCAGAGCCAGGAACACGAATGCAATGGCCCCTCTGTATTTTTTCTGAGTCTACATTCACCCTTCTTGGATAAGTAAGGCCTGCTAGATCTGGATTGTGTTTATTCCTAGTAACCATTGGAGTTACAGCACCACTTTAGCCACAGTAAACGAAGAAAAAACAAGTGAGAGGGAGCCAGAGATTGCTTGCAAAATGGGCCAGGGCTTTCACTGCTTTTTGCTGGAGCTCTTAAGTTCAGGACTAGTTTTCACGTTTCAAGAGCCCCATCTTATAACTGGTTGACCCTCAGCAGAAAAGGTAGAGCGTCAGGGGGCAATTTTGCCCAGTTTTTCCTCTTTGTGAACGTAAATCACAATTTCCTCATTAACCTAATAAGATTATTCAGTCCCCACAGTGAGTGTGGCTTCCTCCAAGCCAACACCACCATCATAGGTCCAACATACCCTTAAAAAAAAAAAAAAAAAAAATTTCAACCATCAAGAAAGAAATGTAACAACCTAGAATTTTCTGGATTCTCCACCAACCTAATTGCAATGGCAGTGAACGGACGTGGGCCTAATTAAACTGCCAATCAAGCCAAAATGATACACATTCTATTCATGTAAATGTATACTCCAGGGCTTGACCCAGCCCCTTGGTGGAGAAGACAGCAACCGTGATTTAAAAACAAGTGAGATCCGGTATCTCCACCAAGTAACAGCTTTACTGGCCAGCTACAATATATCTATCTGAACCTTTATTTTTTCCTTAAAAAACTCTTATCTTTTTCACGAAAGTGCACCTATAAATGGGTGGCTTGGTCAATTTCCTCATGCTGAAAACACCCATTTACTGTACCAATCACAAACGGCTAGGGCTGTCTGCAAAGTAGCCAACCATGTACTATGAAAAACAGAGGCATTTATGGCTGGATTTTTTCCAGACAGCTCTTGTACGTCCAGCACCCCTGACGCTCACCTCTCACACCCCCCCCCCCAGTAATTCACCCCTCTCCTCCCAAGAGTAATCATCATCCTAGTCTCTATCTGGAAAGCTGAGTTTTGTCTGTTGTGTCTGTTATATTAATGGTATCGTAGGAAATGAATGCTTTCAGTAGCTGTCTTCTTTCCTCAATATGATGTTGTAAAATTCACCCACAGTTTTATATTCTTCTTTCTGATTGCTGGGTGGTATGATTGTGTGACTGTGTGTATATACACACACTAGGCTGACCAAACCTACCGTTTGAAGCAGGACAGAAAACAACAGTATGCTCCTGTTTCAAACAGTACGGTCAGCCTCAGACCTTACATTTTTTTTATTATTAACTTTATTGGGGTGACATTGGTTAGTAAAATTACATAAGTTCCAGTTTACTCCTTGAATTTAACCCCATGAGACTAGGCTGACCATATGTACTGTTTCAAACAAGGCCGTGCCGTTGGTTTCTGTCCCTATTTATGAAACACTGCCCTTTGCAACAACATGGATAAACCTGAGATCATCTTGCTAAGCGAAATCAGCCAAACACATAGAACCAAAAGCCATATGACTTCATTCACATGTGGAATAGAAAACTGAAAGCAGCAAAGAAACCAAAACCCATGGATGCAGTCAACAGTTTAGTGATCACCTGAGGGTAAGTTGAGAGCCAAATATATGGCGTTCGAAAGAAAACTGACTCTGAGTGGTGAACATAAAATGCAATGCACAGATGATCTAATGTAGGGTTGTACATCTGGAATCTATGTGATTTTTACTAACCAGTGTCACCCCAATACATTTAACAATAAATAAGTGGGATGTCTGGTCAACCTCTCACACCACAATATGCTGATCAATGTCTACCTTTGGTATTTGCGTGGTTTCCTGTTTGGTGCTGCCATCAACATCCCAGTACCTGCTTTTTGGTGAAATACATCCATAAGTCTACTGTGTGTGTACACACGTATGGTTGTAATGCTGAATCCTAGGTTATGCACATATACTGGTAGCATATGCTGCCAGTTTTCCCAAAATGGTTGTAGCAATTCACTCTCCCACCAGCAATGAATGTGCCCCATGTGGTCTGGAGCAGGCATCATGTTACTTAAACTTCACAGGAGCCCCACATTCAGATGAGGAAACCTAGTTTAAGAGACTTGACAAGGTCATACAAAGTTAACAGCTGGGGCTCCAACCCCAGTCCTGTCGTCTGAAAGCTGAAGTTCTTCTCTGTGCTCACAGCCTTGAAGTGTTCTGATTTGATATAAGGTACCAAATTCCTTATTCTTACCAGAAATCCCAAACTCCTTTCTACTTTGCCTCATATGCTGGGGTGTGTCAAATTTACTCACCACTACCAGTCATGCCCATTCTCTGAAGCTTCTAAATCAACCACAACAACTTCACTTGATTTTCAGGGACCCACATTATCGTTGTTTTTCTTCATTCTTCTCATTTGCTGGTTCCTTCTTACCCCCTCAGATCTGAATGCCTCGATGCCCAAGTCCCGTGCTTCTATTGCCCATTCTCCTCCCCCAGGAATTATGGACTCCATGACTGCCCCCAACTCCAGATGTGTCAGCCTCTCTAGCTTCCAGGTATGTGGCAGGACAGTGATCACCACTCTCCCTGACACCTCTTAGACTTGAGTGAGATGTATGTCTACTTCTTTTTTTTTTTTTTTTTTTTTTTGTATGTCTACTTCTTGCCCGTGATTGTGAGAAGTGACTCATGTCTCTTCTGAGCCAGAACATTCCATTGCTGATGCAAGCCTCCCCAGAGTGCTCTTTCCTTCTACCTGCTTTGTTAGCCTGAGCCCTGTCATGAGGAAACATGGAGCAGAGCAAACAGATGACCCGTAATGGACAAATAGCATAAACAAGGAAGGAAAATGTTGAAGTTATCAGCCACTTAGATTGGGGAAGATGGGCAGTATATGTTACCTAGCATAACCACGCCCATTCTAACTGCTACAGTGAAAACTTTTAGTTTTGTGAATTTAGGTATAACCTATGTTTTTCCAGCTCCCACATTTTATCTCTTGGCTGATCGGAAGCCCTGAACTCCAGATCCATTTATCATACCATTTTCTCTAACTCTTCTCTCAAAGAGCAAATATACATCTCAAACTAGACTAGTCCAAATAGAACTGGTCTCCTCTGTCCTCAAACTCACACCGCCCACAATCTTCCATATCTCAATTATAACAGCAACAATATTCCCATGGCTCAAGCCAAACGCCTTGAGAGTATTGTTGTCTCCTCTCTTTGTCTTCTACTCCACATTGAATCCATCAGCAAATTATACCTGCTGACTTTACTTTGTTGAATATTTTATATTGTCAAAATATATCTAGAATCTGTCTCTCCTTTGCTTATCTAATTCTAGGTCACATGGCTTTTTTTTTTAATTGATTCTTCCAGATATTAGCATTTTTACCTTTTTTTCTTTGAAAATTTCTCACCATCCGTTCGTCCCCACCTACTTGCCATTACATTAGACCATCCAGTTCTTTGTACTTCTTTCTTTCTTTATAACTTGATGGCTACTTTCTTCCCCTCACTTTAGCTCCCTGATCTTCTTGCTATTCTATTTCCATGAGAAAAATCAATGCTTCTTATGGCTTTAATTTTTATTTTTATCCACATTTCACCAAATGATGGTACTAGGGATGAAATTAGAAGATATATGGATGAATGCCTCTATTTTAAAAGTTTTGATTTTATTTTAATGTGTATTAGACAAACTATAACTAGCACATAAAGCCTGAGATTTCACAGATAATGTTGTTTAGATGAAGTGAAATAAATTGATTTAAGTCACATTAAAGAAAATATTAAATACACAATACTATAGGAAGTATGAAATAGGGGAAAATGTAAGTCATTCATACATGAAATTTAGGGGTAAGTACTGACCTTCAAACAATAAATGTAGTCAGTCTCTTTCAGGTGGTGAATGCTTCTGATGGTCACCTGGAAAGTTCCATGAGGATGGTGCACCTGACCCTCTAATAAATAATTTTTGAATGAATTCGTCCCCTAAAACCAGTTACTTTGTCTGTTCAATGATGCCATGCTTTTAGCAAGCAAAGCAGTAACTGGATGTCATCTGTTATTCAGCTCTCCCTTTTGTCCCCTTTATTCCCTAGATTTTTAAATCCTGAAATGGCTGTCATATTTACCCTTTCCCTTTTCCCCTCATTAACATCATCCCAAGCCACGACCCAATTACCTCATACCCAGATCATCATGATGACCTCCAAACTAGTCTCCGGTCTGTGTCTAAAGTCAATTGCACTCTGCTGTTGCTTTAAAATCATCATTCCCGTGTTCAAAACCTTCAGTAGCTTCCCCTGAAGGCAATGGCCATGACTCCTAACGCCAAGCTAATTGTGACCAACATTTATTGAGTTTTCTGTGATAAGAGCCATACAGGACATTTCTTATTTAATCCACGTGACAATCTTGTGGTGAAGAATTGGGTTCCTCATACTGTCGACAAGGAAACTATAGTTGAGAGGTTAACTGAATGGCTTGCCAAGAGCTAGTCAGTGACCGAGCCAGAATTTCATCCTAAGTAGCCTTGTGCCAGCATCTTTACTCTACATGGTCATACTATGCTGCCTACTGACACATTTCACGTTATCATTGATTATAATTATATGTCATGTCTGTGTCCTCTCTATTTCCTTTCCCCTTCATGTACGTGAATCTCATTCCTGAATATATTGGCTTTTATCCACACCCAGGTGGGTCTTGATCTTCTACCACGCTGCCACACAGTGCACACCATCTTCTGCTACAATGTCCCAACTGTACCTCTTCGGTAGGACCCAACTCAAGTTCAACCCCTTATTGTGTCACTAATGCTGAATTAGCACTGCAATAAATAGAGGCTATTTGTCCAGATCTAAAACTTATTTGCCCAGGCCCCGAACTGTCCAGCTCCAGGCCTGATGTCACCCCGGCACTGTGGGAAAATGGCTAGAAGAAAATAGCTGACACCTCCAGCCTCTGAACAGGAGATCTCTCCATCTCTGAATGAAGAACATTTCAAAGTAACTCAGGAGAATGCAATTCAAAGCACTGTTTTTTGAATTTTTATGTGCATGGGGCCTTTTCAGCTCCCCATTCTTTGTGATTAATAGACACTCAGTAATTATAAAAACACAGCCTGATTCCAAATGTGCCAGTGAACAGAGAGTCAGATGTAGGTCCCGCCCAGAGGAACCTTAGCTGTACCGGGCATTTGGTCCAACAGGATACTTTTTGCTCACTGATATTTTTTTCAGTTAGTCAGCTCATTCCATGAGTTGTCCTCAGAGAAGCGGGAAAAGAAATGGAGATGGTAAAAATAAGCTGTCTCTTCTGTTCGTTCTTTCTTTCTTTCTTCCTTTCTTTCTTCCTTTCTCTCTCTCTCTTCTTCTTCTTCTTCTTCTTCATCATCATCATCTTCTTCTTCTTCTTCCTCCTTCTCCTCCTCTTCATCCTCTTCCTTTTCACCCTCCTCCTCCTATTATTCATATAATGAAAGGCCACAGAAAAGGAACTTAGTATTAGAAGCAAACTTATACACCATATGGTCCCTTCCTGTTAGTCAGAGATGTCAAAAGGAAGGCTCTGGTAGGCAAAATGACCCACACAGGATTATATAACTGGTGGCAGGTCCAGGATTAGAACTCAGGACTTTGAGTTTCAGGGCAGCATTTAAATCCTAGTCTGTTTACTAAGGTTACAAACCTTACAAACACAAACAAGCCACTCACTATTTTGGGGATTCGGTTTTCTTAATTCTGTAACAAAGGTAGTATTAATAAGTACATCTATTTTGAAGGAATGTTATAGCTATTTGAGGGATTCCATTTTCTTAATTCTGCAATGAGGGTAATATTATTAATGATTGCATTTATTTTGAAGGAATGTTATAAGAGTCAAATAAAGTCAAATGAAATAAGCATTGAACTGGCATCTCACATATAATAGTTACTCAGTAGATGTTTGTTTACTCACTCCAATGGTTACATCAGCTAACATTCAGAAAGAATCTAAAACAGACATATTTTAAGAAGATGACCAAAACATTGACTATCTACAAACTTTTTGAAAATTCAAGGGAGGCCTGAAATCAGGGTGGGGAGAAGGGAGGCAGCAGTGAAGGGCGAGATGTTTAATGCTGAAGGTGTCTCCGTTGTTTGCTTTTTAAAGTAAAAGGTGTTGTGTCAGCTGAGTGACTCATGAAACAAACACATTATTTATTTATTTATTTATTTATTTATTTATTTATCCCTGTAAAACACACCACTGTTAGCAATGTTGAGCTTTCTGCAGGCCCAAGAAAATGATTGCCTGAGTCTACCATTAATGGCTTTAAAATTGGTTTTAAGTTTTTGTTTTGGCTTTGTTTTCAAGATGTTAAGTGTGTGTTAGAGCCAAGCTGTATGTGGGTGGTGACTACTAATCTACTAATCCAGAAGGAACAGAGGCAAAGCTGAGGGGCACTGCTCCGACCCTTTCACACTGTCTGAGTTTAAGATCTCAGTCTCTTTGCTGAGTTTCTATTTAGCACAGAGTGAGCACTGTGCCTGGTCCCAAGGCTATAGTATCACACCCCAGCCCTACTTTTGACTTGCTAGAGGCTCTTGGATGACAGTTTCTCTGAGGGACTCTTTCTGTCCTTGTCTGTTTGCTCTGGAGACCACAAGGCTTAGACAGGGGCTGTGAGTGCTAATATGAAATGATCGAGACAATTCTGATCTTGCAAAACATTTTGAGTTTTTAAATGATGAAAAATTTATATGCATAAAAGTACAGAGAGCCATTTAACAATTATCTATGTCCCATCCAGATTTGACATGTTGTGCTATTTTTTCTATCTGCTTTAGAAAAAGAAATTTTTAACCAAAAATGTACAGATATAGTTGAATCTCCATGTCACTTTCCTCCCTCCCTAAAGATAATCACCATTTTGAAGTTGGATTTTATCTTTCTCAATATATTGTTTATATCTTTTCTGTTTGTGTTTACAAACAATATATAATACTATTTTTTTCTTAAATTTAATATAAATAATATCATTATATATATTTTTATAACTAGTCTTGTTTTTGAAATTTATACAAGGCTGTCTGAAAAAAAAATTCAGCCATAAATGCCTCTATTTTTCATATCACATGGCTGGATACTTTTACTTTTCAGACAGCTCTTGTATATGTTGGTAATTTCAGTCTATTTCATTTTGCTTTAAGAACAAGAAAATATTTTTGTATGAATAGACTACACTTTATTCATTATATTATTGATGGGCATTTATTAATAGCATGTTTCTAAGTTTTTATGATTATTAACAAGAATACAGTGAATATCCTTGGTCATAAATACATGTGTCCATGTATATAATTTTCTTTTGGATATGCATCTAGAAGTCAATTGGATCATAGGGCATGAATCTCTTCAACTTTACGAGATACTGACAAATTGTCCTCTAAAGAAGCTATCTTAATTTATACTCCTATGTCCAGTTTAAGACAATTCCTGTTTCTTCTTCAGTTCTTGATATGACAAGACTTAAAAATCTTTTTTTCTAACTAGGTAAATATAAAAGTGGCCTCCCTTTCAACATATACTTTCTTTATACTAACAAGTTTACACACTTGAAACTGTTCTATGACTATTTGAACTTCCTCTTCTGCAGATTTCTTGCTCATCACTGCTTCTCAGCCTTTTGGCTAAGATCAAGTATAGACTCTTCATTCATGTTCTTCATCAATTTATCTCTTGCTCTTCTTTTGAACACACTTTAATATTCTGGAAACAGTTCCCATGTTGACGATACAATATTGAGTTCCATGTTCCTGAAGTCTCCACTTTTTCCCACGGCAGACTGTCCTGTGAGAGCGGCCGTGGTTAAGCCCTCGTGTGCAAAGATGCCCAGGTGCTATGCACATGGGGCACTCACAACAGGTTTCTCAAGCACTAGGGACGAGTGGCTGAAGCCCTGGGCTAGAATTTAGAAGCCCTGGTTCCTAGATTCACTGTGAGCCTGGAGGATCTGAGAAGTCTCAGGCCTGTTTTTTCTTACCTGTGAAATCACAATATGAATACCAGCCTCTAGGGGCTTTTGTCAAAAGCAAGGGAGACATATAAAATCATCTTTGAAAATCCTATACAAACGCTAGCTAGCCATTATTAGTAGCAGCAACCCACACACCTGGGCATCAATTTAGTCTGTGTGCTGTCATAACAGAATATCATGGACCGAGACGTATAAACAGAAATGCGTCCTCCCACAGTTCTGGAGGGTAGAAGTTCACGACCAGGGTGCCCGCATGGCTGGCTTCTGGGGAGAGCTTTCTTCCTGGCTTGCAGGTGGCCAAATTCTTGACGTGGTGGAGAGAGTGAGCCCTGGCGTCGCCTCCTAGTCTCATAAGGGGGCCAGCTCGCTCAAATGAGGGTCCAGCCCTGATGACCTCATTAACCGTTATCACCTCCTCAAGGCCCTATCCCCAAATACAGTCACACTGGGGGTTAGGGCTTCCACACAAGAATTTGGGGGAGACACAATTCAGTCCCTAGCAGTCATGGGACTTTGGTGTCCACTCATTTATTTCCACATGGGTTTAAGTGTCTTCATCTTTCACCAGGACATTAATTCTGTGCGTTCTCTCTGCTTGCTCTATTCAAAAGTATTATGGTTGTCAAACCGAGGTTTGATCACTTCTGGGACTATCATTCATAAGGGTCACACCCTTATTGCCAGTCTTTCTCTTCTACAGTGCCGGCTTAAAATGAATTGTGTAAAAGGACTAGACCAGCACTGTGCAAGAGAACTTTCTGTGATGATGGAAATGATCTATAGAATCTACACTGTCTAATAGAACAGACGCTAACCACACGTAGCTACTGGACACTTGCCACGTGACTAGCATGACTGAAGACATGTGTTTTTAATTGTATGGACTTTTCATTCATTCTCACTGAAAGCATCCCCTGTGGCGTGACTACCGCACCGGGCAGGGCAGGTCTGAAGCATTTGTGCTGCCCAGTCGTGAAGTGACTATTCCCACAGCTGGTTTCCCCTCTTTGTGTGTGTGTGTATAATCTTAGACCCACATTCTCCGCAAGAAGGCGCCCCCACCCCTCACCCCACCCCACCCCCATTGGCCTTTAACCAGGGCTATCTAATGACAAAAAAGAAAACAAATGAAAGGTTGGAGCTCACAACAGCACTCAAGACTGGGGAGTAGATGCGAGTGGACTGAAGCTTAGGGAGTCAAAATGGCATGAATCAGGCATGGCACGGAGTGAGGAAGGACAGACGTCTGAGGCAGACACTCCTACCCAAGTGGCAGCGCTGGCATAGGCTTCCAAGGGCAAGCATTTGGGAAAACATCACATTTCTACCTGTCCCATTTTTCTCTTACTTTCAGAAAATCTGCAAAATAATCCTTAATGATAGAGGGTTTCCAGGTTTCTGAAGAAGAGGTCCCCTTGCAACCATTCTGGACTAAAACTCAGCAGGCTTCCAATGGGCAGATAAAAAAGCAGCCACTTGCTACTTCAAAAGGTTTCAGCTTTTTAAATTATTCGCCCTGGGTCCCACATTGGAGCACTTCAGGGGAGGGCTCACGAAGCAGACAATTCCATCACCAGTGCATCGGCGAGCCCTGCCCCCACTGGCCCTGTTCACCTAGGGATCGGTATCCCACCCCCACATTTCACCAGGATTCCCACACAGAAATGTAACAAGCCAAGCTCCCCGTGGGAAATGAAAAACAATAGCTCCTATGAGCAAGGTCCCTGAGACTCATTGATAAGAGAACAATATCACAGATAATTACAGAAAGCAATGATTCACCATTATCCCTCAAAGCAGAAGCAGCAGCAGTGCAACTCTGCTCAGCCGCAGCAGGCTTGAAAACACCAGCTTTTTGACAGAAGCTGAACCTGAGCCCTCGCCCACTGTCTCTTCTCTTTGACTCACCCCTGCAGCTCAGCCACTCCCCAATTCTGCTCCCTGGCTTTGTGATTGAGCAGATGCCTCTGTGTGACTGACAACATAGGCCTTCAAATGATGAGAACTATTGTGTTCAGATCAATAAGCTAAATCCACAGTTATTTATTCGCTCAGAAAAAGCTTCCCTGCCCCCCATCCCCGATGGCTTTTAACACCTGTGCCAATAACCACCAAGCCAGGACTGAATGTCCCAGAGCTTGAGCAGGGACCTGGGACAGGAGCCATGGGCATGGGTATGACTTCATCCAACTCTCCAGAATCTTCCAGGTTTGCAGGTCCCAAAGGCAACCTGACTCGCGGACCCACTCCTTACTGAAGTCATTCATCCACTCCATCCTCCATTCAGCAGACACCTCTGAGGGCCGCCCCTGTCCCCTGCCTCTTGTGTCATCGTGGCTCTCCAAGGCATGTCGGGATCCACATGCACAGGGACCCAAGCTGGGCTCACATCACAGAGGATCAAAGCAGGGAGGAACTCCAAGGACTTCTCAAAAGTCTTATTCTAAACTTGTTCTTCACCAGCGGGCCCACTGCTATTATTCACCACAATGCATCTAGTTTTCTGTCTAAGAATAAGAGCAACAAGCAAAGTGTGTAGAGTGACCTACAATGAACAATACACTTGGTTGAGAATGGGTCCCCACTGGGCCTGGGGAGGCTTGTTTAACTTTCTCTCAGCCTGTGTTTCTCATCCAGACCGTGGGGAGTAGTAACAGACCTCGTGAGGTTATTGGGGTATTTGAAAGAGAATTCTTAAAGGGGCCACCCCGGGCAGAAGTGTTTGCTGGATTTGGTTCTGTCTATATAAAAGTCACAGCAGGAGTGAGGTAGCATGCTTTCTCACCACCTCATCTCTCACCTTCTGTCAACAACAACAAATCATAATAGCTTTAGCACTATCCCTGGTGACATTTGGGCATGTCTTGCACCTATACATTTGAAAAAAGAAAAAGGGAGCGTCTCGCTTGGACTGGGACACAGGGAGGGCACAGAAGTGCTCAGGGGTGCAGGCTCTCAGCAGAGCCCAGTCTGGGTGCCGTTGGCCTCTCCCCCTCCCCTGATCCCCTTATTAACTTGCTTTTTAAAGTCACCTGCATGCCCTCAGTTTCCCCGGCCCCAAGGCCTTTTCCGTGATTCACCGTCACTCCTTAGCTTTTCTCTACCATCCAAGGTTTCCCCATTTCACCCATGAATCTGCAAGCCAGGAGCCCCTCCAGGCTCTGTCCTCTTGCCCTTGTTCATCACCTCACAGCAGCAAGCAGACACAGCCTTGGAAGGTCGGAGTGGCGCGGCCTGTCTTTCAAATATCACGTCCCAGAGGAGGTGAGTCTCTGCGGAAGCATTTTTTCTTGGAAAGCTTAGCACTTGCGCTCCCCACTTCCTATCACAGGCGTTGGGGGGTCGCTGACCCGTGGCTCCTGTGGAAATTCTTCCTGGACATTCCGCAGGCTGTGCAGGGCCCCCTCGCGAATGTGCTAGAAATCCTGGCTGTGCTGAGCAGGACTGTGTCCACCTGCTGGTGAGAAGCAGGAAAAGACCCTCGGAGGCAGCCCAGCCCCACCGGGAACACTGTGCAGGACAGTCAGGAAAAGCCATGTAGCATGCCAACTGTGCATAGTGTGCAACTTCATAGGGTGACAGGAAGCTGGACTGGTTGTGCTGACCACTTCCCAGTGTATAGCAGCACCAAATCACGTGGTACCCCTGCATATAATGTTCCATGTGAATCACATCGCCATTAAAAAAGAAAAGAGTGCTAGCATCACAAAAAGAGGGAGCGCTACCAAATGGCTCCTGAAGGAGAAAACAAGATTCAACCTGTGGTCTGGCTACAGGGATTACACTGGAGTCTGATCAGCCTTGGGATCCTGCTGCCATTTGCACAAAATCCAGGAGGGCTGAATTGTCCCACAAGTGTGCAAACTGTAGGAATCCTGCAGGACAAGTGACCCAGGTTTTTCAGCAGGTAAACTGTAATGAAAAGAACGATATTGGGGCGAAGGCAAGGGAGTTGTACATTAAAGAAGACAGAAGAACACATAAACATTTTTAAATAGGCAAGTCTCAACAAAAGCATCGGGGAATTTTGCTTCAGTGATAAAAATATAAAGAAGCACAAGACAACAATTTCTATAAAAGTCAAGATGATAGTAACCTTTGCGGGGGAAGAGATTGAGGTCGAAACGAGATTGGAGAGGATTTGGGAGTGGCTGGCTAAATTTCATTTATTTACCTGGAAGGTGGCTACAAGATGTTTGTTTTATAATGCACTTATTAAGTGATGACAGAGATGGAGAGGAGAGAAGAAGGGGAAGAAGATGAAGGAGGAGGAGGGAGGAAGGAAGGAAGGAAGGAAGGAAGGAAGGAAGGAAGGAAGGAAGGAAGGAAGAGGTGGGAGTGTTGGGGAGGGGGGGGAGAGGAAGGAAAAGAAAGAAAGGAAGAAAGAAAACCAGCAGTAGGATCTTCAAAAGAAAAACAGACAAAAAATATATAAAAGGTGCTTTTTAAAGGAAAGATGGTATATTTTTGCAGGTACAATTTGCTTCAAATTATCCTTACACATGGAAGATTTAGAAGAAATTTCTTTCCAAAAGGCCTGAATTTAAAACATCAGATTCAAGTGAGAAAAACAAGAGGGATGTAGGGAAAACAAGGAGCACAACCTAATCACAGGTTTTAGAAAAACTCATGGTCTCAGATTTTTTTTACTCTGATAAAATTCGGAGGCAACTTGGTTTGTACGGGAAAGCCGGCCCCAGCAAAGATGGACACCCGAGCCCAAAGGCCTCTGTGTACAGTCCCTAGGGAATATTTACACCAGTCACTCCAGCCCCTCTGTGTCCAGGCAAAGCCCATGCCCTACCTCAGGGCTGTGGGCAGAGAGAGCTGTTCTTCCCTCCACATGTGTTGACATGCAGAGAAGAGGACAGGGGTACTTGGTGCAAGCTGTCCTATTGAAGCCTGGTTTCCTGTCAGTCTTCTTTTTTCCCCATGAAGTCTTCATTTTTTGCCACAGCACTTGCTACATTTTAGTTTCCTGCAAACCTCAGGAAATAGACTGAAATTAATATCGTCAGATGTTTCTAAAAAGTGCTGGCGTGGTGGCATTGCAGAATGCTTGCAGATGTCATCTGGGGATTAAAATATACCAGTTATGCCCCCATTGTTTGTAAGAGAGATCTGTGAAAGGAATTGTGTCTGAGGTTGCACCCACTGGAAATGTAGGTCACAAGAAATTGGAAATGGAGACCTGAATGTTCAGCCTAGACCAAGCCAGTGGGCAAGCAAACCAGAAGCGCAGGCTAAGAAGCAACTCGCCTTCCAGCTCACAGTGCTTCCTCAGCATCCCATCAGTCTGCAGAACCGGGGCCATACCAGCTCGCTCTTGTTTTCCATATAGAATAAGGTGACCAGACATTCTGCTTTTGGCGGGACAGTCCTGATTTTTAACAATTTGTCCCGCGTCCCGCGGCGTTCTTAAAAAGTCCCGATTTTTGGAAAAAATGCACGACAAGCTAGGGAACGGCGGGAGATAGACCCAATTTTTAATCAAGAACCACCTCCCCCCCGGTCAATGGTGTCCCGCTTTACCAATGTGAAAATCTGGTCACCTTAACATAGAATTTTCCAGGGCTGGGCACGCCCTCGGGGCTCTAGTGCACCCAGGTCGGACTCCAGAGGGAAACACAATGTGTCATCAGATATTAAAAGAAGCTGAGGGATCATTTATTAGCAAATGCATTCTGGAACTAGTACCAGGGGAAAACAGGGTTCTTGTACCGTCGCAGTTAAGAATTCAAGGACATGTGAAACAGAGCAAGAAGAAAATGTATTAAAAGAAAGGAAATAGTATATTCCCAAATATTGGAGAGGAGGGCAGGCCAGGAGGGGGGCACTGTGCCCAAGAACAAAGAGACTTTGGATTTTTATTGCAATAAGGGCTAGAAACATTCAAGTTTTAAGGGTGGGGTCACACGTGTTCCCAGGGCTGGTGTTTGCTGTCCTCGCTGACCGCTCCTTCCCATGGGGGCTTTGTTCTTACTTGGCCCTTGTCGATACTGTCATGGTGACACAGGGCCTAGAAATGTTCTGCTGCCCACAATGCTCCTACTACTACTATTATAATCCATTACAATTCTTATCGCTGTAGCTGCATCTTTCCTTTAGAATGATCTCATCTCTTTTCTTGTTTCCCACACTTCCTCCTTCCTCCCCGCTCGCTCCCTGTGGCCCTATTCTTTATGTCTATGGTAACAGAACTAGTCATGTTGGGGGTGGGGGGACGTACCCACATCATAGGATTTCTCATGTCCCCCAGGCCCTGAGGAGTCCAGGTCAGAGGGGAGGCCCACTTCATTCCCAATGCCCACTCCGCCCCTGACATGCCTGGCCCTTTAACAGATCCCGACTCCCTTGGACTGCAGTGTCTCTGTTGGTCTGATGGGGAGGGAGGACACACTTCCCTTCCTCACTATGAGAGAGCGTTGCTGTGATAAACGTGTAACAAGCATCCAAACGGGCTCTGGGTTCTTGAGGGGGAGAGTGTGACATGAATCGCAGTTATTTTTATTATTGTTGGCTTCTGCATCTCTGACTTCCTAAGAGGGTTAGATGAGTCCACACTATTTCAACATCTCCAAAAAAATCCTTCTGAAATGCTGGTCATACTGAGGCATACTCCATCTTCTTACATTCTTTGTGATTTGTTCACTTTTGGAATCAGTCAGCTCTACCTTCTCTCTCTATACCACACAGTCTCCATTCACTCCATCCAGGAGCACTATTGGTCACACAGCCAACTCCTTCTTCTCTTTCTCTAGGTCCCTGGTTCAAGCCCTCGCCCACTTTCTCTCCAATCTAACAAGCACATCAATGGTTTTCCAGCCCGGGGCTCTCCCTTCTGTGGGCAGCCTCCACATTACCAGCTTCCTCATATGTCACTCTAGTCAGCAAGCCAGGGAGCTCAAGGCTCCTTCGGAGATCTCAGAAAAGCTAGCTTTCATAGATGAGGAAGCCCTCCCTGGAAAAGTGAACTGAGTCACCCTAAGTTGTCTTGGTAGACAAGGGTAGAGCTGAGCTAGAAACCAAGTTCCCTAATTCAGTAGATTCTCGGTTAACCAGCACCCATGGGGATTGGTAGAAGCAGGACAAATGTAAGTAGCCAGTTGCTTGAGAGTGCTGGTTGCTTGAGTTCTAGTTAACGGAGAGTCCACTGTACTGGTCTACACTACTTCTCAGCCTCCAGTGGTTCCTCATATCCGACAGAATAAACTCAAGCACTCTAACACTGGGCTGGTAGATGCAGTTTCATACCAAAGAAATGTGACTGCAGAGTCAAAAGCCTTGAATGTGGAGAGCTGAACCTGTCACGGTCATACACTGTGAACGCAGAGCAAAGCCTTTCTGTCTGCTTTGTTTGTGCCTGAGAGAATGGAAGCTTCGAAACTCACCCTACAGGGGCCCAGAGACCTCAGCCTCAGGCCTGTAGAAGGCAGACAGCTGACTTCATTCAGCCTCTTTCTCCCTTCCTTCCTTCCTTCCTTCCTTCCTTCCTTCCTTCCTTCCTTCCTTCTCTTCCTCCCCCCTTCCTTCCTTCCCTCCTCCCTCCTTCTTTCCCTTCCTTTCTTCTTTTCCTCTTTCCCTCCCTCCTTCCTTCCTTCCTTTCTTTCTCCAGAAAAGGGCACTGGCAGGAAGCATGGCACTAAAGCACCTGTGCATTTCGCACATAGGAAGTGAGATATAAAGGTGGGCTAGACAGCGATTAAGTTGGGGTCAGACTGCCTTGCTCCCTGAGGCCAGCTGATCATGGTTTGCCTACAATTTCAGGAGTCACATTTTGCTCCTGTTATGTCCTATAGTCCAGCTAGCCATAAAAACCTGGAGATTCCGTGTGCCCTTACCTTTCCCTGCTGCACCCGCTCCCTGACCAAGAGAGCAGTCGCTGCTGCCCTAGGAGCCTGGATCAGGTGTGGAGGAAAGAAGCGAGTCTTCCCTAGGAAAGCAGAGGACAAAGGGAAACAAATGCTGCCATTTCGGTTTCCTTCAGGCACGTTCAAGCACCCATCACTGGAGAAAAAATCTATGAGCTATATTGGTAAAATCAAAAAAATAATTGCAGAATAACATATGTCATGTGTGATTCCATTTGTGCATATGTATATAGAGTGCTGCTTCTTATATGTGTAGGCACACATAACAGAAGACTGGAAAGGTCCATGCAAAATTGCTAATCTTTATTGCTTCCAGGAGGAGAATTAGGGTGAGGGCTGATGAAAGGTGTTCACCATGTGTCTCCATCAGCTTCTGTCCCATTTGATTTTTTTTTAATGAGATTATCTCATTTAGCTTTTGCTTACATAGTCATATGTGGATTCAGTCACCAGTAGTAAAGTTGTTAACAATTTTTTAGGTCATTTCTTTCCCTTATGTTCTACAAGGAAGAACCAAATTAATTTTTTGAAAGTTTCAAGAAATTGAGATTTCTTCATTTGAAACACATGCTCGATCATTGTGGTGCATAATTGTGCTTCCTGATCATGATTTAAAATAGATAATAATGAATCATCTTCCACAGCAAGTTTGACTCAGTCAAGTAAAAATGGTTCAAAAGGGATCAAAATTAGGAATTAATCTCCTCCTCTATTACCACAATTATGCTTCTTCAATTCAGTTTTATTGCTTGTGTTCTGGGAGACAGAACATGAAGTAGAGATGAAAAGAGAAATAGATGTCAGTCTCTAGTCTCCCTGGGATGCGTGTGACATTTGAACCCCTCCCTTCCTGCTCCCACTGAGGCCTTTTGAGACACCTCCCTGCCCAGCCAGTCCACACATGTGAACCCCTCTCAGATCATCTCTATCACTGGGTCTCAGGAATGTATCCTGCCGTTCTTTCTGTCTCACTAGACCGATAACAGTCTCCTGGAAGATTGATTATAAATCTTTTGCATCTCTGGGTTGCCAAGTGCCTGCCTCTCACACCTGACACAAAGTAGGTGCTCAACAAACATGCCTCACGAACATCTGATGAACAGATAAATGGTTGGCTGACTCAATGTATCTGTTTTGTGCCTTCAACTGAATTGGAAGGTACTTCAGGCCAGGAGCGTGTGTCTTACATCTTCTGATCTTCTCTCCAGCGCCCTGAGAAAGGTAAGCGTTCAACACATAAGTCTTCATCAATTTCTCCTATTTTAAAAGCTAATAAAAAATATTCACAGAGATTTCTGTCTTGATTTTCTTTTTCTTTGCCAGTCTATTGACAAGCAAAGGAAGAAGAGACTTTCTCTCCTTTTAGTCCATAACTCATATGAAACACAGAGAGGTGAGGAGTTTCCACAAATGAGGAGAATGAATAGAAATTCACCTCCTGGCCTTTCCGAGTTCCTTTCTCAGGACCTTTCTGGCTCTCTCAAAAGCCCCAGGTTTTCCCGAAGTGTCTTCTTCCTGCCTCTTCGGGGCGCATTGCCCAAGCTCTGCGGAAAGCCTGTAGCTGAGTGGTCTCTGAATTTCAGAGAATTCAAGTAGAAAGTGGTACATCATGATTCGATAGTAATAGCATAATTACTCAAAGCCACCTTATAATTATCTCCCTCTTCTCCAATCTCCTTTAACTCCTTTGTCAGGGATCTCTGGTCCCTGTCCCCTTCCTGTCCTGTGTCAATGCCATACCGCTGAGCCTACATTAAGCCCTTATCAGGGACAGTTGTATCTTAGCAAGGAGGAACCCTCCTACGAATTCTCTCAAAAACTCAGAAATCATGTGTGATCACTGCTACGACGTGGCAAATAGTTCAAGTCATGTGGTACACAGTACCAGACAAATGAGATGGCAGGTTGAGAGATCATTGTGAAGCCACTAAGTTTAGATGCCTCTTCAATATTTATCTCGAAGGGACTCTGTGACCTCAGTACATCATGCTGAGTGTCCCACCTCCCTGCCATGGGCAATTCTTTCTGATTGGTAACTTCCAGTCCCATGACAAGCAGATTTCCCATCAGTTTAGCCTAGAAAGGAAAGAAAAATCACCACCACCACCCTCCCCCAAAGAAAAATATCCATGCTTCTTCTTCCTCTTGAGGTGGAGTATAGCTCACACCGACGGCCTCAGAGCCAGCAACCTGCCCACATATAATGGCAGGAAGTGAAAACAATCAGCTCAGGTGGGAATAGCCAGGGAGTGCTCCATCAATAGCATCCATCACTGCCTTTGAAAAATGGCTGACAGAATGAACACCCTGTCTCAAGAAAGGAAGGGCCCAGGGACTCATTAATGAAAGCAAGAAACTCAGTTTTACATCTCATTCAAAAGATGGATTCACTGCACTGCCCTCGATTCAGGTGGGTGAGTTAGTTGAGTGTGGAATGTGTCTGCCTCCACTGAAAACTCTGGTTAGGCAATGAATTATTCCAAGTAAATTAAGTGTATCGATCACCTCCCCTTTCTGACACTTTGCAGATCGGACTATCAAACGTGGCTCCACACAAGTGTCAGTTTTTGCCACGGACACATCTGAGGAGGGGGGCAAATCTTCTCTTGACTTCGCAGTCTCATAAATGCGCAGGGAGTATAATGGGCCGTGAGGGGCCACACAATGCCTTAGCCCCGGATGAGACTGGCTGGTGAACTGGGAAGGGTTTGCCCACTCGGCTGATAAGAACAAGGGGAGGGGACTGCCCCTTTGTATTTTTCAGGTGGCATCAGATCCTGGGCATGGGCCGTATCTTACCTCTGGCCAATTTTCATACAAATGCAAGTGGGCCAGAAAGATCAGAACAAGAGTATGAATAACACATATGCATCTATCACAAACAATCAGACCATGTGCCCTGTGAATAGGATGGAGTCGAAAACTTTATAAACTATATAAGGAGTCAGCTCTTTCAAGGTGAAGATGTGCCTTGTTTTGTTTTGGGCCTCAATTGAGGCTTGCTTCTTTGATGTTAATATTTTCTTCCCCATTATAATGACCAGGCTCATCTTTTTCTAAATAATAAATTCTTAATCAAAAAATAAAATAAAATAAATAAATAAATGAAAGAAAGAGAAAGAGAAGGAAGAAAGGAAAGAAGGAAGGAAGGAAGGAAGGAAGGAAGGAAGGAAGGAAGGAAGGAAGGAAGGAAGGAAGGAAGGAAAGAAAGAAAGAAAGAAAGAATCAAGGAAAGAAAGAAAAGAAAAAGAATCTTTCTCTGTCTTAGCTAGTTGAGTTGGGGGGTTTTTTGGCTGAAAACTATCAGATTAAGATATTGAGGGTACTCTAAAATGAATTGTCTAAAGATGAATAGTCTGGCCCAGATATCTAACAAATTATACTTTAAAGTATTATTTTCATCCCTATTAAAGGCTCTTATTACATACATACTGAAATACTTATGGATGAAAGGATATGATATCTGAATTCGCTGCAAAATCATCCAATGAGATGGAAGGAGGCAAAGAAAATAGATCCAACAGAATTAGCCGTGGCTTAATCATTGCCAAGGCCGAGTGATCGGCCATGGGGGTTCTAATAACAGTAATTCTCAAACGTTTGCTTGCATCAGAATGATGTGGAAGTCTGTGAAAACACCGGTATGTAGGCCCCACCCCAGAGATTTTGATTCAGAAGCCATCTGGGATGGGGTGCGAAGTCTTGCACTTCTAATAAGTTCTCAGGGGACACTAATGCTGCAGGCCCAGGGCCCCCCACATTGGGAACCACCGTATTATAGTTTACTCTCTGTTTTCAAGTGGGGCCCGATGTGGCTCACACAACAAAGCAAGATGGAGGAGAAGGCGTTTCCACCTCTGTCTGCTCACACTGTCAAAAGAAAAAAAAAAAAAAGACAGGGACAACAGAAAAAGGCACTGAACCATCCACTCAATTCAAGCTGCACTGTTTGGAAAAAAATTAATGTTGATTTTTCTCATTTACTTTGAACCTGTGTCCATATGATTATTATGGAGTATGCTAGTTTCTCCACTGGCTTGCCATTGTGCACTATTACAAAGCAGGGTTTCTAACTGTTCTTGTAATACAAGAGCTGGAGTTAGGCTGTGATTTATACAGACCCACAGTGTCACTTTCCATATTTTCCTGAGACCTGGGTTAAGTTTCAAATGCATTGTCAGAAATCTTTTCCTCCTGTCCATCTAGTTCCAGAAGATGGATATGGAACTTGCAGGATCTAGTTGGATCTTTTCCTGCTGGAGATTGGATAGTCACAAGAAGGACCCCAGGACTTTGGGGCTAACTTTATTTCATTTAAACTGCATTTAGCAAACAGTGACTGTGAGCCAAGCATTGAACAATACACTCCAAGATATGCCAAAATAAATTCCACAAAATTGACCTTGAAGATCTCACATATAGTTTGGACGGTAGACATGCCAATAAATAATTATAATGTGGCATTAATAGTTATATAATAAAATATGATAAGGTTAAATGAATATTTTTGACTGAAGGGAGGAAGAAGTGAAACAAACGTTTTCAGGGGAAGAGAGTCTAACTGATTCTTGAACAGTGAGCACCTGTGTATTAGGCGACATAGTGGGAGAAGGAGGAAAGGCATGCCAAGAGAGAAAATGGCATGGGAAAGGTATGGGAACGGAGAAGTGGCTGCTGCCCCTGACCAATAAAAGCAGATTTTGAGAGGATTCAAGTGTGGGCTGGGAGAGAGCTGTTGATGAGACAGAGATGTGTCTGTGGGACATGCCCTACTCATATATATCATGACAAGAAGTTCATACACCATCTTGGGGACCCTCTGTGTTTTTAAACATAGGGAAGATATTACGGAACTGACTTTCAAACCAATGTGGTGGAACAGTGAGCTAGACAGTAGAGAGGGTATTGGTTAGTCTGTCACCCTCGGCAATGCATTAATGATGAGGCTGAGTTCAGGCAGAGATGAAGAAATCTGGTCTATTTAGACAGGAGGCCCATTGCTAGTGTGTTAATGAAAGTTGTGTGTGTGTGCGTGTACATGTGTGTAAAGATTTATATAAACACAAAGTTAAATAACTTTATAAAAATAGATAAATTCAAAAGTTATAAGTATAACATCTATATATTAATAGTATATGCTCATATAAGTTTATTATATGGAGGAAAGGAACGAGGAAGAAAGGGAGATAAAGAGGAAATGAGGGAGGAAAGGAGGGAGGGAGGGAAGAGGTAAGAAAGGGAGAAAAGAAGGAAGAAAGGAGAGAGGAGGAAACTGTATGTAAAAACCAGAAAAGAAAAATTAAGTTTGTCGGCCAGGAAGAAAGCTTACAGGAACTTCAAGCAAGAGGACAGTTCCCTGGCTGCCATAGCTGTTTCTTGACATACAACATAGGTCGAGGCTGTGTGTGTGCTTGTGTGGGGAGAGGGTTATGAAAAAGAGTAATGGAGACAAAGAAGAAACGCAGTATAATTCCCAAGACTTTGAATACCACACTTGAGTCCTGAACTGGAATTTCACTCTGTCTTCCGGTATTTTGCACAGATTCAGCCCATTTGCACACACACAAGGAGCACATGACATGCTCTGGGCCGACACGGGACTGGTTCCCAGCCCTGAGCAGGGCTGCTGAGGGACGCCTTTCGTGTCTTCCCCAGAACCCGGACGCAGGTCCTGGCCTTGCCTCAGCCAGCGATGAGCCCAGGCACGGGGGCATCATTACCTCCTTTCATAACTTTTTCATCTCTTCTCTTCCCTGCAAATTATACACTTCCAGGCCTTTGCTGAGAGAGATAATGCTGCTCCCGTGTGAATTGAATACCCAGTGCCCTGCATGCGGGAGTGTGTCAAGGCTAAACAGGTCTATTGTTCTTAAACAGCGCTGCCAGAGAATTGTCTCCTTGTGCAGAATGATGCTGAAGAGATAAAAATATCTTCCAGTTCTATAGTGCGATGCATCTTAAAGTGTGCTCCACATTTTGCAGACTATATATAGGCTCAATTCATTACCCATCCCCATAAAATCCAGCCAGAGCAGGGGCAGGGGTACACGCCAGATGTTTGACAATGGTTTCATAACAGAGTGAAGAAGAAGTTGAATTGGATTCAGAAAACAGGAAATGGGATATGGGGCACTAGGTAAAATGATACCATTCATTCAACAGCTACTCGTATATCCTGAGTGCCTACTGCTTCCCAGGGTAAGAGCTGGGGCACAGCTGTGAACTGGAGAGCAAGAGGCACAATCAGACAAATGTAACAATCAAGCTTGATTTGTGTTAAGATTGAGTTAAAATGCAAGGTGCCCTGGTCCTTATTGCCTCTCAAAGGGCTCTCCCTGATTAGCCACCCCAGACCGGCATTCCTGGGCTTTGAGAAAAGGTTTGCGTCCAATACAGTTATGAATGTATGCTGAAGGAGAGATGTTCTCAAACCCAGGATCTGGGCTGGATGGGGCCATGGTTCTGGGGACACTAAGGAGAGAAAGGACATCACAAGCCGAGCAAGTTGGAGAAAACTGGGGGTCCTTAGAGTAGGATGAACATGAACTGGTTTCTGGAAAATGGGACCCATGAGAGCCGCGGGGCCCATGCCGATCCCAGAACTGTCACTTAATTCTCCTGAGGTGCAGATCAACACGGGCAATGATGGGCCCCTGCACCAAGGGTGCTGGGCAAGCGCTTCCAAACCTCTCCAGCTGAGAGCTGTCCCCTCTGGAAAGGAGACGCTGGGATTTTAGGGTGGGGAGGCATCCCAGAGAGCCACTGTCCCTAACCAGTCATTCTTATAGGTGACGAAAGAGTTGCCTAGGCTCAGGGAGTGGCTACACAAGTTGGCAGTGTCCAGGCCAGAGCCAGATGGAAAGGCTCACCGGGACCCCGCAGCCAGGCCTTTGGGGGATGCTTCTGAAAGCCCGACCCCCTTGGTTTTGGGGGCCCTTTCACACAGACCACGGGGAAGATGGGTTGGAGTCTGATAATCCACCTGCACACATACGAGCAAGAAAAGTGGTTCAAATAAATGAAAAAGAAATAGGCTGGAAGGTTGTGACCGCCCAGTTCGCAATTCAGGGAAGACCTCCCAAGACCATCTGGCCTTGGGCAGCGTATGTGTATACCTTGTTCACTTACCCAGGACGAAGCTGGGTTACCCTGAACTGCCAGGAGGGGCCTGCTCAGACTGGGTTCAAATCCCTGGACAAGGAGGTTTTACCAGCACTGGCAGGATATATGGGGTGGTGGGTGAGAAAAGAAAGGAAATGTGGTTTATAATGTATCTGTGCAACCAGTGTGATGAGGCATTAAACAGGAGACTCCACCCATGACTGCCCATGGCAGAAACCAGCCTCCCCTCCCCTTCCTTGTGGCTGTAGCCCCTCTGGAACACAGGAAGATAGTGGGAGGGCCCCGGGACCCCGGAGCAGGGGTGGAGACAGCGAGGAAGGCAGGCCAGCAGAGTACTGGACTGGAGGGAACTGGGCCCGGCCCTGCACCTCAGAACCTTCCTGCAGAGCCTCAGGCAAGCGGGCTGAGAAGGAACCCCGTGGGAAGAATTCCACCTGACAGGTGTCTTCCGGGGCAGTTTGTTATCTTATTAAAAAGCCAATGAGATGTTTCGTGAATGTTTTCCCATGTCTACACCTATGCATACTTCTCCCAACTGGAGGACAAAGTGAGAGCAGGAACGGGGGTATTCATTCCCCAGGTCTTTATCCAATACCCCAAACAGGCCTTTGCACCAATCCAGGGAATGATAAATGCTACGGACAGTGGACAAACAGCCAAAAATGAAGGTCGCTGGAATGTGGCAATGACTGGGGTCTGCATGGTCTATCTGAACTAGAGCCTGCTGGTGTTACCGAAGAGCAGGACCCCCAACACTCCTGCACCTGCCCCGGGAAGCGCCTGCTTCCCTCTGTGTCCCAACCCTCAGATAAAGCTTGGAGCAAGTACGCTGCCAGGAGCGCCAGGCTGGGAAGCGGTGGGATGGAGGCTTGTCCTGCCAGCAGCGGAATCTGGAGCCAACCTTCCCTTGGCGATTGCGCTCCTGCTCGCCAGGTGACGTAGTTCAGAGGACGCGGCACTTGGCCGGGAAGGCCGGGAGCGGGGCGCTGGGGACTGAGGAGCTCAGCCTCCTGGACTGCACACCCGCAGAAACGCTACAGAGGATGCCACCTGCTGGTGAGGGACCCGGGCTTGCGCGGTCCGCGCAACAGAAACCTGGAGCCTGGCTGTGCAGAGAACAAAAATTCGGGTGGTTTTGCAAGAGGCTGCTTGGCCGCTGTCTCTTCAGGGCTGCCACCTCCACGGACGTGCCCAAAGGCCGGGTCCCCCGCGTCGCGCTGCGGACACGGAGGTTCCCACCAAAGTGGCGGTCTCCCCTCCCCTCCCATCTCAGCGCGCTCCCTTCTCCGCCCTCCCCTGCCCTCCCCTCCCCGACTGCTCCCGGGTCTAAGATTCTCCGCTCTTCTCCATCAGGTGGAGCCGGCCTCTCCTCCCCCGGAACTGTGCACAGGCTCCGTGCAGCGCCAGGAGGCTAACCGAGCCCCCCCGGAGGAGGTGAGCCCAGGACTAGCCGGGCGGAGGTGGCGGGACCGCCGTCGGGGCTGGCGCCAGGGCTGGGCCGGCTGCGGGTCCTGCAGGTACCGCGGTCGTTCTCGCTGCCTCACGTGGTGGCTGCCGTGGTTTTTTCCGATCCTTTTAGAAGCCCGCAGCTCATCACTTCATCCAAGCTTCTACCTCTCGGGCAGAGACCGGAGGCTGCAGGGAGGGGCGGGGGCGGAGTGGGGGATGGGGGTGGGGAAGGAAACAGGCCCACCTGGCTGGGGGTCATGAGGTCAGACTCAGGGACCAGTGTGGGAGAATTAAACCAGGTCCTTCCAACCCGACTCCCACCGACCCTCTTCTGTCCCAGAGTGAGGGTGGGGGGCGTGGGCCTGATTTTCGCGTGTTGCACAGTTCACTGGCCTCGTGACTCTGGTTTTATGATATTTTTCTCCTGGCTGAATTAAGCAAATCTGGGCCCCAGGCCACTTAGGAATTAGCAACCCAAATTGAACAACAGCTTAAAGGCTAACTATTAGTCAAAACATCAAATGGTGCTTTGTAAGCGACAATCTACCTTCTAATATTAGTTGTATTCACTGCAAAGCTGGGCCTTAGGAATGGATCGCAGGTCTTAAATCTCTCCCCACCCCCGGGGATTTCATGGAAGCGACTACTGAAGTTCCAGCACTAGACAGACCATACTTTCACTCCTATGCCGTCATTTGACATCTGCTGTTTAGAATTAGTGACCTTTTGTATGTGTTTCTGATTGAACTCTTCTGTTCCATCGCATCGTCTGCTCTACGGGGTCAATGGATGAAGGCTGTGCAGACACTGCTTCTGAACCTTGTTTGCTAATTTAGTTAATGAGAGGCCTCTTTGGGATCCCCTTAGTTTCTGTTGCTCAATGTTTCCTCCCCCCACCCCCCCAAAGCTTGCCTACAAATTTCCATTTGACATGTTTAACTATCTCTAAGGGATGCAGTTAAATAAACTATTACATTAAGAATAGAAAAGTCAACAGAGCAGACAGGTACTAATTTGTAGGCCTTTGAAGTGAACCACTAGATGTCAGCTCCATCCAGCAGGCTCCTTCCCAGGTGCCCGACCCCCAATCTCTCTTTTTCCTAAATGCCACATGAAAACACGGAGTTGGAGCGTGCCTGCTGTCAGCAAAGTCGCCAAAAATAGGTGATCGTGATGGAAGGAAGGCTAAGGGTTTCCCAAAAGACCTCCCCAAGGTCCAGTGGCTGAAAATAATAACAGTAGATTTTATAACCAAATGGCACAAATCGAAAGAGCATCTTCCCGCTTCCTCTCCTTACTCATTACCTCCTCTTCTGTATAATGCTGCATGTTTTATACATTGTTTTGTAACTATCCTGACAGTTTGCATCTTCTGGGGATACTCTACTTTCACACTACATCATGAGCTTCCGAAGGCATGATCTGTGCCTATGATTTTATTTCCCCCAGTGCTCGGCTTATAGCAGGTTTTTTCTACATGTCTATCAAGTAAATAAACCCAGCTAAAGGCATTTCGATATCCTGGAAGAAATGGCGTTTGATTTCAATGTGGGCCTCCCTTACCAGGTAAAAGACTTGAAGGTACTTAGGAGGCAGTTGCCTGTGACCTTGGCCTCTCCTTCCACATAGGAGAAAAGACCTGTGGTAGAGAGCTTGTGTGAGGAGAGGCTGCAAATACAAAGGCAGACTGCTCCTCTCTCCTCGGTAGGAAATGCACAACCCAGAATAATCATAATAAATGGGCATGTGTCACCAATCTACTTAGTTTCCCTCCAGTTCCTTCCTTTTGTTTTCTAGGAGTAGCACAAAGCATGCGAAGATCCAACCGTTCAGGTGTTATTACCCACCTACCCCCTGACCCACCCCCCACCCAGCAAAGTCTCAAAAATGCAAAGCAGGCTTGTCTCTTCCCCAACTCGGAGACTCCAGCTGCACACATTGGCCAAGTCCTTTCGGGGGACAGAGGCATCCTCCCTTGCCCCTCTCAGCCCAGTTTCCAGTCTCCTGTGCAAGGGGGAGGCGTGCCTATTTCAATGCGTGCACATGCACAGACATATAGTCACCCTTAACTTCACCACCGTCAAACCACCTTGCATCGTGTGGACAAAAAAAAGTCACAGCTCCCACTCGCTGTCCAAGATGCCTGTTGGTCATTCGTGGGGACAAAGGCTGAATGTGCCCCTCTTTGGAAGGGGGAAAAAGAAAGCCTCGCCTCCTCCGTTTTGCGTAGACCTTTTCCAAGTGTTTCCTCTTTAATTACGACCCGTTTCCCCTCCCTCTCCCCTCCCCAGCTCCCGTGAAAGGAGCCCTTCTGTCACTGGTCCCTGGCTCGCTGGCTGGCGGTGGGAGGAGCCGGGAGGAAGCCGAGCGCCGCGGAGGCCGGGAGCGGAGCTGGATCGGCTCCGGGAGGGGACGCTGCTGACGACCCCGGCTTCCCGAGGCGGCTAGAGCCAGGCCCCGTGCGCCGCTGGCTGCGGAGACCCGAGGCGCCGAGCGCCCGAGGCCCTGGGGACCCCCGGACGGCCGGCCGGTGGGCGACCCGGCGGCGACGGCGCCTCAAGGCTGAGCCCGGAGAGCCGAGGAGGAGAAACTCCCTGCGAGCCCAAGTTGTGCAGCGGCTCGCCCCCGCCGCTCCCAGGAATGAACCCTTTGCAGCTGCACCTGCTCCTTGTCTGCTTCTCCCTCTTCAGTCAAGGTAGGACCCAGGCGGCCGGAGTTGCGGGGAAAGTGGCGGGGCTGCCCGCGCGGGGGGCAGAGGGCGGCGGGGAGGTGGGAGGCTCCGCAAACTCAGCTGATGGATGCGCCTCTCTTGCCCGGTCGCCAGGCACGGGCGCTTTGCCTTTGAACAGGCAACACAATGGTACTGTTTCTTTTCCTTTGGAAGGAAGGGGTCTGTGGTGGGAGGGGGCGACTTTCGCCGCTCCCTTGTCAACATCCATCTCAAACTCTCCGATGCAAATGAGTCCTTTCTGCCCCGGGTCTGTGCCTGAGCCAGGATCTGGGTGGCCCTGAACTTCTGGTCACGTCCCTGCCTTCAGACCCAGGCTGGAGGGGGCACGAGCAGGGCACGGGAGCTTTGTGTTGAGGTGGATGTGCAGCCCCAGTAAAGGTCTGACTTGCACGCGTGCGTTCCAAAGCGGGTGTGTGCGTCTCTCGGTTGCAGAAGGGGCTGCAATTGCCGATGGTACCGTGGGGGGTAATTGGCAGCGGCTGCGAGAAGCTTGCAAAGAGTTTCATTGAATTTCATCGGGTTCTCTGCATCCGAGTGAATGCCGTGTCCCCCGCAGCACTCGGGTCTAACATGGAACACCGCCCCTGGCACTGGCTGTTCGCTTTCCGCAGACTAGCAGGGGCAGAGGGGCTGGGGGACGTTCAGAGAAGAACTTTGCCCCCTCTGGGTTCCCTACCACGGGGCTGGGTGGGCTGCCAGTGGGTGATCGTGGGCAGGGAAGTTGGGGGAAGGGCTGGTGAGTGCCTGCTTAGCCTGAGGCCTCAGGGGTCAGTCACCTGTGGAACCTAGTTGGAAGGGGACGTCTCCTGCCACTCTTCCAGGCCACCGCTGCCTGTGCCATCTGAGGCCACCAGCGTGCCAGATCACACAGCGCGGAGGGACAGGACTCAGAAAAATCCACAACAGAGCACGTCCATCTGTTGATGAAATGAAGGGTAAAAGTTTTCCAGAGAGCACAGCGCTGCCGTGGGTGGCTCCCTTGGGCCCTCTGTCCGGGAGAACCCAATGTGAGCCAACCCCCAGCTGCCTTCCTTACCTCTTCCGCTGGTACTGTGGTCCCTGAACATTTCCCCTCCTCAGACTTTGTGTATGGCCATGCCAGTAGTTATAATGCATGCACACACACACACACACACACTCATGTATTCATGGGGTTGTGTGCACCTAACCAGGGCTCCCTACAGCAGCAGGAAGATAAATTGCCTTCCCCGGAGTTTTCAGGCTGAATGAATAAGAACTATCTCAGAACACTGGTCGAGAAAGAGTTTGGGAATATTGCCATTTGTGAGCTTGCCCTCTTTCTTGGATGCGTGTGTCCTTGCATATGGGCACACATCCATTGTCTGTCTTCTCTCACTCATTCACCGTCCTCCTCCTTTGCCTCTGATCAGTTCCCTCAGGAAGTTGCATGGGGGCTCCCTGAAAGGAGGATCCAACCATCCCCTACACACAGCCCATGAGACCAGTAAGCGTCTCAGTCGGTGGTTTCCGCCTTGTGGGGCTGCTCCACGCTATTCTGGTCTAGATGGGCATGAGAAGTCTATGGGTATCTAAGTGCCTCTCCGGCGGTCTGAGTCCTCAGAGTGTGCGTGCATCTTCCACTTTGCTTATTCCTTTCTTAGTACGGCACTATTTCTCGACTGCCTCATTTGAATCTTTAAGTATTTTCCTGAGGAGGTTAAATGCTCGGTTTCATGTGCCCTTAGCCCTGAGGACTCTAGGAAGAAACCACAGCATCATGCTTTCATAGTTCCTTGTTGGTCCTGAGTGCTCTGAGTGTGGCCAGTGCCGCCACCCTCGAAAGTGGTCGATGAATAATCCACGGGACTCTAAAATAGGTCCAAAGTAAGATGAGACCAAAGTGGACGCAGCCAATCGGAATACCCTCTATCACTAGACACTGGAGCTACCTAGAATAGATAGCGTCTGACGCTAGGAAGCAAGGGTCCAGTGGATCGATGTTTTATGGACTTCATTGCAACAGAATATCTTCTGACTCGATCTGTGGATGTTTATTTTAATGTAGATGTCACTTTCAAATATTGTAAATCCCCCCAGAGGAATGGATTTGGCCCTCTGCACACATACAAGGGCGCCTGGGAAGTATCCAGCCATGTGACCATTCTCATTATATTGACAATGGCTGGACTTTTTCCAGATGGCCCTCATATGCTTTGTTCTCATACTGTGCCCAACCCCTCCCTGGTACCATGCATTTATCAAGTTATTGGACAGAAGGTATCCACTTTCAACGGGTCACGGGAGTACTAGGCCACAGGCTCTGCATGACTCTGGCTGTCACCCCCTGGCTGAGGTTATACCCCCCAACCCCCACAGAGCCACCTGTGTGACCCCTGCCTCCTGGGATGCTTTCCAAGCAAATGTGCAGAGACGCAGGGATGGCCCTCCACTCGGAGCAAACAAATGTCCAGGGTTCTATTTAGGGCCGCACCTGGCACTCCAATGACCCGTCCATCTGCCGCCCAACACCTCTCCCAGTGGGAACCTGAGAGTCATCTTGGAGTTTCTGGAAACACAATTCTCCAGCTTCCTGCTCCCTCCCGGTAGTCTTAGTTCGCATGCAGCGGGAGAGCTCCAAACCGTGCTCTGAAGACTTTAGCATCCGAACATTCAGGAAAACTCTTAAAGTCTATTTCAGTCATCCTTTCTCCCCGCATCTAAGCAACTTGCTGTCCCCGGCTCGCTGGCAGGAATCCCCGGAAGAAGCCATCAGCTGTCCCGAGGGTGGAAGTCTAATCCTAAACCCAATTAATATCCTAATGTGTTGAATATTCATTCACCTTTGCTTTGATTTCATAACCCTTCGGAGAATGAAATGAAGGTATGATTAATGTCAGCGCTATGCTGCGTGCACACTTATACTTTTAAAGTGTGGGGGTTTCGTGTAGGTGAAGTGTTTATTTCCGTTTCCTGAGGTGACAGTAGAAAGGCCAAATGGCATTCCCCGGTTTTCGGCCCTGCCTGGCTGCCCAGGAGGAAGTAGAGAGCCACCCGTGGGCTGCTGGTGGGTTTCCTCTCCCTGGGAACGCCTCCTCTCTCAGCTGTCAGGACTGCGTGCTTTGTACAGAGACGGATAATGTCACAGCACAATTTGCCTCCTGCGGAGAAGAGGCATGTTCTACCCTGGGGTGGAAAGGAATCGATTCTCTTGTCATCCATAAACGTAGAATCCAGGCTATTTTTCCCCTTTACCGTTTCGGTTTGTCCACCACTACCTCCTTCTGTGCCCTCCCTCATCTTCAGGACCCGTGCCATCCAACCTGCCCAGCCCCGTCCTAAGTAGCTTTGGAGGAAGAATGTTCTGGCAGGATAAGGACCCCCTGCTGCCCAGCGGGTCAGGCGTCCTGAGCCCCCCGTGCTGAGGAATGTGCAATGGCCTCGGTGCCTTGTACTTCAGACTCTCTGAAAAAGGGGTTCTTCCCTGGTCTCTGGTCTTTGGCTCTAGGCTTCCCAGAGTGTCCTTTCCTGCCTCGTAATGTTGTGGGTCTGAAAGTTCTCATTCTGGGGAGCCCGGATCTCTTGTTGGGTTTACCTGGGCACCGTGCTGCTGAGCGTGTTGGGGTGAAAGTGAGAACGTGCGTTGGCCTGTCAAATATCATCCCCAAGTTGAAGATCCATCTGGGATGTCAGCTAGGTTTGGGGAAGAATCGAAGCCACTTGCTCTCTGGTCATGCTGGCTGGACTCATCCAAAGGGCCTCAGCTATCCATGCTCGAGGCAGAGGTTTGTAGGGACAGGAATCTCCCGGGGAACAGAAGAGCGTCAAGAAGACAGGAAGCTAAAGCCATGTGAGTGGTGGGAGTTGGCCAAGGTGAGGGGGCCTTGGGAGTGACAGGCAGGATGGAAACAGGGAGCCATGCCAGAGGCTTAACTTGCAGAAGCTCCCTTGGTGGGGAGTGGAGGGCATGAGAAGATCTCAGAGGCAGCCAGAAGCATGGAGCATACCCTGGGGGTACAGGCCGAGGAGGCGCTACAGAAGGAAATGCGAGTGAGCGGCAACTTTGGGAACATGGAGCCGTACCCAGAAATGTCATCTAACAAAAGAAGCCGCAAGTAAGAAGTGCGGTGCTCCCCTCGCTTGCACCCCAAGTGGTATGGCTTTTCTGCTGGGAGGTCCATGCCCGGCTGCCACTTCTTTCACACGTTTTCTGGGTGAGGGGACCTGGGGCATGTCTGTGGGGCATGTGGGTGGTCACAGTGTGTGCTGCCCAGCAGGGGCTCTCAGTTGCTAGCCAGGGTAGAGGGGCGTTGGGTGGGGCCCTCATCTTCACTCTGCACTTGGAGGACACAGCAGGGCCTCTCCTGGGTCACGGAGGAGGCTCTCACTGGGAACCTGGCAGCAGTGAGCTGGGCATAGGACCAAGGAGCCGTTCTGTGGGATGTGCCCGTGTGGGTGGGAGCCAGCCGGGGTGGAGCAGGGGATGGGGCCTGAAGATGCCATTTTCCTTTTTTGTTCAGCTCAGTGGGGGTGACATTGGAGGCATTATGTTGCAGACCCCCCCAAAAGCCCTTGAATAATCCAGAGTGAATTCAAGAGATTTCAATAGCAAAACAATGACAATACTAATGATACCTTTGATTTGCAGAGTACTTTTCTTCCAAGGAGATAAAAAGATAAACTGTTTTGGAAACATGAATGAGGAAAAGAAAATTGTGTATGATGGAGGAGTGGGGAGGAGGGCCAAGAGCATTCATTTTAGGGTCTCAGTCTAAATGGGGGAGGTGGCAAGGGAGGGGTTCCATGGTCACAGGCATCATTTTGCAACTACAGTCCTTATCCTTGTTGAGATAACTTTTGGATGAAAAAACCAGTGCAGGGATTTTACTCGGAGTCAACCTACGGACACAGGGGCTCTGACTCCGCCGTCCTGTGCCTGGGAGCAGCGTCACGCATTCAGCCACCCGAGCATGCTGAAGTCCACACTCAGTGATTGTGCCCCGGCCTTCCTTCCCTCAAGGCCAGTGGACTCCCCAGAATCCACTGAGCAGGAGCCCTCGGGTACAGCTAGCTGTTCTGGGGGTGTCTGTTCCCTGGTGTTTCCCAGCCCAGCGCTGCAATCCACAAGGGAGCTCAGCGCAGAGCCGGGTGTGTCCTGCACCCAGGTTCTCATGGCATGGCCCTGTATTCCAAATCGAGGGGTGCAAGGCAGAGCCTACTGCACTGAGTGACACAGCACCGCTCCATATGCCGTTGTATGCCATTGTCTGCTCCCCGTGGGGAAAGCCAGACTCTACCAGGTTAGCTGTGCACGTCAGGTAAGAAGCTCGATGCCATAGAGGCCATTGGAATGCTCGCACATCCACGAGAAGATGGCCACGTCCTGCTTTCTGCCAGAGCTTTGGGAATAAGGCCAGAGGTGTGGGCCTCCGGCTTCTCCCCGCTCGCAGGACCTACACTGTTGCTGCAGAGGAACTATCTCCACCACCACCTTCACCAGTCACTTCCACTAACTTTCTGCCTCTCTCGCCCACTGAAGGAGCCAGGGATCAAGCACCGTGTAGTGTTCCTTTCCCTTCTGTCTTCAGTGGTAAAAATGAGTATTCCGGCTGTATACTTCTAGAAGTCAGTAAATGTCAACACTGGCTAAGTGTTTCCTTTATATCACTGCAATTTAGCATACGCTGCTTGGAAACAAATGCCTTCCACAAGCACCTAGTGTTTCCGTGAGTACGCAGTCACCACCACGATGCGGATTAAATAAATGTCAGCGGTCCCTGGGTACACGGGTAACCGGTTAAAGCCCTGGAAGTCGAGGCTGGCAGGGGTGAATCCTGCCCCTTGTTAGGTTATTCGGCGGCAGCCCTGGCTGTGGCACGGAGGGTGTCAGGAGGACACCCTCCCATCGCCTTCCTAGAAAGAAAGACAAGGAAGTAGCCAAACGGAGACTTCTGCCCACCTGCCATCTGGAGGTTTCGCTGGCCATCTAGAAGCCTTACCATTCTCACCCCAAGCCTCCTCTCATCCTTGACTCCACACACACACACACACACACACACACACACACCATTGATTGCTAAAGTATAGTGATGTCCAGAACTTCGAACAAATCACAGATCAGCCATTTTCTTCACATGGAGAGTGAGCTCTCATTCTAACCCTCTACCTGGCGTGGGGATCCTCGTGGGAAAAGCGAAGTTGATTTCCCTGAGGCCGGTTTTTTTGTTCGTTTGTTTTGTTTTGTTTTGATCATGGAAACCAGCACTGCAGTGGCCTGAGTTTGGCAGTATTACAAGGATGTGTGCACATCAGGCGGAATTATCTCGGTGCCTGCTCAGCCTTTGTTCAGTTGTTGCCCAGTTGTCACACGTTCTCGTTCTTTCTAACTTAGGCCTAGAAGACAGGGATTTGGAACCTGACAGTGAGAGTTGCAACAGTGAAAACGGAACATCGTTTTCACACACATACCCCACCACCACCACCACCCTTTTTTCTCAAAGGGTCACACATCTTACCCCTTCCTTTGTGATCTAACAGCATTTTGTGACACCAGAGCTCAGCCGCTGGCCACTCGGCCAGCACACACTGTGGGCCTGTGTGTGGTAGGCACTGTGCCAGGGGCTTTTGGTGCAATGATGACTGAAACCAGATTTGTGCCCCAGGGGAGCTCTCTGTCTGTTCAGGGAGCAGACACTGCGATCATGGATACTATACGATGGGCTCAGAGCTTCAGTATTCAGAGAGCAGCTAGACTGGTCAAGGGTATCAGGCAAAGCTGTGTGGAGGAGGTGACGTGGTTTTAAGGGATGTCTAAGAGTCCTTCCAACGAAGCATAGAAAGAGCATTTCAGTCTATACCTTAAGAGTGTGCAAAGGCAGCAAAACAGGACAGAACGTGACATGTTCAGAAGCCATGGGTCCTGTGAGTGGCCAGAACGTTAGTGTGTTGAGAGGAGTAGGAGGAAAAGTTTGGACAGGGAAGGGTCATCTTGTGAATACCATGCTAAAAGTTTTGAGGATGAATTGTCAGAGTTAAGTCTATGCTTTAGAAGCATTCTTAGTAGCTTATGGGTCTGTAGTCCTCAGTGTTCTCTATACCATAAGTTCCATGGACCAAAAAGAAGGACGTGAAGGGAGGGGGGAGGAGGAGGAGGAAGAAGAAGAGGAGGATCAACGTATTATTTATTCTTTGTATCCCCTGTGTTTCACATGTAGACTTGAAACATACCAGCTCATCTTTCTTCATAGCGCTTGTGTATAGGATGGAAAAGTGAGCAATAGAGTATGTATGGAGGAACTGGCCTTGACCATTGGTCTGTATTCCAGAGGGAAGACAGAGAAGGTTGGGGGCAGATGTGTACATAAGAGCGATGTGTTGGATAAAGAGTCTGGAGGGGAACATGCAGCACACAGAAGCAGGCATGGTTGAGCCCACACAGGATTGTCCTAGGGCCCCTGGAAGGCCAGCCAGAGATAGAAGTGGCCTGAGCTTGAAGACAAATGGTGAACAAGAAAGGGAGACAAGGATGAGATAAGCAAGAGAAGCCCAGGGACATTTTGCTGATGCTTTCTTTCCTGTTCTCCAGAGAAAACTAGCTACACTAGCATAGGGGAAAAAGAAGATTTTGAGCTCAGTGGTTCTACTCAGCTATTAGACATGTTGACAAGTCTCCAGGGCCAACTAGCCTTTCATTCTAGAGTAAGAGATGTCATCAGAACTACCCATGCATTCCACACTTTGGCCCATTCTCATTTCTCTCTCGGAAAATGGTGGGGACCAGTAGGATGAGCTCAATAGTGAAGCAAAATCCTCCATCATTCTGCAAGAAATAAGCCAGTGACATTTCCAAGGCTGTCATTATCTAACCCTCACTTCTAAGGATGGCCCATTGAACAGTCATTTCCCCAATTGCTGAAAAGCTATGAGGGGAATTAGGGCCATCAAGAGAGAGAGAGTCAATTCCTAAGAAATGATTTGGAGAGCAGACTAAATGACATCCAAATTCTCTCCAGTTCTAAGATTCCCTAAATATTGTCTATTAGCCACAAGCCGTTTATTTGGGGGTAATGCATTCCTAGAAGGTAGATGACGTGTTATAGATCTCTTTGTCTGACACATTTTCTTATAGGTATCAGGCAAATTTTTTTGCTCATTGTTGGTGGCAGTGGTAGCAATAATGTGTCCTTAGCACGAGGGTAATCAGTATCGTATGAAGCGTCACAAGTCACAGAGTGCCTTTCACTAGCACCACTTCATTTCGTCGCCGTGATAGCAATGCGCGGTGGCCATCGGCACTACTGCTCCCTCAGAAAGGCCGTGTATCCCTGGCCCAAGTCCCTCCCTGCCCAGTTTCCTCGTCTGTGTGCCTTGGTGCTTCTCAAGCGGCCAGTAGGTGCAGCTGCTCCAAATCAGCACCCCTGAAACATGCAGGAGCAGATTCTCAGCAGCGTCACATGCTCATGATCATAGCAATTCTCAGTGTGGAGGCACAGGAGAGGGGGAGGGGTTCCATGGAAGTGGGGGAGCTGGCCTTTGAACACGGGCCCCGCCTTAGCGCCCCACCTCTTCTGGATCCCCCAGGCGCTGTGAATGGGTCCCATCATCTTTCTGGCTTAGGCATTACATGGAGGGCATGGGGTCCCGGGCCACTCCCACCAGCGGAAATGACAGGGCTGAGTAGCCACAAGGAAACATTGCTTCTGAGGCTGCTTCTGTGGCTGTTCTGAAAAGAAAACAAAACGAGCAAAGGCGGGGTTTTATCTTCTCCTGATTAAAATACCCATTTCTTTTGCGCCTCCTGGTGCCTCACACACTATTCGGCACCTAGGAGGCTATGACTAAATATTGAAATGTTGACATGAAACGTGGGGCATAATGAAAAATAGAGACTCTGCCGTGCTCCTGACACCCCCACGGGAGGGCAGAGGAAAGAACCCCACTATTTAAAGTGGGCGTGCCCTGTAGGAAGTGGCTCCTCTCTGAATAAGGCCTTGAATGACCACTGAGTCACCGGGGACATTGCCAAGAAAGCCTCCTCTAGCAAGCCACCCACTCCTTGGCTTCAGCAAGGAACAATGGCATCCTTCTGTTCTGTAGTGCATGTCAGTTCCCATTTCTGTCAGTCACTCGCAAATGTCACAGGTGACTCGGCTCTGGTGCAGCGTGACAGTCCACCTGTCACCCTTGGCGATGCTGGGAGCTGTGACAGCTTCAGCATGACACGGGGCCCGGCCGACTCGTCATGCAGGCATTCGGGAGGCAGAAGCATAGCTCTCTCCTGCAGGCCCATCTCGGGCACCGCACAAGAAGCGGCTGCCACCCTTGCCCCTGTCCCTGCCTGGTGACAAAGAAAAACTGCCAGAGGCTTTGTTCTCCGTGTCCCAGGACCCATACTTTTCCACACCTCGCTTGAGTGCAGGGAATCCCATTGTGTCCAGGAGCTGGGCTCTGAAGGCTTTGTCTTACATAGGACGCTGCTCCCGGGCAAGGGGGCCTGTTTTGTTTCGGGGACCCCCTCAGGCCGATGCTTTAGGATGAGAAACCAAGGTGAGCCCTGCAGTTCCTACAGCTGCCTGATGGTGGCAGCAGCAGCGCTTGCAAAGCCCAGGAGTGAGCGGCCAGCCAGAGCCCCAGGAAGGCAGCTGGGCTCTTCGGTGCCCGCCTGGGCCCTTCTCTGCCCGGGACAGGGGGTGCTGGGGCCGCTGAGCATGAGGCAGAGGCCAAGGAAGGGAAGAGGAGGCCTCTCCAATAGCAGCAGCTCCCCCAGGCGGCTCGGGGTTTTCTTTCTCCTCTTTCTGATGGACAGGAGGCCAGTCTTAAAGGTGCCCATGCAGTGTGTCAAGAGGTAGGTGGATGCGATGTAAGATGCTGGAGGGGCTTGAGAGGCCTGCAGAGCAAGCGAGCAACAGAAACAGCCAGCCAAGTCGGTGCCCCTGGGGCGCTGTCTGTCCTGTGGGTGAGGAATGGGGTGTCCTCCCTGCAGAATGGCTGCCCACCAGCAGGCCCTCTGCCCCCAGGGAGCCCTCTCCTCGCCTGGGCTCACCGCCATTTGCCCCCTTAATGATCCGGAGCTAATATTTCTGCTGCTCTCGTCTCATGCTGAAGCGACAAAAGACACAGATGCTGGAATGACTGCTCGTGGTTCCTGATGCCCCGGGCAGGCTGCGGAGGGGCTCCTGTTTTCACCTCGCAATGGAAAGAGGCACCATGGAAAAATCACCATGAGCCGTGGCTGTGTGTTTGAAAGGGAGTCTTTCCGGGCAAAGCGTCCAAGGCCATGTGCCCCACAGGAGGGGCGGTGGAGACATCCTCTGGGCCCCAGGAACTCCTTCCATCTTCCTTTATCTCCTAGGATGTGGCAGCTCGCCTTGGTCACCTTTTGCAAATTGCAAGCCAGACGGATCTAAGAGCCCAGGCCCGGTCCACGTGCAGCACACACAAGGAGAGTGAGACGTGGAACGGGGGACGGCTGAGGCTGCCGTTCACACAGTCCACTCCTCGTCTTCTCTGTGTGGTCTGCGTGGCAATAGATCTGGCTATTTCTGAGGCCTGGAGCATCAGACATCATTTGAATGTCTATGACATCTTGGTCACCACTGGGATTTTAGATAAGGTGTGCCCAAAGCTGCCCACACCTGACTCGCCAGCATAGTCTCCTGCCACTGTCTCAGGAGCAAGGCCAGCTGCCACCTGCCCATCTGTCCGTCCCCACCCTGTCTCTCTTCCTGGTGGAGCTGCAGGAACAGTGCAGTTGGGGAGAAGGTAGGATTGTTTGTCCTTTTTACTAATAGTTCTACAACCTATGGGAGGAGACATCTTGAGCAGCTCTGGTCAGAAGAAAATTCTTGACGTGAAGTTTGAAAAAGCCTTATTTGGGGGATGCCAGGGTCGCTCAGCAGTTGAGCGTTTGCCTAAAAATCATAAAGTCCAGGGTTCGATTCCTAGCCCCAGCCCATGTAAACCCACCTGCTGAACTGCAGTGCAACTGGTACCTGCCAGGATGGCTCAGCAGGAAAGGTTCTTGCCACCCACATGGGAGGCCCCTGGTTGGGTTCCCACCCCGCACAGCCCCACATCCACCTGTGTGGAATGAAACCATGTCACAACTAGTAATGTATGGAGTCTCCATAGTTATGGAGACTGCTCTGGGCCCTCCCCCCCTTCTCTCTGTCTCTCTCTCTCTCTCACCTTCTCTCAAAAAATAAAAAATGAATCTTTAAAAAATGAAAAGAAAAGAAAGAGCTTATTTGAAGCTGCAGATTTGGTGCTACACAGATCAGAGTGGAAAAACAACTGCGTGATTTGAGAAGCTGCTAAAAATAATAGCGCTAGATCTCTCCCTCATATACCAATGTGGTATGTGCCCCAGGCCCCGCTGCCTTGATCTGGCTGCCACCTCCCCTCCTTCCTTTCACAAACATGACTTCCCTAATACTTTGGGATCCCTTAGCAGAAAGCTGCATGGGTGGAAGAGGGGGAATGAATAGAAAAGAATCAAAACCTACAATGGTCTCAGTCTATTTCTTTCTCTACGACTTTGCCTTGTGGCTGCTGCATTGGAGCCAGCCAGGGGGAAGGGTGATTGGGGCCTATGGCTCAGTCCCTAGCTGAGCTGTCTATATAGTCTCCTACTTAACTCTCAGAGCAACCCAGTAATGAAAGACTGTCATGCCCATTTGCAGGCGAGAACTACGGAGACCTAGACAGATTCCGTAACTTACCCAAGGGTCACACCACTGGTCACTGGTAGAATCACCACTCAGACACTTGTATGTAGCCCCCAAACCCCTTGCTGCCTGTCCCTTCAGGAGGAATTAGTCACATGGATGCTTTGACAGTTGTATGAATATTCAGAGACCCCAAAAGCCCCCAGCCCGGCCGATGGTCCTCCTCCTCCATAACTTGCAGGGCTTTGGAAGAAGAGCAGATAGAAATGGAATAAAGCATCTCTCCTCACACAAAAGCATGAATAAGAATCTGAGAAGCTTTACTACGTGGCGAGTGGCTGTTCTTTTCCACCTCGGCCCAGCTCCAGTTGAGCTGAACGTTTTGAAAGCCAAATGCTGATTTCCTAACAAGAATCCATTACCGCCTAACTTTCCTGCAGTGGATTAAAAAAAAGAGAAAAAAGAAAAAAAAAAGCTGAATCCCATTCTTGGGGAGAGGTTAGCTCGCTGTTAGCTGTGCGCTGTAAGAACAGAGGCCCTCTACATGAAAAGGCATTCTGGGACATCAAAACCCTCCTTCTTGTCAAGTCTAGAATAGTGAAAATGTCAGGAGACCACATGGTTCTGAAATGATTAATAACGGTCGTTAGGGAGATTTAAAAAGGCTCTTGGAATATAGAGGAGTCTGAATGCTGTGAGGCCTGCAACGCTCCTCCCTTTGGCTCCAGCTGGTACATCTTAACTCGTGTCAGCAATCATTTCGGAAGATGCCATGCACCTACCTGGGCCGTGCTTCAACCACAGTGTTGCTTTCAGATGGACACTTAGGATCAACGAGCAAAACGTACAAGTTCTTTGAAGAGTTCACAGCCCCTTTAGACGGAATCACAGGACCACGGAGGAGAAGTGCCGGGCGGGCAGATCTCTGTGTGGAAGACCTCAAATTCCTTCTTGTGATTCCACAGCCTGGGCCCTGGAGTGGACCCGGCACATCAGCTGTGCACTGGCGGCCGCAGCCGGGCTCCCGGTGCAGGCGGGCGCCCGTTCCTCTGGGTCTGAGCTCTGCTGGGGGCTTTCTCTTCACCAGGCCAGGGCAGCGGTATCCACCGAGAGGGCCCACACTTTCCAGGTGAGGCAACTGGAAGCTGAGCTGATCAGATTCAAGAAATAGCATCCCCTCTTCTCCTGCTAATAATAATAAGAAACCTACCTGCTCCCTCTCATTTTCCACAGATTTTTATTTTCTAAGATCCATACCACTAAACTCTGGCCAAGGAGAAAAATATAAATAGACTGCTGTAGTTTATTAGGTTCAATTGTCTTAGTCTTCTTCTGTTGCCTACCTTAAACGATTACACACGCAGGGTGGGAATGTTTATTTATTTTTTTGACTCTGTTACAACCATATTTCCTAGTGCAAATATGAGCAGGAAGCCACATGTGTGATAAGGCCAAGAATGTACAGTTTGTAACAGGATGGCTTCGTCCGCCTGTCACTGGCGCCACTGCCTTCCTCACAACTGAGAAGAACTCTGAGGATCGTCCCTTCGTGGGTGACACTCAGCCCTGTCCCACACCCGGAGAGCCACGTGGCCGTCTATGTTGACAGTGAAGACTGTCGTGAAGAGCAGTTACAGATTTCCTTCTAGAATGTTTGCTGTAAAGTCAGCAATGTGCCCCAGAGATGCTGGTGTTCGTACCGGATGGATTTTCTGTGCCACACCGTGCAGATGCAGCATGGACACAGCAATGCACCCCAGGAATTCCTGTTGTGCTTTTAAAAAATCTTCAAGGTCAATACAACCACAGATATTGATATTCACTTCATTGTGAACTGGGATTTCCTAGCTGCTTCCTGTCATTTTATTTTTCAATTCATAAAAAACATTTTCTCGTCACTAGTCTTCTGGGTCTCTTTCTTCAACCCAAACCGCTGATAGGAAACCAACTTCAGGGACTGATGAAAAAGGAGAGGAGGGGAGAGGCGAGGGGAGGGGAGGGGAGGGCAGGAGCCAGGTTTACAGCACCCCCCACCCCCGTGCACGCATTGTGCATGCTCCCAGGTGTCTGAATGACAATGTGGTGATAGCAGAGAGGACGGTGGAGAGGCACAGGTCTGTGGCTAGCAGGCTAGCAGGGAGAGACAGCAGGACAGACAGACAGGTTGCGCCAGCTCAGATGAGTGTGAGAGACAGACAGTTTAGTCTTCCAGAGATTGTAAGAGGAGAGGGTCGAGCAGCAGCTCTCTCCCCCTCCAGGTGGGGAGCAGAGAGGCACATTCGTTACACACACGGTTTTGAAGTTTCCGTTCATCATTGAAATCCGTGAGTCGTTTAGCCATGAGGATGTCCAGATGTGCCAGGTTCGGGCACAAGTCTCTGTCATTAGACAGTTGAATGTTCCCATGACGGTGTCCCAATATCTACAGGGTAAAGATCCTCAGGCTAAACTGTCTGCTCCCCACACTCACACGCCCTTCACTCCGGACACACAGAGCCGCTGGCATCTCAGAGTGTGCGCCCCTCCCTCACCTAACTACCTTCCCCTCCCCATGTGCGTCCCTCTGCTGACTTCCACCCTAAGGGCCGGCTTCTTTTGCCTCCCAGAGGAAGCTTCTCCAACCTCCCTCCTCACAAGCAAGTTTCAATGCCCTTTCCCTCTCCTTTCACAGCTCCCTGGGGAAACCCCGTGTAGTGCCCATCACAGTATGTTGAATGCACCGCTGATGAGAATGCACATTAGTTCAGCAACTGTAGAAAACAGCATGGAGTTTCCTCAAAAAATTAAGACTCGAGTTACCATATGACCCAGCAATTCCTCTTGTGGGTATCTGCCCCCAAAATCTGAAAACTTTTGTCTGCAAAGATATATGTGCCTGGATGTTCATGGCAACATTGTTCACAGTGGCCAAGACATTTCAACCAAAGTGTTCTTCGATCGATGACTGGATAAAGATATATATATACACATACAATGAAATGCTACTCAGCTAGAAGAAAAAATGAAATAGTGCCATTTGCAACGATATGGATAGATATTGAGATCATCGTGTTAAGTAAAATAAGTCAAACAGAAAAAGTCAAGAACCATGTGGGATATAAAACTGAAAGCAACAAAGAAACAAAAACTCATGGACACAGTCAATAGTTCAGTTGTTAGCTGAGGGTAAAAGGGGAGGAGTAGAGGGTAAAGGGGGAGGGGGGAGCCAAATATACGGTGATGGAAGGAGAACTGACTCTGGATGGTGAGCACACAATGCAACACATAGACGGTGAATTATAGAATTATACACCTGAAACCTACACAAATTTACTAACCAACATCAGCCCAATATATTTAAATAAAATGAAAACCAGTATGTTGAAGTGGCTCTTTCCTACCTGCCTTCCCTTCTAGATCTATGGTCTGGTTGGCGCAGCAGCTCTGAGGGGACATGGGTACATAGTCAACACATGGCCAGTGTTTCTTTTCCATAGAAACACTGTAACATGTCAGTGATCCAGGGGTTCTACCTTCTGTGCCGGGCATTGCACTCACCAGCTCGTGCAAGTGCTTGATCAGAGACGATGCTGTCCTGATCTTTATTATTGCCTTCTGCGACTAGAGTGCTCGTGAGCACCACGTATTTCTTGGGGCAAAGATGATAGCACTGCACTCCCTCCTTGCACTTATATAGTACTTGGCGGCTTCCAGAACCCTCTTATGTGTATGGTGATCAATGCTCAGCTTCATTTTAAAAAATTAGAAAAATGAGACCAAGTCGTGTTACGTGGCCTCTCGACACTCACACTGGTAGTAAGCATGAAAATTAAGATGAAAACTCAGGAGTTCCGAGTCTAAGCCCAGTGGATCTGCCCCCTCCCCCTCCCACACATCTCCCGGCTGGCACCTTGGGGGTGTTTCCTGTGTTGCCATGCGTGATAGGGTAAGTGCATCCTTTAGAGGCGGGTGACAAGTTGTAAGGGGAGCGTGGGCAAGGCGTCTGGTAAAGTAGTGACGGCTGCTTCCAACTCAGGCACAAGGGTCTCTGTACAGAGGCAGGGGGTGGGAACTGCTCCCGACTGGGCTCTCTCTTGTCCATTGGGCATAATAAAGAGGACTTAGTAGTGCCAAAGGGCCTGGAAGATCCTCAGAGGGCAGCCCTTCATTGTGCCTGTTGGCCATGACCTTCCCCACAGGGCATATGCTAGGAAGTGACTGTCTGTCAACCCCTCAGCCAAGGAAGAACTTATTGAGGGTCCAGAACACCCGCCACCACTCATCAGCTTCCAAGCCTGTGACAAGGGCCCTAACTAGAGGCCCGGCGGCCGTTTGCTCTGTGCAGGGCCTGTGGCATGGCTCCGGCCATGGCTCATGCTGAAGGCACTCTGGTGTCCTCCCGCACCGGCCTTGCAAAGCTGCTGTGTGTTCAGGAGTGCTCTGCAGCATTCTGGAGGCGCTATGGGGAGGGGAGGTATCAGCTGTCATCCAATTCAGTGTTTTCAGACTTGTTGAGCTGCTGCCCGGAGCCCAAGGTCACAGTAGATCTGCTCAGCTTCCTTCTGTGAGAACAGGTGAAGCCACGCAGTCTTTCTCAACAGGGTTCACCGGAGAATTAAACTCAAATGCCCTCCAAAGCATCCGTTGTATCGATGAGTTATTTGCTGTGCATCCAAAAGGGTGTTAGTTCTGTGCTATCTCTGGGAGGAGGGACATAGCAAATCCTCACGTTATTTTCTGGGTGCCTTGGCTCAGGACGGAAACTCAGCTGAGGAAGACTGCAGGCACTCTATTCGTTTTCTATGGCGGATGGACAAGTTCCCACCAGCTCCTGTGACTTTCGATAACACGTATGCACCACAGCACGGTCCTGGAGGCCCGAGTCTAAAATGAGTCTCACTGAGCTGAAGTCACAAGGAGGGCAGGGCTGGTTCTTTGGGAGGCTCCGCGGGACAGTCTGTTCCCTTGCCTCTTCTGGCTTCCAGAAGCAGGCCATCCACTTTCCTTGGTCTGTGGGTCCTTCCTGACATGACTCCAACCTCTGGCTCCTGCCATCGCAGCCGCTGCTGCTGCTGTGCTGAAGGGCCCCTGTAAAGGAATCAGGCCCACCCAGATCATCCAGGATCACCTCCCATCTTGGGACCTCTTATCTTTATCACATCTGCAAAGTCCTTTTTGTCTCGTAAGTAACATACTCAAGGATCAGGACACAGATGTCTTTGGAGCTCATTATTCCGACGGCCACGCAGGGGCCAGAGGCAAAAGTAAGCCGGCAGCCCACAACCCCTCACAGGAAAACACACATTCTTACCCACCTCTCTGTGTGAGAGATCGGTGCCTTTGTCTCCCTAGCTATAAACTAGAAGGAATGACCTTCCCATTTCTGTTTACAAAGTACTTGGGGATTATCAAGTAAAAGGTGTGTATCCATTTATGCTTACATTCATCAGTGGAGACACTACTAGATGCAACTCTCGTTGGGTCCCATGGGGAAGACATTAGGGGGAACATCTATTGGAGTCTGTAGTTAAACCTCGCTAAATGATTCTTAATAGCAATTTACTTTGGTTTCATTAGCACGGAGTATGGGAACCCTCCTTTATAAAACGCCATAGAGCTCGGTCTCCTCCTGTCTCTGGTGTAATTGAACCAAAACAGAGAAACAGCAACAATGGTGTCAAGCAGAGCGCGTATGGGCACTGTGCTTTCTACACGTGATTTGCTGCCAGATACAGGGGTTACTTACTACCTGTACTGCGATTTTCTGTCTTTGTCTCTGTGTCTGGTTGAGCTTCTGACCTTGAGGATCTGGCCAGGAAGAGTATAAAAAGTGTGGACGTGAACATGGGTTATAGACTCAAGGATGAGTTTGTGTGTCTCACCATGTGCCAAAGCAAAGGAGCGTGTATATGATGATAGTATTAGACCCACTGTGGACCACTTAGGCCTTGTGATTCAGTGGATGGACTTTGAAGGCTTTATAAAGTCTCCCTCCGGTTGGAGAAGGTTTAAGATATTTGGAAGCTGAGCTCTCTCCGCCCACCTTACCGCCAGATGCATCAAGATCCCACAGAAGGCTCGGAGCCTCTTGGTGCACAGTGAGGGCCTGAGTGACCGGCCTGCTCCAGGCCAGTCCCTGGCCTCCCGAAGTGGCAAAGTGTGAAGCCCCCAGATGGGCCTCTGAGTCTCCCTTCATCTCATACTCGCCCTGAAAATCCACCGCAACTCTGCCTGGGAAGCCCAGGGAGAGACACACTCAGCGGACAATGATAACATCTTTCTGTGGGTTTATCAAATGTTCAGCCCTGGCAGAGCCTGTGTCCAGGGAAGGTTCAGTTGCTGCTACACAGTCCCGGGGGGAGCATCCCCACCAGCCCTGGGCCTTGGGGCCTCCAGAGAATTCAAGGAGAGAGACAAGCCCTGAGCGTGATTATAATCCCATTATGCAGAACTCCCCCTATTTGTTTCTTCATATGGATGAATTTGTATATATTTGCATTTTGTTCTATTTGATAATATGCATAGAATTCAAATTGAAATGACTTGAATAGATCTGAATATTAATGAGGTGTTTAAAAGCTGTCATCCCTGGCTGAGGTCCCCAGCCAGGAAGTGTGTGGTGTGTGAGCTCAGAAATCTTCTCAGGCACAGGCACCGCCAGGCTGGGCCACCCAAGACCCAGGGCCAGGAGGAGGGATGCCCTCTGGGAAGACGTCCCCTACAACTGTGTGACACCAAGCCCACAGCCCACAGCCCCCTGCCCCCAAGTGTGTGTGGCTTGAGGTCTCCTCAGACATCCAGGCACAGAATTTCAACAATGCCATGAAGGGTGAGATGATCTCCCATATTGAGAACAGCCCAGAACTGGGCAGCAAGGGGCAGAGTTGTGATTCACCCAGACTGGTACAGGGGTGTGTAGCCTTCCGCGGTGATCAGGGAACTGCTAGACTATCTTCTTCCTGGAGTCCTAGAGCTACAGCACATACAGCACCTCCTGGCTGTTTTCCTACAGGACAGTGGCAGTTAGTGGACATACTCTCAGGGGACCTGAGGGCCATCAGTCCTCCGGGAGGCTCAGGTAGAAAGTGACTGGATACTGGTCATTGGAGGATGTCAGCATTGACATTGTGGCATGCAGAGGCTACCCTCTAAGAATAAATAAGATAGGAAGGCTTGTACACATCAGGGTTCAACAGGCCATCTTTCCTTTCCTTATCTAGAGACCTGAGTAACAGCTTGTCCTAAGAGCTGGGCCTGTGGTGTTGAGCTCCAAATGTATAAAACTCAGCTTCCCAACTTGTAGGCCCATGATGTAAGAATAGCGTTTTGTAGCGATTGAAATTGGGTTAATGGTTGTTCGTTGCTCTAAATATGCACTTGTTCATGTGCTAAAGTACTAGGGATTAACATTTCTAAGTGACTCCCAAGTTATTTTATTTTGTCCTAACTCAATCTTGGTTAGTTCTAAGTATCTACTCCTAGCACCCATTCTGGTGGCTACTTATGAAAACAAGTACTAATGAAAATATACTTGTATGTCATTTACATTCCTGCTCCATGAGGTTCATGTAAACCCATTGTTGCCTCTAATTCAACAATGAGAAAATGAAATCATGTTATTCCCTGTCAGGGTCCTAATCTCAGTAAAGGGTCATCCCCACCCCCACCCCCGCCCCCGCCCCTGGCCCTATCTTCCCAGTGCTTATTCTGAAGCCATAGTCAGCACCAGCCTCTTTCTCATCTCCTGTATCCCATCAGTTTTCTTCGTGATAGATTTTATCTGCACTATCTCCCTATTTTGTCTTCCGTGGCCCTACTTACGTTCATCATTTCCTCCCAAACTCTTGACACATCAAGTTCCTCATTTTGTTCCAAAGTCTTCCTTTACCATTGTCATTTTCCAGTACTTGTGTCTTCCTAGGGTACAAGTCAGATTTACTCTTCCCACCTTAGCCAAAGCCACTAGCTACCCTTTCCCAAAAAACAGAGGCCAAGCACTTCTACCTGGTCTACAGCCTACTGGTCACCCCACATTCAAAGTACTCTGAGCTTGGCATCAACTGTCTTTCCATCATTATCTTCTTTCCATTCCTCCTAGCTCTCAAAAAATATGTATTTTTTTATGTTCCCTGGATATACACAATACCTTCAGGTCTTTGTTCATGTTATCCCCTCAGCCTAAAATAGACTTTCCTCATTATTTATTGAAATACTCTTTATATATTAAGGCTCAGCTCCAACGTCACCTCTTCCCTGAAGCTACTTCCTGTTTCCAGCTCACAGTCTCCTTTCTTTATTCTTGGCAGGATGCATATATTCTATTGCATCACGTGTTTATTCCTGTCCAGCTCATTGTTTACATGCAATCTTACCAGTTCCACTGTGAGCCCCATATAGAGAGAAACACTGATGTGCTAACATATTTTTATATCATCTGATCCTCTAGGACAGTGCTCAACAAGTGTTCCTTGAGTAAGTGAAATGCATGAGTGAAAAACACACAATACAGTTTAGAGCTTGTCCGGCATCTCATTCTACTCTGGCCCCGCCCAGCACCGAGCTGTCTTGAAAAGACACCCACATTCATTAAGCACCTGCTACTAATACACACGCCAGGTGCTTTCTGGCCGTGTCAATTAAGTCTCTAAACACATGATGACGAAAACATCCTTATTTCCATTTTGCAGATGAGGAAACTGAGTCTCAGGGAGGTTAAGAAATGTGCCCCAGGGGAAGCCGGGATGGCTCAGTGGGTTAAGCGCTCACTTTGCAGCGCCAGGGACCAGGGATTGAATCCCGGCCCCGGCCCGTGCGGAACCATATGCTGAACTGGGAGCTCCCCCAGTTCAGTTCTCTCTCTGTCTCTGTCTCTGTCTCTGTATATCTCTCTCTCTGTCAAAAATAAAAATAAATAAATAAAAATATATTAAAAAAAAAAGAAATGTGCCCCAGAGCCTACCTCCAATGGCCAGTGGACCACAGTGAGGCTTAGGCCTTCTGACTCCCCCGCCTGGCGCTCCTTCCGGGTCCCCAAGGCTGCTTCTGCCACCGCCAGGCTGTTGGCTTCCCCGGGCTCTGTCAGGCTTCAGTGCTCGGGGAGAATGAGTTCCCTTCAAATCAATCCCGGATGCAGTTATTATTTTATAGAGACGTTGTAAGTTGATAAGGTAGCTGTTATATGTTAATAGCTATTGTAATGTTGTTCTTAAGGCCTATTACTTGTGCTAGTTTGTATTTTAATGTGTGCGAAGGTGATTACAACTTTAATATGCATGTTAAACAGATTAGCTGATTTGTAGGTAAAATAAATAAATAAGGGAAAGGCAGACCCTCTTGTCTATTCATTTCTCTCTTCTCCTCTCTCTCCCCTCTGCCCCAAAGCAGATACGGTCTGTGAAGCCCTGACAAGGGAGCACAACGGGAGTGTTTTCTGGGTGATAAAGAATGGTCCGCGGTGGGCCTTTCGTCCAGGTGCATTTGGACTCGACGTCCGTCATAGCTGCTCATCTGAGCGTGCGCGCTAGTGGCTGTATTGGGGGGAATTCCGTTTTGTCTGGGAACTGTGCCTTCGCCATTCTCTCCGGAAACTGTGTCCCCCGCCCCCAGTCGGACTCTGCTGTTCATTCAGCACTGACTGTGAAGTGGGCCAAACTTTCAGAAAGGCAAGTGACCCCCTAGGTGTCCTGCTGTATCCAGGAGCGCGGGGAAGGGAAGGCCGCTAACGTGAGAGTGTGGAAAGGTGGGGACCAGGGGCAGGCCTGCAGAAGCGCTTCTGTGCGAGGGGCCCTGACCCCGGTGCGGGGAGCTCGCAGGGAGACTTCACACATGGAGCAGAGCTCGGAGGCTGAGCCGTTGGAAGACAATGAACAGGGCTGGGATAGGGGACAGAAAGGGCGCCCCAGACAGAGGGAAAGGCGTGTGCTCAGGCCTGGAGGCACGAGGGGATGCAGCCCACTCAGGGAGCTGAGTGGAGCTCAGTGAGGCCACAGCCATGGGCTGCTGAGGCCACTGGGAGCTCTGTGCACAGAACGGAAGTCAGGGAGCTTCCTGGCCGTGTCGTGTAAATGTTATGTTGGGCAGGAGAGGCAGTGAGGGTGGGAGGGTGGCAGGGTCCTTCGCTTTAGGCTGTGATTGCTACAAGGGACAGGAAAGAGAAAGACTCAGGTAGGTGACAGAAGTATCATCTGTAGAGGTAGAGGAAATCTCATTAACAGTCATGTAAACTTAAGTTTGAAGAGCAGGACGGAGAACACACACATCTGAGAGGGGGTATGGCACAGTAGGAATGTTTGGGGAGGAGGAAGAACTCATGTCTAATAACCCTTCAAAGAAAGTACTGGAAAAAAGGGGACAGAAGCAATACTGAAAGAACCCATGATCTATTACCTATATGTAGTGCATAATAATAAATGAAGATAGCATTAAAATCTGATACCCCATCGTGTTAACAATTATCCCCTGGGCTTGACGTCACAGGCTTGGTAGGAGGCACTTTTGAGTGGGTCGCTGTGAGGGGCCGTATGGCTGTAGAAATCTGTGCTCTGGAGGCAGGAAACATGGTGGACAGAATTGGAGTAAGGATGCAAAGAGAAAAGAAACACAGGTGATTGTTCTGACCATGTAGCATACCGGAAATGAAAGCCCTTTCCTAATGCAAAGTATAAATGGGCTCAGAACTAAGTACAGCCATCGCAGGGAACCTCACCTAGCTGAATGTTGGCTGGAAGGCTAGTCCTGCTGAAAGCAGAGTTCTTGACATATTTTTTAATTGCCTTATAGGTAGCTTGGCCACAGGAAGCTGGGGAAAATCAATGAGGTACTCCGCCACTCTAGGTTCAAGTCTAATTTTTACTTTTTCAACAAATATTTATTGAACACACAGTGTGTACCAGGCACAGGGCCAATGAGGTCTAAACCTCTTGATGAAGAAGACAGGCACATAATAGGCATTCGGGACATTTGTTGAAAGAGTGTAAGAATGAATGAATAAATGAAATGGGAACCTTGAAGGAAAATGAATACAAACCTTAGGAATTGTAATCAAAACAGGACACTGGGCATAGTCAGACACCTATCCTGGGCTTTAGGATGATTGCTAAAATTCATAGAAAAGAAACATATGAAAAGAGTGTTGATCGAAAGGAAAGACAGCTCTAGGAAGATGGGAGCTTCAAAATCAAAACTTACTTTGACAGTTCAAACCATCCTGACGAAGAAGGAAAGGGGGCAGCATCTAAAGAAGCCAGTGTGGCCACACAGACCACTCTCTGAGGAATGTGTAGAAAGGACAGAGTTCAGACACCTAGCAGAGAGTGGGGTCAAGAGAGAGAAGGGACAGGGACCTGTAACAAAGGCACCAAGTGACATAAAGGCCCAGGATGAGCCAAGCTTGCAGAAAAAGGAAGAAAACCATGAGAAACAACAAAAAGGAGACTTCTAGTTTCCAAGAAAGAGGAAGAATGAAAAGGACAGTACTCCTTGAGAAATGAGCACAATATTAATCAGTTTCAGACAGTTTCCCCTTTGTCACTATTTTTCCTATAGTGCTTTCATGTTTGGGGGAGAATCAACTTAACTGAGAAAGAATTGGAGCCTGAGATAGGTAGTGTGATGGTTAGAGACTACATAAGGTAGTGGTTTAGAGTCACCAAGGTCAAGGATTAAGCACTATCTCTGCCCCTTAATAAAATGTGTGCTAATAATAACCTCTGCAGGCTCAGTTTACCCTTTTATAAAAAAGAAATACCAAGTGTGACTAAGTCATATATTTGTTGAGTAAATTAGAACATATGATACCAGCAAAATACTCAATGCCTAAAACTTAACAAAATTTGTTAAATGTTAGCTATGATGGTGATGATGATGATGATGGTATGTTTAAAACAAATCTGGTTACTAGACCCAAGAAAATTAACTTGCCAGGATATTGAGAAAATTTGAAGATACGATTCTAGAATCATTCTGGTGAGAGTAGTCAAGAAATATTGGAAAATAGGAGTCTGGAAAAATACCATGATTTTTTAAAGTGAGGGGCATTAGGAATATAGACAATAGTATTGTAATGACTATGTATGGTATCAGATAGGTATTAGAATTTTCAGGGTGATAGATGGGCGGGAGGTTGGGGACAGGGGGTAAGGGGGAGGGGATTAAGAAGTACAAATTGGTTGCTACAAAATAGTCACAGGGATATAAAGTAAAGCATAAGGAATATAGTCAATAATATGGTAATCACTATGCATAGTGCCAGGTTAGTACTAGAGTAATCAAGGGGGGAGAGTGTAGTCACTTCTTAAATTAAAGAAATGACTAACCACTATGCTCTATGCTTGAAATTCATATAAAATAATATTGAATGTCAAAATAAATAAAATGTAAAAGCAGTGGAGGAGCAGATGTCAGTAGATTCTCGAAACAGTGGACAGGTGGAATTCAAGTACAACTCCAGAAAAAAAGTCTGCAAGAGGTTAATTTGATGATACATAAACACGCCAAGGGTCATCGTGGTCACGAGAAGCCGCCTTGGGCTTGCAAAGTCATGCTAACATCTCATTGAAGAAAAGCAGTTGGCATCAGAATTTCATAATCAGTCTCTTACGTTATTCACAAACTTCATAAACAAATCTTCCTCCATCAGGTGTTTTCTCAGTCCTAACTGAAGGAGTTTTGTTTATTGGCATCTCAACATGAGCCAACAGTGTAACAAGGTTACAAATAACGGACTCTGGCTCCCTCAGTAGAAAGTGCTGTTAATACTGGGGACCTTTGCAAGCCAACTATACTCTCCGCGGATGTGACCTGCACCCTGACAGTGACAGCTTCGAGAGCTGCAGACAAACAGGGGTGCATGCAGAAGGCTGGGAGAGCCCAGAGAGCGGAAGCCTGAGGATTATGTAATATGAGAAAAGGTGAAGGAAATGAGCAGTTACTCAGGCATGAAAAGCAAGATTTAGGGATTCTCCAGCTTTATGGTGATGAGAATTACCTGCCGTGCTTGTTTAAATTGCAAATCCCGGCAAGTCCAACCCTTAGATTCATAGAGGGGATTCTGAGTCATTAATACCCCGGGGTGGAGCCCAGGAAATTACAATTAAATAGACATTTGGGGTGATTCTCATTCCAGTGGTCTAAGGGCCATATTTTAAGAAACGTGACTTAGAAGGAACAAAACAACTAGCCTCAGATACAGAAGTTACACTCTCCTATGTGGTTTAGAGGACAGAACCCTCATCAACAAATCCTCAGCTCTACTGTTGAGGGTGGGACTCCCAAACATTTATTAAGCACCTCCAGTATACATGTAGGGTGCAGAGGGAGGGGTGGTGTCTGCCCTCAAGAAAATCACAGGATAATGCTTATCGAGATGAGCCCTATTTCTGCCACCAGAATCACAGAACATGAATCTAACTCTTCGAGTAGAGAGAGAAAATGTGAATAGCACAGGGAAGGACATTATCTGTCATATAAATCATGCTATCCTCAGCACTTACAATGTACCTGGCACATTGGAAGCACCCATAAATATTTAGTGAGTGAATCAATGAATCAGTGAATGAATCAATGAACGAGTATAACCGGCATGTATCAACCCTCTCCTTCCCAGACAGTGTAGTGCATGCTTTGTATATATATCATGACTCTTAATTCTTCCACTCTGTAAAAAGTATTATTATCCTTGTTTTGCGGATGTCAAAATGGAAGCGCGGTTGATGTACTTGCGCAAGGTCATAAAGCTCGTAAATGACAGAGCTGAAGTTCCTGAACTTGAGTGATTTGCCTCCTAAAACTTGTGCCATTTCTACTACACCAAATTCATCTAGATCGTTCCGTTTTCAGAAACAGAGAGGTGAAATGGCATGCGCAGTGCCGCCCTGATGGTTTGTGACAGAACCAGGTCCAGACTAAAGCTCTGAACAGTGAGTTCAGCCAGAGCACTTCATCACAGGGTGGCAGCTGACCTCGCCGCATCGCTGACCCTTGCAGACCCTCAGAGGAGCCTGGGCCTCAGCCAGCTCTCTTTCTGTCACTGAGCGGCGGGGCCCTGAAGCTCCCTCCACATTGTTTGGTCACCTTGAACTTGGCAATGTGAGGCAGGTAACTATAGTCACGCAGACGTCCTAGGAAGATGCCCCCACCATCACAATGAGCCACTTTTCATGCCAGGGGACAGGCGGCCTGTCTTTCAGAGGCCCCCGTGACAAACGCGCTCATGCAGATGGGCCTCGGGACTCAATTTCTGCTGCTTTTTTTGCAAAACTTGGAGTCGGCAGTGGAATAAGTAGTATGCGAAATGGTTCTCCCGTCTCCATGGGTTCAGCTCTGCCCTTCGTTGTACAAATCCAATCCCCGTTGACTTGGGCCAGTATCCTGCTTGAGTGAATGGAGGGCTAGGCTTCAGGCTGATGGCGGGCAATGAATAAAGGGCTTTTTTTTTCACTCCTCTGCAGTTGTCTCCAGCTAGCTGTAACGTACACTTTTCAGTTAGAAAAGAACACATGGCATAGGAGGAGAAGGCATGTGCGGTGTGGTGGCGCATACATGTGGCATGTGTGCCTGCATACATGTGTCATGTGTGTCTGCATACATGTGGCCTGCATGCCTGCAGGCGTGGGCACAGGAGCGTCGGGCTGACATAAACAGAAAAGAGCATTGGACAGCTCACGGAATTGCCAGAAGCACTAAGGAGCCAGGCTGTGAGGTGCTCTGAATAAACAACCCCACGCCCTTGTCAGAACCCTGCTCCTGTCAGCAGCACGGCTTCCAGCCCCGCTGGAAGGGATGCCCTGCAGAAACTCCTCTGGTATCACTAACTGCAGGCTGAAGCTGGGAAATGGGTCAGGTTGGCAGTGGCGGAGCTCTGGGCCTGGGCTGCACCTGCAAAGGAGGCTGGGAAAACCAGGACCTGGCATTCTGCCATTGGCACCTAGAGCAGGCAGGAGCCTCTATTTCCCACCAAGTCCCATAGCATGATGAGTTTCCCCCCATTATAGTTAAGGTGACTGTAGCTGGGCGGCCAAAAGGACTAACAAGTAGCCACTACAGCATCACTAGCGTGGCTCTCACGCTGACCCTGGAGGAAACAGCGTGTGATGTAGTGTGTGTGCACAATCCTTTCTCACCCACCGGGCCTTTTCTGTCCAATCACCAGCTCAAGGGAATGTGTACACACCGATTACACCTTGTGATATTTTTTCAGTGCAAAGGGCGCCGAGGTGTCCTACCCTCTCGGCAAGTCTCAAATTAGCCAACAGGAGAACTCAGATGAGCGCCTGTCGCTTCCGCAATGGTGGGTTCATCCTTGTGAATTGGAGAGGGGGCCGTGTACACTCTCTACCAGGGATCTGTGTGTCCTCTAGACTGACGGAATTGCCAGGCACTGCCCTTGCCTGGCCGGGTTCAGTTGCTGGTCATCTTGTCTATAGGCTGTAGGGAGCCGGAGTCATACAGAAAAGGTGTATTTGGAAATTCGCTGCAAGCGAATCATCCGTCTTTTAAGATGAGTAACGAGGTCGCCCTGCCTCTGACCTGCCAGCCTTCGAGGCTGGGCCCCAGGGAGGCTGTGGAAGGGCGGCTTCCGTGCCCTGCTCCAGGACAGGTTCAAAAGCCTTCCTCTCTAACCCCGGGGGTTGAGCTCAAAGCACAGAAGCAGACTGATTTTTTCTCACTTCCACAGTTCCTTTCAGGCTGTCACTCCCATCTACCCCCTTCTTAGGATTGCCGAGTTAAGGTAATGCGATCCTGTTTTAATGGGTGTAAAAAAGAAAGTCTCAGTGATATATGCCAAAGGTCAGATGACAGTGTGGGAAGACAGACGGTAAAACGCTGGCTCGGCTCTCAGTGGCTTCTAAGGCTCATTTTCACATCTAGCTGTTATCTCTTGAGAATTTTCAAGCAATTTGTAATGATTACAATCTTCTAGATGGAGATTCTTATTCTTGGGTTATCGCTGGGAGAACCAGGGCACTGAATGAGTTGCCCTTATTCATTCAAGAATCAGAAACATACCTTGATGATTTCTCACTAATGGTTTAACCTTTGACATGTTGCACTTGTCCTGATGTTGATTCACTACCGTTCCTGGAATTTGTATTACCAGAGATGTAGCTAATACATTCTACCCAGACTCGTAAATACTCACAAACTGTCTAAATAAGAATCTGCTTCTTAGAGAGGACAACTAAGAAGAAAGGCAAAAGCTGTTGTGTTGAGGAGGAAACAATAGATTAAAGAAAAACTGAAAAGCCGTCTTTGTTTAATATTTCAAATCTTCCAACTACCTGAGCCCCCTGCAGACACTGTGAGGGAGGGAAGGGGGTGCTCAAAGCCAAGGTGAAGGCCACAGCACCTGCCCCGCATTGCTGTGTAGACACCTGCTAGTGAATGGGCCGCATCAGATACTGACTTGAAAGTGTTTCTACAGCTCCTTAGCTGTCACTGATTTGGAACTCAGTGACCTGTGTTTTCATAGAAGCAATATTCTAAAGTAAACTGATTTCCTTAGCCAATCCAGAGCATTTCACGTGGTTGAAATGCTGTATGTTGATAATTTTACATAGAATGGAAAATGCTCCAGTCACAATATCAATAAACTTATTAGCAGTTCAATAATTGAATAAACAGATCAAATCAAAACTATTCCATAATTTGGTATTTAATAAACATCCGATTTTTTAAATGACAATATATGGATGTACTACATGACTGTCCTGGACCCTCTGAGAAGTTGACAGAGCATTCTCAAGATGGATGCTACTGGTTTCTTTGTCTAATTTTTCCCAAACCTATGGTTTTCTTTTTAAACGATGCAGCTGCAAATGCTGTTTAATAAAGAGAATGAGAGAACAGAAGACAGGGAGAAAATAAAAAGAAGAGAACTTCCTGGAAAACGCAGCTAGATGAATAAAAATAAGAAAGGAGCCCAAGAGAAGCGTGTATAGAGAAGGAAAACAGTACCCAAAATGGGCTTAACTTGTGACCAGTGGAAAATGGTATAAACCGCTCTGAGAGAAAGGGTGATCGTGGTAGAGAAGGGTTCATTTCCCTGTTCTACCTCTAGGTGGCAGTGTCAACTGAGTGCAGCTTGGCTGTTCTGTGACTTGGGTAAAAGAAGACTAATAGCAGCTAGGTTTTTTTTTTGTATGATGTTGTCTTAAGTCAGGTAATGTCTTCCATTAATCATGTTAACACAAGACTCTCTTTGTTTCCCATCATTGGTTTTGCCGGAACTAGATGCCAGCCCTTCAAAGTTATTTTGTGCACATCCTTGGTCCCCAGCATTGTGCAGTTTCCAGGCAGCCGAAAGGAGGGAGGAGGTAGAAGAGGAGAAAACGTGGAAAGGTTCTACTGATGCCTTTTTCCTCCACCCAGGAGGAGAATCCTGGAGGGAGCCAACCTCCAGCTTTGATAGATCCACAAAAGCTGGCCACACGCAGGAGCGAAACATCCACTACTAAATGACCCTTGGTATGAAAGAGGGTCAAGTTCACCACAGTTCACTGCAAGTTCACTTTTCTCCCCTTTATTCACAGTGGTAGGACCTTGTGGGACCTTGCTTGTAAACACACCATGCTACATCCTGACCCCGCCCACAGTCTTGCAACCCTGACAAGATGTTCTGACTGCCTCTGCCCTGGTTCACACCTGCTTCCTTCAGACTCTGTGTGGACATTGCCTCCTCAATCGCTCTCATTCCCTCTTTCTATGAGATCCCATGGCTCCCCTCCAGCTTCAGCCTTGTTGCATCCTATTGAATGGCCAGTACATTCTCCATGGTGACAACCGCTCCTTCTTAGAAGACTGGTGTTCCTACAGATAGAAAATCCACCTTCTCTCTTCAGTCCCTGTGCCCCAAGGAGGCAGGCACTCGGCAAGTGTTTATTGGTAAGTGAATGAAATGACTCTCCCTGACCACACTGGTGTCCATGGACCCTTATGCCCTCAACCTGTTTTTATGGTTTAGAAGTGGCTTTATTGGCATCTGAATGCCCCTGTTGTCCAAGCAGAATTTGCTGTGCTGTGAGCCTGGCTCCCTGACCCATGAGCCACAGAGAGTCAGTTCTCAGACACAGCCTGAAGTCACTCCCTCTCTTCAGAGATCCATTGAAGGGTAGGGCAGAGTTCTTCTGTATCTGATAAGATTGTCACAAACACATCTGATTGTGACCTGTTAGAGCCAAGGGACCTCAGAGTTCATCCAGTTCCCACGCCTGCCTTGCCTTTTTGTAAATTAGGAAACTGAGTCTCAGAAAGCTGCAGTCCCTAGAGCAGGCCTGGACAGACTTTTTCAGGGCCAGGGCTACTTCTCCAAGTGTCGCGTCCACTAGCTATTTATTTTATTATTCAGGTGGTCACCCTAAAATTGCTTGGGGGTCCACTGGTGGACCGCGATCCATGTCTTACCTACCCCTGCCCTGGAGTCACACAGCAAGCTTGTTGGCAGGCCAGGGACTGGAACCATCTTCTACCCCCTGCCCATTTCTATTTCAAAGTCCTACTGTGTGCAGTGCCCAATCCATGGACTCCGGAGAGCCCACTCCTGGGATAAAGTGAACAAAGGGATGTGTCCTTTTTGGGGGGGCGGGGCACGGGGAGAGGGATGTGTTCTTATAAGTGTGTGGCTTACCATCTGAGGGCAGCATCCTTCAGGACAGATTTAATAGGGTGCTTGTAAACAAGAACCATTTGAATAATTTCTCCAGCACACTGTTCACAGGTGCGCCCCATTTCATCTGGAATCTGCTTTTACAAAGTGCTGCTGAGCCTTTATAAATACATAAATAAAAGAAGCCAAACACATTGACTAAAATTCCCCCCTTCCATCCAGATACATTCCATCCAGATACATTCACTTTTTCTTGTTTTTTCTTGTTTTGTTTTGGTTTGTTTGGGGGGTGGGGGGTGGTTTTTTGTTGTTGTTGGCTTCCTCCCCCCCACCCCCAATTCTGTCTTTTGCATTTTTCCATTACCATATTCTGGTTATTGCCCACATCTGGAGCAGGGCGTCTGTCCTGTAATGGGCAGGCTGCAATATGTAATTTGGAGAACTCGAATACAAATATCTGTTAATTAAAAAAAAATACAGGGGAAAGCCGGGACGGCTCAGCGGGTTGAGCGCTCGCTTTGAGGCCATGAGGACCGAGGATCGAATCCCGGCTCCGGCCCAGGCAGGACCCACGTGCTGAACTGGGGAGTTCCCACAGTTTGGTTCTCTAACTGTCTCTGTCTCTGTCTCTCTCTCTATCTGTCAAAAAGTAAAATAGAAATAACT
>PVKE010000014.1:0-260407 GCA_004027555.1 Craseonycteris thonglongyai | reverse complement strand
TTTTGGGGTGGAAAGGAGGTGGGTCCAATAATATAATCAGGGAAGAGGGACTGGGCTGAGAGTCAGGCCACTCGATTCTGTTACATGCCCCCTTATGTTATAATAATTATTATTACTATATATATATATAGTAATAATAATAATAATAATAATAAATAATAAAATGTAATAAGTCTAGGGTAGTGTCTCTCAACCTTGGCTGATGCTTTGGGCTGGATGATTCCTTGTGGGGGTGGGCTGTTTTGTGCATCATAGGCTCTTTAGCAGCATCTCTGGCCTCTCTACTCACTACTCATTCCCTCTCTAGTTGTGTGTGACAAACAAAAATGTCTCCAGACATGCACAGATATCCCTGGGGAAAGAGCACGGAAACACCGCCCCCAGTTGAGAGCCACTGTCATTTTCATTTACTGTGTACGATGAAGAAAAGAGCACAGGGCGTGGCCTTGGAAATTTGAGGTATAAGTGGGCATGTCCTCGTTCTACTGCTAGGACCTGATCCAATCATGCAGCTGTTCCCTCCGCCTTCCTCATCGCTGAGATGGGTACGATGAAGATCAAATGAGAGGTAGATCTTCAAATATAGACAAAGAGCATTATGAAGGGAAGTGCTATTAGTGTTGTTATTATTGCGAGAGGCCCTCTGAAGTGATAGCTTGGAGGGAGGCCCCGGGACAGACTTGCCCCTTGGAAGCCACTCTGCTAGGTCTTGACCCCATCAGCACAGAGCTGTCCATCGCTCCATGGCTTGAGGAGCAGGTAGAGCTTGTAGTGTTCTGTGAAGACATCGGTGGCCCTGACAAAAGAGCGCTGAGGGAAGTAAAGTGGCTGAAGATGGCTAATAGAGATGGGACCATTTCACATACACAAGAGCAGGGGCTGAACCCCAGAGCTCTAGTCTCTCCCCCCCCCATACCCTCCCTCCTCTGCACAGGTCAAAAGGTGTTTGAGCGCCTCCAGCTGTGGAGTTGTGTAAACACTAGGCTTCGTGTCAGAGGTAGTTTCAGAATCTTCTCTAATGGTGTTTTAAAAGGAAAGAGATCGCCAGCTGTCTGGGCTGATGGGAACACGAGTGGGTGGAGGAGATAACTTCCCAAGGGCCCATCTAACTCAAGAATTCTAGGATTCTGGGTTCAGGGCTGAGTCTCCTTGGATCCAGACATTCCCTTATTTAAGCCACAGATTTCTGCGGGGGGGGGGGGGGGCCTTCATAGCAGTAGCTGCCACTCACTGCAGATGGCTCTGTGCCAAAAAGTGTGCTGAGTGTTTCTGGAGAGTTCTGTAAGGTAGGTTCCTCATCTTACAAATGAGTTAATGGGCCACATAGTTAAGTCAGTGCTGTCTATAAGAACAGGTCTGGGGGTGTCTCGCCTGAGTTCACAAAGAGAAGTCTGGTGGCATACCTCTAGACTCCAGGCACACAGGCCCTTGGGGAAGGAGCCTGTTAGTGTATACCAGACGAGGGCCACTGAGATGCCACTCTTGGACAGAGCCAGCATGTTCCAGGCACACCTCAGGTCTTTGGCAGAGCTGTGCACACTCCTGGGCCTGGTGTTTGAATGCCTAAAAATACTAATGTAAAAAATAAAATAAAATAAAATAAAAGACAAGAGGGAGAAGCTGACAGCTTGACTGGAACACATGCAATCAATACACCCAAGATAACAATTTCTGCAGAAAGCTAATCCAGACACCCCAGGAGACACATGCCGCTCTGACAATCGGCAGAAATCCTGCCTCGCTACACATCTTTTCATCTCCCGCCTGCTTTTGCCGACTTTTTCATTTTACGTTATTAAATATTAAACCCAGTAAACACTTTCATTTGTCTGTACTATATTGTCAGTCAAATTACCGTTTCGTAACAGTAATCAAATCATATCGGTATCACTTAGTTCCCTGGGCAATTCCAAAATCCTGTTGCGGGGAAAACAGTGATGCTCCTAAAGTGCTGGGGAGTCAGGACACCTCAATTTCATTTTCGGACCCCGGCATCCGCTAACCATTTACAATCTATTTAAGTCAAGGTGTTTTCATTCCAAGAGAGCAGAGCGGGCGTGTTATTAAGACCCCACTCTCCCTCTCCAACAGATTTATAGTCAATTGATTTTGAAAATTCTACATTCTGGAAGTTGAGCCCCGTCCACTCAAGGATCTGTCTGTGGATTACACAGAGCACTCCATCAAGTCTGCTCTCTCAATACCCAGCACTTGTCATTTCCTGTCACTTCTCTGGCTGTCCCTCGCTGAGTACTCTGGAATTGCTCGTTATTTCCCCATGTTCAATATCCAAAGAAAGACGTAACGTGACCAACATGATGTGGAAAAACTTTCAAAATCAGAAGGACATGTGATTGTGGGTTTGACTGGTATTTTGGATGATTCCCATCTCTCTCTCTATAAACGAAGAGAATCACAACTTTGTAATATCTAAGACTTAATTTTGAGACAACACAAAAGAAAGGATAATTGTGTCCATGCATTCAAATGCCAATTACTCGTATATTAGTATTTTATGATGCTTTTTGGTACCAGCATCTCAGGACCCACTGTGAAAGCCAAGGAATTTCCAAGAACCAGCATCTCATAATCACTGTTATTCAAGAAGAGGAACTGACCCTGGCTCTGTCCCCTTCCAGTAACCACCAGTGTGCTCCCCACTTCCTGAGAACTGAGTCCCAATATTCAAAACATGCAGCTTACGCTGCGCAAACACCCAAAACATCCCTGTAAGGCAGCAGTACAGTTGACCAACCCAAGTAGATTTGTCAACAGCAGGAAGTAAATGAATTAAATTAAAGTGATTAAATCAAGTGGACTTGGGGTTTTACCAGGAACGTTAATCTAGGCATAATCCCATAGCCTGTGCCTCCAGAGCTCCCAGCCCACCCTTGGCCCCAATCCATCTTACCAGACCAGTGCTCTTTTTCTGTGTCCGAGGTAAAGGTCTCTAACCTTTTCTTGGCCCTAATGACCCATCTGTTGGGCGGAACTCTTAAGCATCTGGCAGAGGATGCCACACTCTAATGAATGTTTGGAAAGCGCTTTGAACATGAAGTGCTCAGTATTAATATTGCTTCCCAATGCCCTAGACAGTCTAATGAAATGATATCTTAATCTGTCTCACAGCTTATTCATTTTGGAACTGAGTCTCCTGAATAGAGCTCTCAGTGTTGGGAGTCACTGGGAAAATTTATTTTTCCTTGGGGCAAACATTGACCTTCTGATCCTCCACCAATATTTACCTCTTGGGTCAATAAAGCTCAGTGTTGACTTTCATAAAAATCAACATTTCCACAGAACCTCGGGTCTTCTTTATCTGTGCTGCCTTATTTCCAAGTCTGTCACTTGATTCCGTTGTAATGAATCCTTATTGGCAGGAGTTTATCACACAAGCTATTGGCATGCCCTCGGGGTGACGTTGCTTAGTGTATCCTTGGGCATTTGGGTAGAAATGCTGAGTTGAAACTCTCAGAGTGCTTCTAAGAGAATTCCTGATCTGTGTTTATACTTCCTCTTGCAGGGAGGGGCTTTCTAGGAGACCCTGCCCAATCTGTGAGGCAAACTCCTAACAGAGTCTGTCAAACTGGACAGTTATATATTCACTGAATATTTGAAGGCTTATCTATCTATGTGGGGGCAGGGGGCGCTGTGCACGTGCAACCCAGCCTTGTGTCTGCACACATTGCCCACTAGACATTAATCTGAACAGACGGACTAGAATCAATAATGCTCTTCTTGACCAGAGGCCTTGTAGCTTTCACTCCAAACCATGAACATGCTTGGAATAGTCCATTAGCTGATCTATTGTTTTATATGTGTAGATTTCATCATTCCGTAGTCGCATTTGTTGAATAATTTTTAAGTTATTACTATGCCAGGTCCTTTGCTCAGAGAAAGCCCTTGGCTCTCGCTCATGATTGACATACAGTTGCCTACCACCTGGTGGGGGCTGAGAGGACAAAAGTGCATGAAACAAAAAAGTGCTCTCACTGAGGAAACTTTATAGTATGGACAGAGTGGAATGGCTTTCTCATTTTTCTGTATCTCATCTCGCTCATATGCTCACACCCAGGCCTCCCCCACAGTGAACAAGTGCAGATGAGGGAGATGGTGTGGGTGTAAATCTTTGACCTTGGGGTCCAAAAGCTGGCAGCACTGAAAAAGGCCTTTCCTCCAGGACAGCACCTCTAACTACCTTCTGACATGTCACCAAGATCGTGTCATCTGTAGTTTACAGGGAACAGTCAGGGGTTTCGCCTTGGTGAAATACCTAGGGTCCACGTTGCATGGGAGTAGGAGGGTCTGCCTTTAAAGGTTCGTGGGAAAGATGATACACAGGAGGGAGAAGGGCAGTTGTGAAAACGCCAAATCAATAGCGTGGCTGCCGCATTCATCACATTTTGTCTTTGGGTTTGAATTTAATTGCTTTCCATATAGATTCCAGTAGAGAGAATGGTTCATCACAAGGTATTTTGTCCAAAAATGTTCCACAGATCAACAGATTTCTAGAATAAATGTATGTAAAACTCAAAATTCTATCCAACACGCTGTATGATAAATGAGACTTTTTATGCACTTCCCATTGATTTATCTGCTTTTAATGGGCCCATTTGCAAGCAGTGGTGCTTCCAAATTTTCGAGGGTGGTGTGTGTGTGTGTGTGTGTGTGTGTGTGTGTGTGTGTGTGTCCGGTGAAGGATTGGTCAGGAGAAGGCCAGCAGTTCTTTCATTTCAGAATGCTCACTGTTGAAAGGCTATGTCTCTCCTACAAGTGTTCCTCTTTTCTCCATTATTCTGTCAGTGCCATCAGTAATTCAGGCTATAAAAGCCAATTTGTTATTTGCCGAGATATTTGCAAATGGTTGAGGAACATAGATTGATGAGGCGGTGAAAACGGGGGTGGGCTTTGGAATTCTTCACAAGTAGGGTTTGTGTGGTCTGTATTTTTAGCATAAGAGTCAGTTGTATGCCCCACGTTTTGCTGGGTCTCCCAGGCCACGTCACCTCCATCCAGGAGCCTGCTCAGTAGTCTTGTCTCTGGACTGTTAGCAGCTTCCCGGAACCACAATTCAAATCAAATCCATCTTGGTAAGTTTGATTAGTTAAGCCTCAGGAGTTTTGCTCTGTGTCAGTCCCGTGAATCTAACAGATCCCAGGCAGTGTGTGCTGGGAGAACTCTAAGTATACCCTAGGGCCTCTTTAGAAAGGTTTGGTTTGCCTCGATGTCCTACGCACCATTTCTGAAAATGACAAACACAAACAAACAACTATAACCTCTCATAGCAGAGTATGTCCTAGCCATAGTGAATAGCGGGGATATTAGCTACTTTGCTCTTAAGATAACGGCTGGCTTCTGTTTTCTTCATTTCAGATTTAATCAGGGAAAATTTGCCTTTTATTTATTTTTGACAAGTAAATTAACTTCCCTTTCTGTTTCTTGTTTCTGAGTCGTGCCAAGGTCTTATCAGATACTCTGCTTTCTTCCCTATTTCCCATGAGCTTCTAAGGGAAGTCATTCATTCATTCAATCATTTATTCAGGAAACAGCCATTTATTAAGTATCTGATATTTGCCAAGTACTTTACTGGGAACTGAGGGATTAAAAAAGAAAAATGAATCAATCAGGATTCCTACCCAGAAGGAAGACAGCATCTAGAATCCAAGGACAGGCCTAAACAAACATGTGCAATAAACACTTAGATGAGATCATGAAGAATGACCTAAAGCAGTGCTAATGGACGGAGAAGGTACAATTTAGACATGAGGGGAGTCAGGAGGTCAAGTCGACTGTCCTTGAGCATTAGTTGGATCGAGGGAGTGTCAGATGGATGGCCCCAAGTTTACATAGAGTGCAAGGCAGGGCATTCTCTGAACCAGGAACCAGTTCAGGGGGGGCACATGGTGTAGAAAGTGCTGTCATCGTCTTTGGACAGACTGACTGTGTGGGACCTTGGAGATATTCAGGGGGGACATAGAGCTGACAGTTGAGTAGGTGTGATTGGAGCTTGGAAGGGATCTGGACTGAAGAGAAAGAGTTGTGATTTTTCAGCATATGGATTGTGGTTGGAGCCTTGGAAATGGGTGATCCACATGGGTACAGTATGCTGAAGAAGGGAAGACATGCTAAGACAAAGCCCCAGTACCAACTAACATTGTGGGGGGCGGGTATTAGTCAGGGTTCTCCAGGGAAACAGAACCAATAAGATGTCTGTGTATATAGAGAGAAAAGGTAAAAGAAATAGGAGAGATGTTCTCATTTGTATGAGTAATTCCCCAAACCACCCTACCCTCCCTTTACAAGGGAGGTTTTGCATGAGTATTCACGTTCATGTGCAACACACTAAGAAGACTGGCCAATAAAGCTACGTGTGAAAAGTACTGTGCTAGGTTCTGTGGGAGAATTCACAGATTACGACGACTCCATATCATGAAATTTAGGGAAAGAGGTAGGCACATCCACGGATAAAATGGAAGAGGGAATGAGCACACCCATCAGGCAGGGAGGAGGCTGAAGAAAATGCTGAGTGAGGTCCAATACCAAACCGGCCAGTCTCAGGGGCCCGAATGTGGGTCCCTGATATACCTCACCACTTACTAGTGGGGGAGGGCTCCCCTGAGCCAGAGGGTGGGAGGTGGGCTCAGACTGGGAGCTGCTTATAGACTTGCCTTGCCCAGTGCCCGAAGGATGCTATTTCCATGGAACACCAGTCCACGTACCCGTCATTTAGGACTGGGCCACTCCAGGGACGTTCCCACATCCCCGTTCTGTCTTTGTGCTAGGTAAATGGTCATGCTCACACAATTATTCTTTCATAGTCACACTCCCAAGTCTCCTTTTATTTTTTTTAAATCCTAAACTGCCACTCCTAGCAAGGGTAAGTTAACACTGGTGACGTGCCAGGCACTGTGTTCTGCTTGGACTCTCTCCTTGAGCCCTTCCGGCAATCCTTTGTGACAGGCCCACCAACCTAAACCTTCAATCCACGTGCAATCCCAGGAAGCTGCAGGCTTTAGAGACAGCAGAGGACCTCCGTTCTTCGTTGTGCTTTCTACACTACAAAGGAGCACACACTGGGACAATATCCATCCTAAGTGACATAGCAGCCCTTGAGATGGAAGCAAAAGTTCCTTGAGACTGATTTGCTGATGAGTGACGAAGCCGGCACCAAACCCAGGTCTTCAGACATCTAGGTGTGTTGACCTCAACCTGGTGCTTTTGGTCACTCTATGGTCCTTCAGGTTGCCTACGGAGGATGAGGTCAAGGATTGGCCTCCCGTCTCTTTCTCCTGGATGGGCAGAAGTCAGCCCTGACAGCCACCTGCAACCCGGCCAAACCCACCTCTTGCTTCTCAGAAACCTCTCCCCTCCATGAAGTCACGGGACCGCAATGGCCCAAGCTTTCTCTGCAGCCCCTGTCTCTTAGACTCAGAAATTGCAGTGCTGGTATTGTGAGTGGCTCTCTGCTTGAGTGTGCTGAACTACAGGTGAGGTGAGTATGTGCTCTCGCCTTCCCTTGGCAACCTTTGACAAGCTTCCGCAATAAAAAAAATTAAATATTCATACTCGACAATTGATCTCTGACTTGAAAGAGTCACACATACCATACGTGTGTAACCCCTGAACATTTTCATTTCCAGTCTGTGCGAGTAAGACCACATCCTGAAAATGAAACGGACTCACCCATGAGCAGCTCCTCAGCACAGGCTGAGCTGCAGTAGTGAGCCGTTTTCACGACCTCCGCCAGTGGCTGACAATAAGCGAGAAGCAGGAGCATCAGAGGAAGGGGAAAGATGAGCCTATGAGCGCTGGATGACCGCAGAGGCGGGGAAGCAGACGCTTCCATGAATACTGGCTACCTCTATTCTCGGTGGCCTTAGCGCTGTGACTCCATCGGTCACAGCAGCCACTGGCGTGGCCACAGTGGGCAGATGGGGCACAGTAAGGAAACACCCAAGAACCAGAAGACGCAGCCCATGCAGTGAAAGCTTTGCAATGGGGCTTCCTAATCAGGTCGCATGGAGTGGGTTAAGAACATCACTCAGGAGGTGATGCACACAAGTACACATTAACCCAGGGCCGGGAGATCCTGGGCCTGTGTTCCTGCCTCTGTGTCACCCAAGGTGACAAGGAGAATGGCTTGGCAGCCATTGTAAAAAGTGCTTGTAGATCCTTGGCGAGAAGTCACTGGGCCAGAACAGTGCTTTGTGATTTCTTATTATATTTAATGGAAAATTGAAGCACTCAGATATTTCCAAAGTGTAATTTGTTCTGATGGGTAGGCCGACAGTGAAGTCAGGCTGCTTCACTAGGGAAGAGGCAAAAAAATAAATTACACAAATTAATGACTGTGACGCATTCCTGGGGAAAGAAAATGCAGTGGATAATCCACCCCCACTGCCACCCCTAACAAAAGTCATCATTTTTATTGCAGTCACATCTCCTGGGGCGGCTGCTGCTTATGGGTATTTTTAAAGAAAACGTCCCCTCTAGTCGTTTTCTTTAGCCCAATAAGCACAGTTGCTAATTTTCTCTCATTTGGAGAGTCCCCCCTGGAACCATATGCCATTAAAATGCTTAGACATGTGGAAACGGACTGAGGAAGATATGAGGAGACAGGGAGTTTCAGACGGGGAGAGACTTTGTCAGATGGACTGAGTCTGACATCAGATTCACTAACCCAAAGAGAAAGGTCCTGCCATGGCTGGGGGTGGGGGTGGGGGGGTGGCTGTCCCTGGACCCTTCCAGGGTCCCCACGGCATGGCATTCACAGTATACCACTTGGTGCCTGGCTACTATCAATTGCCCCTTAGCTGAGGGAGTGAATGGATGAAGGAACGAATGAACAAATAAGACAGATGATCTACTGAAGCAGGAGGCGGAGCAGAGTTTGGGAAGCTGGGCATTGAGATGCATGGGAGTCAACCACCCAGGACAACACAGAACGCAGCTTGGAAGCTTGGGCCTGTGTCCCTGGTGCCCATATGGACCCACAGTTTCCTGTCCCCTTCTTCATAGAACTTTCCATTTTGTATTTATCTACATAGTTATTCGATGTGTGTTTCTGGGGTCATATGCAAACTATTTACGGACTGATGTGTATCAATGGCACCCAGCAACCAGAGCAGATGTAATCAATCAGAGTGGACACTGGCTAAAAACCCAGTGGCCATACGGAATAGAAGGGCTGACTGTCCCCCCTTCACTCGACCTCAGCTTTCTAAGGACGAGTATCCTGTTCATTTCTATGCTGCATGTTAAACCTCAGCACCTGGTCCAAACCTTTGAAATCAGTGTAGTTAGTTCATCAGCTGAGACACAGTGTGTGCTCTGTGTGTAGTAGCTACTCAGTAAATACTTGTGGGATGAATGGATGTATTATATACGAAAGGGAGTGGAGTGGAATGAAATTTCCCCAAACTGCAGGACATCAAGCCCTCCCTCTGGGGTCTACATAGGACCCACCTGGAGCCTTGACACACAGGTACCGGAGGGCAAAGGCAGACTCAGGCCCACGGGCAGCCCAGGCATTTCCTGCAAAGCGCTTTTCCTGGTTTGAGGAAGTAAATCTGTTAATGCTGTCCAACCGTCTCCCCTCTGTTAGGGAGCCCCGTGTATTAATTAAGAACTGCGGGTTGCTGTAAGTATCTTCAGAACGGGGATTAAGCCAGCTTTCTGTCAATGGCTTTCAAAACGATTGCTGTTTGCTAGAGAAATGCTTTCTTTAGGGGTGAGAGGGACATGCTTTTTGCTTTTCCATCTCCTCTGCTACTCATGGCCCTGCTGGCTGGCCCCCTCCCCTCGTTCATGCTCTAAACCCACCGCAGCAGGAAGACTGCAGTGAAAGCCGCATGCCGATGGCAACACCGCGGGCCCAAGCCAAAGGCGGGGTGATTCCTACACGGTGTGTCTCAGAGAACTCTTCTTTATTTGCACCCAGTACATGAGAGTTGCTCACTCTGTGACCGTGAACACACCCAGAGAGACTTTTCTACGTCGTAGCAGAAAGAACTTTCGGATACAGCTGTTCCAGGGGGAGCCAAGCTGTGTGTAGAGGTGAAGCCTACCATGGCAGGCACTCGGTCCATGACTGCTAAAATGGACTGTCGTGAGATTTAACGAGGGGACCTTTAAGGGCCCTTCCTAGTTGAACTATAATGCTGTGAATCAAGATGTCTAAGGAGGTTGGACATGAGTTCAGAAGACTGCCTCCCCTCCCCCACAGACAGCCAAGGTTGTTCATGCTTTGGGGGCCATCTGCTTTGCTGGGCCTGTATGATGGTTTGTGGGGGGAGAGGGAGGCGGGACGGGAGATAGATAGGCGAGCACAAGCAAGGCAGGGCCGAATTAAGCATCCCTGAGCCCCCAGACAATTTGCAATTTGCAGATATTTCATGTTATCAACCATGAGTATGAAGTAAATCAATAAATTCTCCACTGAAGTGATAAATAATCAGCTGTAATAGCACAAAATATGTCTGAACTCAACTCTAATGTGACTATAAAATAAAATGTCAAATCTGAAGCAGCTTTTCTTTCTTTTTATTTATTTTTTTTTTTTTTGAGAGAGAGAGAGAGAGAAAGAGAGAGAGCTGATATAAACTTCTCAAATGCCTCTCTAATCCTCACTTGATGGCAGGCAATGGCTGACTACGTCCTTCAGTAGGTACCTACTGTGATGACTTCCATTCCTCAGTCCCCCTCCACTGGAAATCTCAAGGAACTACATGAGCTATGAGAGTGCTTCACAGCCCCTGGTGAAGAATTAGACTCTGTGTGCACGCATACAGATGTATGCGTGCACACATGTGGATACACACATACATGGACATGCATGCATTGCACACGCATACACATGGACGTGAACATGCACATGCATGGATGTGTACACACATAGACATGCACATGCACACATCTGTCTGGCAGACTCATACCTTGTATGCCACTCAGCAGCCGTGCTGGGAAACTCAGCCTCAGCAGAGTGAGGAAGGGGGCAAGCACAGATCTAAATCAGGAGAACATACATAAGCCTGTGGCAGGCAGAGAAAAACCCAAACAACTCATAACGCCAGGGGGAAGTCACTGCGGGATTTATATAAAAAACAGTATATTCGAAAAGCTGTTTAAGAGGCTTCTGAGAGGCAGAAATCACGAAAACTCTTTCCTGCAAAAGTGGGGTGAAATGTGTAAGAATTACTCTTTTGTGAAAAATTGGTGACCAATTTGATTATTTTCTGTCAGCAATCAGCCTTTTTGTCTTATCACACTTAGTGGATTGGTGAGCCTCTCTCTCTCTCTCTCTCTCTCTCTCTCTCTCTCTCTCTCTCTCTCTCTCTCTCTCCTCGGATGTGTGTGTATTTAACTCATGTTTTCATCTTTAATCTTTTCTTCTCTTTGTACTATCAACATGCTCAAGTCATAAACAAGTAAACAGAACTCCATTTTTTCTTCAATTCTCATTGTTGCTCTGATTTTTTCCAACCTCCTGCAAGACAAATATATGGGATGAATACATGTATATTTGCCATAGCTTATTTTGAGCCTCTAGCTCATGATTGGCCTTTTTTAAAGCACTGTTTCAGTTCCTTCCATTGTCCTTTGGTCAATTGCTCCCTTCTACAAGATGAGTTCCTTGCTGCAGACTTCAGTGAAGGGGAGGGCTGTCCAGGAAGCAGCTGGCCAGTCCCCCTGTCTCTCTGCAGGATTGATTGATGGAACCAGCGACTAGTGGCTCCTGCCTTTCCGTCCGTCACTCAGAGGCTTTGTTTTCTTTCTGGTTGCTTTGGCAAGGTTGTCCACGACACTTGGAGTCATAACTAACTCAATGGCGGACACCTCCATACATCCTCCTTGTGCCCAGCAACTCACAATGGGCAGGAAGGCTTTCCTGAGCATCTACTGGATGTCCCACGGTGAGCCAGGTTCTATGGCCAAAAAGTTAGAAAATGGAAGCTGTGGATTCTGCCCCTGTGAAGCTCATGCTCGCATTAGAAAAAAATCCAAAAACATGAGTGTCCATTAGCCAAGACCCAAAGCATTTCTGCTCATGCGCCCGCCCACCTCTTTTTCTAACTTGGGCTACTCAGGCCTTTTCTGTTTCCTCTATTTTGTCTTGACGTGTAAGGTGCATGTGGCTCCTCTCTTCCAAGGCTCTTCCCGGAACATGTGCTTTGTGTTCCCAGATGGACAGATGAGGCCCCCAAAGACGCCCCCATCCTAATCCCTGGAGCATGTGACGATGTTACCTTACACATGGAAGTGCCTTTGCCATTGAGATTTGGTTAAGGAGCTTAGCATGGGGAGATTGTTCTGGACTATGTGGGTGGGCCCACTGTAATCACCAGATTTATTAAAGGAGAGGGACACAGTCAGAGAAGGGGATGTGACAACAAGAGTAGAGTCATCTACTTCTATATACTCAGGCATCGAATCTATCGATCTGTATCCATCATCTGTCTTCTTCCCTTTCATATTCCAGTATTAGATTCCATTGTTAAAGTCTCTTTCATGGAACCAAGCTATTTTCCTGGCCCCACAGAGTCACTCCCCTGCGTGGACAACTTCTAAGCATCTTATAGCTTCTGCTCTGATCTTGCTTCCAACTCCAGCATCACTTTTCCACCTGGATGCTACACTCGTCTACAGAGTAGCTACCATCCGTTAGATGGTTTGGGTCCTCACAAAACTCCATCAGATCTTAGCCTTGTTTTTACAGATGAGGAATCTGAGGCTCAGGAAAGTGAAGCCACCAGCCAGCAGTCAGATCTCCCTGTGAACCAGATTCACAATGTATACCCTCAACATTCACGAGAATTCTCAATTCTCCTTTGAGGTGCTTTGAGAATCTATCCACATGGGAAACTTCTTATGGGCATTCGGAGGGCCTACGTCCATTACCACGCCTATGTTTCTTACTAAAGCAAAGAGTGACTATAGTAAGATTGTACATCTCAAAGATGAGCTATTCAAGAGACGATTTTAGCTTTTCTCCAAATGAGGCACTCCCTGGTTGTCCATTTGTTGAAAACTTACCCTTCCTTTGTGCTCAGCTGAAAGCACTCTGGTTTCCCCAGCCATGCTCACACTGAAGAAATGGGCCCTTTCTGAACTGCAGGTTTTCAGGACAGGGACTCCATAGTAAAAGTTTTTGTCCACACCCATCCCAACCCCAGCAATCGGAGAGCATGACTTCAGGGCTTGTCCAAAAACAATGTGAATGAGGACACACTGTATTGAACTGGGAAATATTCCTAGATGGAGTCAGCCCATCCAGAAACTGTTTTCTCTCCGAACAGAACGTGTATCTTTGGATTTTCTCCTGCATCTGAGTTAGTTCTCGGCCTTTATGGAACAGGACTCCTCCCTCTGAACTGGGCTGGTCTTAGAAAAGCCCCTTTATTTGGGAGGGTCAGTCTTTGTTCCTCAAGAGGCCTTTCAGCCCAGGTTTGTTTCATTGCTTTTTCTCTGAGAGCATTAAGGTGCTTTATGCAAATGGTTCTCCTGGTACCCAGTTCTAGCCTCCCATATGCCAGGGATCAGCCTGCGGATGGGTGGTGCCCCACCATTGCCCTCATTTGTATTTACTATGAGATGGGAGAAGAGAGGGATCAGGCCAGATCAGCAGCAGCTGGCCTTTGGACAAAGATATACAAGGGCTGCCCAGAAAGTATCCAGCCCTGTAATACAAGAAATAGAGGCATTCATGGCTGGATTTTTAAAAAAGATTTATTCTCTTGTCTTTGACATAGAGAGACAGACAGAGAGAAGGGGGAGGGCCCAGAGCAGTCTCCACAGCTGCACATCATCAGTTTTCGACATGTTCTCATTCCACACAGGTGGGGAAGCGGGGAGGTGCAGAGTGGGACCTGGACTGGGGGCCTCCTGCATGGGAGGCACACACCCTTGAGCCAGGGTCAATCCAGGGGGCAAGAACCAAACTGGGGGCCTCCTTCATGGGAAGCACACCTCAGTTCAGCATGTGGATCCACAAAGGGCCAGGGCCGGAACTCAATCCTCAGTTCCTGGGGCTGCAAAGCAAGCACTTAACCTGCTGAGCCATCTGGCTTCCCCTATGAATGGATTTTTTCCAAGAAGCCCTGGTATCTTCCCACATGGAAAAGGACAGTGTGAGCTTCCTTGGCAATATGTTAAGCATGAGTAGAGACCTGAAGGTAGAAGTAGGAACAGGTGATGGGAGAAAGGCGGCTATACTGAGGAGACCAGCCTACTTGAGCTGGAACATTTATGAGACTTGAAATTACTTAAGTAAATGGAAACAGATTCCGAAGCATCTTAAGCTCTTTCCAAAGGAGATTAGCCTTGTTGTTAGGGCTATTTGACATCCTTGTATATTTTAAAGCTCGAAAGTGAGCTAATGCTTAGGTTTCCATAAATAACAAACCAAAAGGAAGAAGTAAAGGGTTGCCAAATGTCTTAAATTCCTTTTGGGCCTCTTGCCTGATTTATCTTGGACCCTAAACACACAGACATGTGCAGCTATTCTTGGATTATTTATTTTGGTTTTAATGTACACAGAGGAGAACTCGATGTGCACTTGGCTAGACGCTTCAGAGAAAAGGGCGGTGTTGTGTGTGCATCTGTTGATGCAACTGGTACCCAGACCATGTGTGGGTGGTTCCTGCCAGTCTTAGCAGCCCTTCTTGTCTCTTGGAGAAAGAAGGCTCCTACATTGAGTCACTTGGTGGCCATTGAATTTTATTTTAGGAATGTGTCCTAAATAGTGCGGGCTTCCCCCTCACTATGCAGAGAGAATGCCCTTGAGAAGAGGAATCCTATTTGTCTAACAACAGCACACTGTTCAGGCAGCCTCTGTCTTTGTCACAGGCTGAATGGGGAGATGCTCAGCGTTTGATGTCCAAGGGTGAGAGCATCCAGGGAAGGCGCTAAGCTGCCTGTGATGGCTAAAGTCTGAAATACACCTTGCTGTCACTCCACATGAAGATTCTTCAGTGCCCTAGAAGAATGAGCATTAGACAATTTAAGAATCAGAAGAAACCTGGGCATCTGCTGCCCACATATCAATAAAGTCCCTTTATCGAGCTTCCAGTTAGGAGTCATTCTGCATCTTGCTAGTTTCTTCTAACAGAAGACGCCACAGCACATAGTGATTTCTACTGCATGGTAACCCAGTGAGCTCATGCACCGCCCACGTACAGCATCTCTACAGGAATGGAGTTCTGTGTCCTGAAAGCTCACCAAAAATCGTGCTTGCAGACCCAATCAATTCCTGTCTAGAAACTGATCTACGGAACTGAATGACCCACTCTGTAAATGTATAATACTCCTCTCAACATCCACTAGTAAGGAGACTATATACGTTAAAAACCACATTGTAGCATAGTAAATATTACTATAGAAAGTAGCAGCTCATATTTTAATCTGTGCCTTTCTGAGGAGTTTATCCATATGATTGTATTTATTATTCTGTCAGCTATTTTGTGCTATGTGTGTATGTGCATGAGTGTGTTTTGGAGGGTGGGAGGGTTGGGGTTCTGTGAATACCTTAGAGTTTTCACAGCCAGAGGTTGGTGTTGAGTTTTTCACAGCCCCTATACCAATGTCTAAATGGTTGTCCTTGCCCCCAGCCATGTGCCTCCCTAGAGTTAAACAATTCGGCCACTGTTACTGCAAGCTAGCCAAGGGAGGCTCCCTGAAAAGGTGCGATTTTAGGAGGGAAGCAGCTTTGGGCAAAGCTCTGAAGAAGGAAAACTCAACCCCATGGGTCTTTTGAATGCATGTTAATGCTAAACCATTTTTGAAGTGTTGGAGAAACCTGAAACTTCTTCTGTTATTATTTTCTTGGTCTCATAACCCTGGGGAAGAGCTGTGAACTAAGGTTTCTACACGGTGGTGCTAGCCCACTCCCTTGCCTTTCTGGTTACAAGCATAGCACTTGACTATCTTAGACATAAGCTACGTAATATCCCAATGTTTAGAACAGCATCTAGGGCCCCCTGAGCTCTCAGTTGCAATGAGATCCTTCTAGAAAGGACAACAGAGTTATGCCAGAGAGTTTTTCTTATGCTGTTCTTCAAACTTGGCCAGTTTTGTTGTTTTTTTACGATCAAGTATAATTTCAATGATATGGAATTGATTTCTTATTAAATCAAAAGAGAAAGATACCAAGCGTGATAGGTATTGTACTTTAAGTTGATTACAAAAAGCATTTATCGAGAGTTAACCACTAGGCAATGGATAAAAAATCAATTACACGGTAGTTAAACATTCAATAATATGTGTTTTAATGAACAATTCATATTTAACACCTCTGATGAAATAATGAGGTGTGTTGGAGTTTTGGGGTAGCCAAGCAGAAGCCAGGATATCTGAGTTAACCCTTGAGAAGCCTGACACCGTGTGTTACCAAGTAGCATCTCCTAGCTTCGTGGTCTGTGAGGGCTGGTTCACTTCCCGTCTAGCATCGTGCCTCCTGACAGCTTGCATGACATCGCAGCTTCTAAGCATCTCCTTCTAGAGTGGGATCAAAGACTGTACTGGGTTCAGATTGGTCTGAAAAAGCAAGTCCTTTTTTTTTAACTCATTATTTTGATAAACTCAGGATGATGCTACGCATTATAAGATGAGCGCGTCCAGATTTCTTTAGGGATATAAAGAGTCACCAGGATCCTGTTTCTCTATGGCCTGCCCTGTCCTATCATCTCCCATGGGGTATGTGAGAACCTGGCATGGACCCCTTTATCTTAGATGACGTTTAGATGAATTCTGTGTGTGTAAGTCAGCTCCGTTGTTATTCACACTTCTTCTTTTCACTACAATGTCCAATCCATTGTGGTTTCAAGACAGGAAGAAACCAACCAGTTTCATGCCTGCCAAGACACCCACACTTGTGGCTTCAGTGACAGCTGTTATGGGATTCCCTGTGCTGCTTCTGCTCCAGGTTCTAGCATATGCAGCTAGTATTTTCAAAGGAGTTCACAGTTTGTGCCTCTAGAATCAGACCATGGTAGATCCCTCCGTTTAGCCAATTCACAAATATTTTGCAGAGTTGTAGGAGAGGTGACAGAGAGAGCAAAGAGTGGAAGGTAAGAAGAAAATAGCGGTGTTCAGGTGGCAATTGAAAATGAGAACCAGCAAAGCCGGCAGGGTATAAAACAGCTACTGCCTAGGGAGGGGACCGCTGTGGGGAAGGTTAGCCCAGGAGTGGGAGAAATCGAGTGGGAAGAGGGCAATTGGAGTGAGTCAGGTATTGACTCAGGAAGCGCTGGCTTTGGCTGACATTGTACAGATCATTGAACCAAGCCGAGGCAGGTAGGAAAGTTAGGAACTTGAGCTCTCGAGACTCTGGCAGACTAATCTTCTGGTTCTTTCTGCCACTTGCCGGCTATGTGTCTGGGAAGGTATTTAACTCCTCTATGCCTCAAGATGCAATACCTATGTGCACCAAGTACCTAGTATAGGCCTGCCACATCCTAGTCATACAGTAATTGCTGCTCGAACAATGTGTGTACAATGACACCTACCTTATATGGTTGTTCTGTGCAGATGAAGAGCCAAACCCCACATAGAACATTTAGTTCATTGCCTGGCATATAACAACACATTAATAATAGCCATCATTATTATTATGCCAATTATTAGGATGTCAAAGCATTTGATATTCTGTAGCCATTTACTCTTACTGTCTTAGTGATGTCCTTCTTGTTATGATTATTGGGACATATTTTATGAGCTCTTATTATAGTGACTGCTAACATGTTCTCAAGATGAATAAATAAATAGTTGGTTTGTAGAATTTTTGAGTGAACATCTAGTCTAGCCTGTAGATTTTATAGCCATTGCCTTTTCTGACCCCATATAAATAAATAGTACTTCATTAATGAGGAAGCTGAGGCCCAGAGAGGTGAGGCAGTTTGGGCTGAGTGACGCAGCGTGAGGACCAAACCAGAATATAGCCCAGGTCTTGAAATTCTTGGTATGGTGACATGTCCTATCAACCAAGTCCTCCTTTTTAGGAGTCATTGGTGGCTGGTCAGTTGCAGAGCCCGGGGGCCAATGTCTGAGGTGGGAATTTTTATGTTGTAGTTTCAGGGCCTTGCTGTCATTTCCAGGGGAGAGAATTGCACCCCATGTCCTAACATCTATGCCTGGGGTTCTCATTCGCACAAAGGCATTGAGACGCAGTTCTAGGGTGCTGGGTTGCTGTTCAGAATTCTTGGAAGTTCTGGTTAGAATTTCTGACTCTATCTGAATTTCTAAAAGCCCCCAGCTGAGAGCCTGAGATTTGGAGAGGCCCCCACTTTGGGAGAAGTCACATCAGGTTATGCGGAGGGCTCACAAGGAATTTCAGAACTGTGAGGGGAGAGGTTGGTGCCATTTCTGGAGGAAAGTGATAGTTCTCCCTGGACAGAAGCACATCCCTATATTTTATGGCTGATGTGCAGGGTTGACCAAAGGGAACTTGCATGGAGACAGGGACCAGGGAAGAGAAGCTCTGGTGACAATGGGGGACACTAAAGCAAGAAGAGAAAGGAAGCACTCAGTCTTATCTCCCCTTCTAGCCTGGTTTACAACAGCCAAGTACTCTCAGGACTTCAAGCCTGGGAACTCTTAGCAAAAGGCCTGACACATGCCAAGTACTCAATATGTGTTTGAAGAATGAATGAACCCATCAAAAGAATAGAATTTTAGAGCTCAAGGGAACTTGAACGAACGTCAAGTGAGGACTATGACCAATATTGTTGCAATTACGAATTCCAACAAAGCATCTAACGCTTAAAGTTTAAAAATGCAGAATGTAGGACCATCAACATGCTTGTTGTTGTCACCATCATGGGGGTGATGCCTGGGGGTCCCCCCACCCCAGTTTGCTGCTGTCCTAAAGAGATGGGCAGGCTTCTGTATAGCAGCCCAGTGGTGGAAGCGCACACCTTTTAGGAGTCTAACGATGCTCTGAGGATAGAGATTGGTGAGCAGCTTCCCCTGAAGGTGCCAGGGGAGCCCTGAGAGCTGTCTCCCCATAGCCTGGGGGAACGCATCTGAAGATTCACTAGATTGCAGGTACAGATTAAAAAGCTAGTGAATGGCCCCAGGCCACATTCTTCTGGGGACTTTGTGGATACTGGAGGGGAGAATGACTTCTTTCAAAAGGACTAGAGATGGCAGCTGGAGGGAGGGTGAAAAAAGAAGGCTCAGAAATTGTTGGGGGTCCCTCTAGAAAGTCAAACTGCCCCTACATAGCCCGTCAGACCCACATTTGTGGCTGCTCCTGATGTGTAGCCAAAAGGCTGTAGACACTGGGACTCCTGAGAAAGATCCCCATGGTTTTGTCATTACAGCAACCACTCTGGACAAGGAGGGGAATGAGGGTCGGCCGAGAGCAGGGCCCTGAGAATCCGCAAACATGTCAAAGCAGTTTTGTCACCACGAAAGCAAAGCCCACGTGAAGCATAAGGGAGGACTCGAGGCAGAGAGCATCTGGCAATGAGATTTCACTTGTTTCAGAAAGAAGAGCACCGGGCCCGTCCTGATGGGAGTGGACAGCAGAGTGGTGGCAGCTGGGAGGGCTGGAGTTACTCCTCCCAGACAGGACTGCGGTAACCCAATCAGATGAGTCTCTTCATTAGGGTCTTGAGTCAAAGACAAGTGGAAAGAGGGCAGAGCACGGCCTGTAGATTAAATTCGGTCAGAGCCGATACCTGACCACTCCCCACGCTGCTGTCCAAATGGAAGCTAATGCAGCTATGAATTAGCAGCCCCGGGAGCCACAGAGCAGGGAATCTGAGTCCCTCAGGCTCAGCCGCAGCCCAGACGGAGGCCGGCGTGGCTTTCTCCGGGCACACGGGTGTTGAGAGAGGGTGGCGGGGTGCAGGGCGCCCCGCTCAAATCTCAGAGGGCGGGCCCCCGTCGTGCCTTGTGAAAGCTCAGCCAGCTTTTTGAGGCCCATGCTGAGTCCTATGTCTTCTGGAAGGTTTCCACAGCAGAGGAGCCGCTCACCCGCAGGGAGAGTTCGGTTTCTTTCTCTCCCCTTCCTCCTGCCCACACCAAGCATGGCTCTTTCTTCACAGGGAGCCCTGGACAAAGTTCCCTGGCCTGGCACTTGATATTTAAATGAAGAAGTCCCCACCCAGCCTGAATTCAGGGAGAACATGCTCCCCCAAAACCTTGAGACAGGCCATTTTGCCATTTTGTTTCTCCCTCATTCAAACGGGATGACAAGGAAATGAAGAGGAGCCAGGGGCTGAGGACTGCCCTCTTCAGTCATGGACATCACTCCCTCACGCTTCCCTTAGAGCAAGGGCCTGCCCTTGACCCCTGGCCTCACGCATTCTGGTCCAGCTGACCCTGCGGTCACGCGCTTTTGTCTGCCTTCCGCTCCACATGGCACTTACTGCTCAGCGATGTCCGGGCTGGTCACGCGTCACCGTCCATCTGTCCTTGGTTGGCTGTTTACTCATGTGCAGGGCGTCTCGCTCACCCGTGCTGTGTGGCAGTCTGTGAGTGCGCTGTGCGCTCCGAAAAGCCAACGTCGGCCATGTCTAGGCCATTCCGTTTGCACAGTGCCATCTCTAAAGGAGACTGCTGGTGATGTTGGTGACATGTATCAGGTTGTACTGAGAAGGGCCCAGAAAAGTGGTGATTCATTCCAGGAGGGAGGCCTTCAGTGGCAGAGATGAACTCCCCCTCCATCTCTCCCCGGGACAGGGGTTCCACTGTAAGTGACCTGGTGAGAGGAGCAAAAGGGTGAGGATGAATGTTTTCCATGGGGGCTGCTCAGAGTCCGAAGGCATCTCAAAAGCCAATCCCGAGACCCCCAAGGGAAAGGCCCGGTGGAGTGGCACCAGGGCCTCTGGGACTGATGAGAACATTTATCAAAGAACTGTGCCAATGAGCGCTCCAGAGCAGAGGCTAATCCCGAGACACTTTGTCGGCCGTGGGTGAGGGCTGGAAGGAATATCATAGAATAAAATCTTTTAATGTTCCTCTCCACAGCAATATAGCCTCCTTAATATGACAAATCGGGGCGCCCGGCCTACTTTCCTGCCTGCATGTTAATGAGCCGAGCCCATGTAACAGAGCTATTTGGAGAGGGGAGTTCACAAACAATTTAGCTTTAGATACTGAGAAAGAAAGATGGAAGATGAGAGCGCCTGGAGAGCAGCAAGCCTGGAGGAAGGCTTGTGGGGGCCTGGACTCAAGAGCAGTCCCCAGGGAGTGGCCGTACCACGAGAGTGCATTCCAGCGAAGGACTCCATTCATCAGAATAGCGTACAAACCCCCCTCCGGCTCATGCTGTACGACTCCCAGGATGAATGCCGGTCACTGTCCTTGTCCAGCTGCCATGTGATGGTGCTTGAATGACCCTCCCCAGGTGGGAGCACAGGGTGTGGGACCTGGCTTCCCCAGAACGGGTCAGCCTCTGTTTTCTGAATGCAGGGTTAGGGTGTTGTCCTCATCCTTTGTTACCAGGTTTTTGAGGTCACTGTAACACCTTCACAAGGTGATAGGGTGGCCAGTGTGACATGAGCCCTTTGGAACATGGGGGATCATGTTATTGATGGCAATGGTGATGATGATGACGACACTATGGATCATGTACTCAGTGCCTACCACGTGCTGGGCATGGCACTAAGGGTTGTAAATGGTTTCGTTTCATCTTTACTCAACTATGTGCTTGCGGGTACTATCACTCCATTTTTATTAATGAGTAAACTGAGGCTCAAAGAGCTTAGTAACTGGATCATAATCATAAAGGTTCCTTAGAGAAGTAGAGTCCAAAAGTATGAGTCATTGCCAGAACACATACAGAACTCCCCAGGGGTGTGTTATATGATGGATGCTTGAACCGGAAGCGAATCTGGGTAGCATCTGGCCTGACCTTTCCTATTGCCCAGTGAAAAAGCTGGAGCTGGAACAGCGAAGTGGCTTCTGCTGGCTTCGACCCCTGCCAAATGGCAGAGCTGATCCTGAAGGCTAGTTCTGCTGCCTTCCAGTCCCTTGTTCTTGTCACTTTAGCACACTCATTGTCACATTGACTTTCAGTAGGGGCTGTTGCAGTATATTTTAGTTTTGAAGTAACTTGCTGATGGCTTGTGGTGAATGAAGTGCATGATGGGACCAAACGTCTAATAATTGGAAAAGAACCAAGCAGGAAAGACCTGTGTCCAGCTATACCTGAGTAGGTACAGTTGCATGGAGGTAGCTACCAGGGAAGCCCATCATCTTCCCCAGAATGCACTACCTGACATGGGCCCTCATCCCCTTCCAGACCACTCGGGGAAGGCCGTGGGGGTTGGAGGTGTCTGGTCCTGGGGTCCTTGTTCATACAGGCTTGTACCTGAAGATGCAAAAGGAGGAAGAAGAGAGAGTGGGGCAATGACTAGAGACGAAGGCTTCTCTCTTGTTCGCCCCAGTGTGCCCAACCCGTGCTCTGGGCTGGAATGATGTAAATGCCAATTCACACACCCTGCTGGGCTGGCTGCCTAACCATCACCTGGAGAGTGACTTACAGTTAGACTCCTAAGCCCCACTCCCAGAACTTTTGATTCAGTAGGTCTAGGTTACGATTCATCTACCAAAGGCTCCAGTGTCCTTGGGCAAACACAAGAGAGGCCAGAGAGATCGAATGATGATGATGACCAGTTAGAGAGAAGGTGGTAGAGAGTTTTGGGGTTTTTGTTTGCTTGCTTGTTTGTTTATTTGTTTGTTTACTGTGACTCCTGGGCCACTGCCAAGATTGACATTGAGAGTGATTCTGAGATCAAGGAACAAAACAAAATGGGTTTATGGGTACGATTCATTATTTTAATGCAGATGCAATTTTCAATAATTGCAACTCCTTGAAGGCTCATGTGAGATACAATCTGGGTCAATTCTCCTGTCTGTGTTATCCCCGGTAGTCAGTAGTTAAAGCTGCCATCATACTACGTAATTATTGGGGTAAGTGAGACAACCAGTGATGACAAATCCCAGAATCCTCCAGCTGAGAGTGACTTCACTGGGACAACTCAGGCTGGTGGAGCTGGAGGAGCGGAGGGACCAGAGCACAGTCTAAAGAGCTTCGTGACAGTTGTGGCCTCATCTGGTGCTGTTGGCACTAAAGGAATAAACTCCTGCCCAACAAAGAGGTGGGGGGAAGGATGAGTTTGAATTCTGAGGTCATTTGTTGGTGTTACAGGGCATAGGCTCCAGAGGGAAGCATTATGAGCCACGTGACTGGAAGAATATGTCCACTTCAACACCAAAGACATGGCCTTCAAGATAAAATGACCCTCTGGCTGCTCTCTGGTGCAGCAGAGGACGGTGAACATGTACACGCATGTGCACACTCGCACACATGCACACATGCCATAGGAATGGGGAGAAGTTACTTCTCTCTGTTGTGAATTTCCATGAAGTCCGGAGTAGTGAAGGCCATTTGCAAGGTCTGCTGAGCTAATGGATTCATAATGACTTTTAAAGCTTCACTCGGGTAAAAAATACTGTTCATTTTTTAATTGCATATAATTATACTTTTTCATAATCTAGGGCAGCATAGCAAAAGTAAATCTATGGGCATAATTATAAATCTTTTCACTATCTGGAACCCTGCTGAAATAAAAGAAAAAAGAAACAACTATTGTTCTTTTTTTTAATCTAGAAAAAAAAAAAAGGATGAAAAAAATGCCTTCCATGTTCAATGAGTTACGATGCTTTTGATGGGAGAACACTGGTTTCTTTCACCTTCGTTACTCCTTTGGGCGAATGCTATTTGCAGAAGTTCTGGGGCATTCTGACCTGCCTGTGGTCCAAATTGCTTCCTGTCCTGGGAGGTGAGCATTTGATGGTCTGTCTGTTCCATTAACTAAAAAAGTCCATTTTTATCCCTAGAGGGGGACTCTGGGAAAATCTTCAATCTTAAAGGGCCAGGAGGTTCAGGGTGGGGGGCATGAAAGGGGTGGTGAGAAGTCAGAGCAGGTGAAGCTCCCAGGAACATAATCAGATTCTTCATGCTCCTGGGTTTCTCCCAGTGACTTTCCCCCAAGGCCCTCCTGTGACCCAGTGACCCAGTCAGGGTGACCCCGGGGAAGTAGACACACCTCTGAAGGACCCAGGACGGTAGCCAGGAGATTCGTTGCTTTTATGGAAGTGAGATTTGCTGTCATCTCAGTTTCTTTAAAGTATAAATGCTTGATCCGTTATAAATAAGGAAACAGCAGCCACCAGGAGCAGAGAGGCCAAGTGTGGGCTGCACAGTGGTGTCTGAGGGAAGTGGAGGCTCCCTCCCAAGGCCCTGTGTGCTTCTCCAATGCAGCTCTCATCTCTCCAGTCGGAGAGGTGCTGGGCCTGGCTCTAGCAGGCACCCAGCAAGATGGCCAGCAGAGGCGCATTAGCCCTGGCACCCGTGAGAGTAGGGGGGCCCCCTGGTGGCCCACCCAAGCTTTTGCTGAGCTGTCCTGAGGGCCAGCTTGCTCCCTGGCGCGTGTCTTCTTCGTGATCCCTTGAGAAGCCATCAATTCTGGATGTCCCATGTTTAAGTGAATCAATTATTCAGTCATCGTTGGGGAGGCAGGGAAGCCAGAAAGAAAAACGAATTAAGCTCTTAAAGGTTAAACCACCCATTTGAGCCGGTGGAGATGAATGGTGTCACAGCCAGTCTGAGACGGGGAGTTACTTCTTGCAAAGAGACAGCCGTGCATACTTACTATCTCTAAATCCCTCCAAACTACCTTTATCACCCTCCACCAGTTCCAACCAACAGCCCAATACACAGAGACCCCCGTGACTACCACGTAAGCCACAGACTACTGCTGGTGCACCTAGACTAGCAGTAATGCAGGATGTGCCTGGTGTGCCTGGGAGCTGCTTCTCTCACTGTGGCCTGTGGCCCGGCAGGCACCGGGGCTGCTCTTCACCATCCATGTGGAGACCTCGTTCTCTTGCATATTCTAGGCCCCAGACTGCTGACCTTGTACCTGGTGCTGCCAAAAGACAGTGTTTTAACTTTTACCTGCCTCTCAAGAAAGCAGCAGAATCACATATTTCCCACAGAGATCTCCCTTAATGCCTTCTACATATGGTAATTAGGGTGGGCTTCCTGGCAGAGGTGAACTTTGATGTACAAAAGTGGTTGTACACAGTGAAAAGACAATTGTGTCTACAAACTTCCTTCACGTGACAGTTTAAAGTGTGAGCGTTGCAACACACCCAGGCATTATGAGTTTTGCTAGATTGCCAGAGTCCTACTAGAGATCACCCAAACCCATGCCTTGGTTCAGTAGACTGTTTTTCATCAATGGAGACGTAAAATAGGCAGTAACTTAATCCCAGGGAGCATGTGCTATTTCTTTAAATTTCCCCCAAAGCAGACAAGACGCATGCCAGTTGACAGTCCTGCCCCACTACTTGCTAGCTGTGTGATCTTGATCAATTCACTTGACCTTTCTTAACCTCACCGTGCTCGTCCATGACTTGAGGATAATAATGCCTCACTTGCAGAATTAGACGAATTAGAGAAAATATGAAAGTCGAGTGCCTAGTGGAATCAGAGACCTGGCCCCTACTCGCTGCTCAGCAGGTGGCTTCTGTTGCCACTGTCATTGCTGTTACATGGCTTGACTCAGCAGGCTGGGTGCAGGTCCCTGCCCTTCCACTGGCTGGCAGTTTGACCTTCGATAAGTTGTGTCGTTTGTCAAAGCCTTTGTTTCCCCGTCTGTGAAGCATGACTAGTGATTTCTGCCTCACCAGACAGCAGTGGTTTGGGCAGAAACAAACAGAAAACCAACCACCATGCTTTTAACAAGTGGGGGAGGTGTTGGTCTCCCTCCACAGCCTTCCAGGGAGATGCGGCGAGATGGACCAGGGGTTCCCCCGCGGCAGGAGCAGTGTCCTGGGACCCTGGGGTTGTGCAGGCCCTTTCTCCCTGGCCCTCCCTTCATGGTCCCAGTGTGACTGCAGTCTCTAATCCTTGTTCTAGGCCTGGAAAGGGGGAAGAGAAAGGGACAGAAGAGCGGCCTCTTTTTAAGAAAACTGAAAGCTTTCCCCCAAACCCACCAGTAAATCTGGGCTCACACCTCATTGCCCACCATTCAGATAAGGGTCAGGCCAGTCAACTGAGCAACAGCATTTGCCACCTTTACGAATGGGGTTGCTACGAGAGCAGATGAGCAAGCACATGTTAAAGCAGTGTGTAAGCGCTTTACAAGAGCAAGTTACTATTCCTTCCCCCAGTCCTCGTACAACAGAGAGGCCAGACACCGGGTCAGGGATCACCTACATTGTGCGGGCCTTTTAACCTGCCCCGAGGTCAGTGGAGAGCACTTGGAAGGCCAGGGTGGTTTTTGCATGGCCAATAGGCAATGTCCTCTTTTGGACCAAGCCGAGGGTTTGTCCAGTTTCTTTCTGCAGGTGGGATCAGGCGTGGTCACTTCCATTGTTTCTATTAATATAAATAGGAGGTGATATCCTCCTAGATCCACGCAGCAAGTCTCTTGTACCAGCTGGAGGTATTCCTGAAAGGCTCCTTCACCAGGAATCCCTTAGTGGTAAATTCATCATACGGAGTCTCCTTAATGTGTGCTTTCCCATTCGTGTACCCTCATGGCCTCCGCAATAAGCATCTGCTGTTTTCTAACTGCTTTATTGGGGTACCATTCACATACCATAAAATTCTCTTCAGTGTGCACTTGAATGATCTCTAGTAAATTTACACAGTTGTGCAACCATCACTATGATCCAGTTTTAGAATAATTCCATCTCCCCCTAGAGATCCCTGGTGCCCATTTACAGACAATCTCCACGCCCACCTCCTGCTCCAGGCAGTTACTAAGCTACTTTCTGTCCCTCCATTTGCCTCTTCTGGCCATTTTATGTCTATGGAGTTGGACACTAGGTGGCCTTTTGCATCTGGCTTCTACTTAGCATGTTGTTGGTATTCATCTGTGTTGTAGCATGTGTCAGCATTTAGTTGTAGGTTTGTGTTGCTGAATAGTGTTTCATTGTATGGGTATACAGTGAAGGGTGTCATTTAAATTCTTTCCACCTCTTTGCTTATGATGACTAATGCTGTGAACTGTCATGCACAGGTCTTTTTGCGGGGACTTACATTTTCATTTTCAGTAACTATCTAGGAATGGGACTGCTGGGTCACATGATAAATTTATGTTCAACATTTGAGGAAGCTGCCTCACTGTTTTCCACATTTTACTAGAGTGGTACATTTGCTACAATCTATGAACCTACGCTGACATAGCGTTGTCACCCAAAGTCCATAGTTTACATTTGGGTTCATTCTTGGTGTTGTACATTCTATGGGTTTTGACAAATGTATAATGGCATGTATCCATTATTACAGTATCACACAGAATAATTGCACTGCCCTAAAATCTTCTCAATGATTTCGGTTCCACTTACATATTCCTCCCTGCCTCCCCCAGCCCCTGTATGCACAGCTTTTCTAGACTGTAACATAGTTGGGCTCAGACACTACGCAGCTTTTTCATATTGGCTTCTTTCACTTAGTAATATGAATTTTTCTTCCTTGTTTTTATTTTTTCATGGCTTCATAGCTCATTTCTCTTTAGTAATGAATAATACCACATTGTCTGGATGTACCACAGTTCATTTATACATTCTTACTGAAGGATATCTTGGTTGCTTCCAAAAATTAGCAATTAGGAATAAAGCTGCTTCTATAAACATCCATGTGTAGACTTCAGTGTTCATTTCCTCTATGGAAATACCATGGAGCATGATCTCTGGATCATGTCAAGAGTGAGAGTAGGGGAAGCCGGGATGGCTCAGTGGGTTAAGTGCTCACTTTGCAGCACCAGGGACCGAGGATCGAATCCCGGCCCCGGCCCGTGAGGAACCATATGCTGAACTGGGAGCTCCCCCAGTTCAGTTCTCTCTCTGTCTCTGTCTCTGTATCTCCCTCTCTGTGTCAATAAATAAATAAATAAATAAATAAATAAATAAATAAATAAAACTTAAAAAGAGTGAGAATAGGTTTAGTTTTCTAAAAACTAACAAATTGGGGAAGCCGGGATGGCTTAGTGGGTTAAGCGCTCACTTTGCAGCCCTAGGGACCAAGGATCAACTCCTGGCCCCGGCCCATGTGGACCCATATGCTGAACTGTGGTGTGTTCCCATGCAGGAGGCCCACAGTTTGGTTCTTGTCCCCCTGGTTTACCCCCTGGCTTGAGGGTCCATGCCTCCCATGCAGGAGGCCCCCAGCCCAGTTCCCACCCTGCACAGCCCTCGCCCACCTGTGTGGAACAAAATCCTGTCAAAAACTGACGAGGTTCAACTATGGAGACTGCTCTGGGCCCTCCCCCTTCTCTTTGTCTCTTTCTGTCTCTGTCTCTCTCTCTGTCTGTCAAAAACAATAAAATAAATCTTAGAAAAAAACTAACAAGCTATCTTCCAAAGTGGCTTACCATTTTGCATTCCCACCAGCAATGAAGAAGAGTTCCTGCTGCTCCACATTCTTGTCAGCATTTGATGTTGTCAGTGTTTTGAATTTTTGCCATGCTAATAGGTGTGTAGTGGTATCTCCTTGATTTCATTAGAAATTCTCTAATGGCATGTGATACTGGTCATCTTTTCATGTGCTCATTCACCATGTACATACCGGTATCTCCTTCAGTGAGCTTTAGTCCCTTGCCCATTTTTAAAGTAGATTGTTTATTTCTTTGTTGTTGAGTTTTAAGAGTTCTTTGTGTATTTTAGATAACAGTCCTTTATCAGATAGATTGTTTGCAAATATTTGCTACCAATCTGTGACTTGTCTTCTTATACTCTTGACTTTTTCCCATTGTTAAATTGTGTCGTTTGCTGTCTTATTATTGAATTTTTTAAAGAGTTCTTTAAATATTTTGGATACAAGTTATTTATCAAGTATATGATTTGCAAAATGTCTCCCATTGTGTGGCTTATCTTTTTATTTTCTTGGTGATGCATTTTGAAGTGTAAAAGTTTTTCATTTTGATGAAGTCCAAATCCATTTTTTAGGGGAAGCCGGGATGGCTCAGTGGGTTAAGCGCTCACTTTGCAGCCCCGGGGACCGAAGATCGAGTCCCAGCCCTGGCCCGTGCAGACCCATATGCTGAACTGGGGAGTGCCCCCAGTTCAGTTCTCACCGGGGTGAGACCCCGGCCCAGTTCCTGCCCTGTGCAGCCCTGCGCCCACCTGTGGAGTGAAACTATGTGGAAAAACCAATGATGTGCAACTATGGAGACTGTTCTGGACCCTCCTCCCCCTTCTCTCTGTCTCTGTCTCTGTCTGTCTGTCTGTCTGTCTGTCTGTCTCTCTCTCTCTCTCTCTCTCTCTCTCTCTGTCAAAAACAATAAAAAATAAATAAATCTTCAAATCCCTTCTTTAAACATTCTTAATATTAAGTCATTTATTTTTTGTAATACCAACTTGGTTCTAATATTATAGTCAATTGTGTAGACTACTTATGTTTCATTGGTTACATCAAATCATGCCATGAAAAATTGCCTAACCCAACTTTACGATGATTTTCTATTATGTTTTCTTCTAAAAGTTTTATGATTTTGGCTCTTACACTTAAGTCTGTATCAATTTTGGGTTAATTTGTGTGTGTGGTGAGACAGGGTTTAAATTCTCATTTTTGCATGTGAATATTCAACAGTTCCAGCACCAACTGTCCAAAACATTGTTCTTCTGTGGGTTTCTTGCTTTTCTTTTTAAATCTTGGAATTAGATTGTTCATGTCTAATGGTGATATCTCATTGTGTTTTTAATTTGCTGATATTTTGATAGAAATTGTGTTAAATTTAAAGATAATTTGAAAAAAATTAACATGTAAAATTTTTGAGTCTTCCTGTCTGTGATTATGGAAGTCTTTCTATTTATTTAGAACTTCATTAATTTTTTTTCAACAATATTTTTTTTGCTGGCAGGGAATGAATTGTTTACTTCTTTTGTTAAATTTATTCCAAAGTGTTTTATTATTTTTAATGCTATTATAAATGAAATTCTTTTCTTAATTTCATATCTGCATTATTGCCAGTATATAGAAGCAAAATCCATTTCTGTGTGTTAATCTTGTATCTTGTGACCCTGCTGAATTCATATATCAATTCTAGTAACTTTTTGGTAAAATCTTTGGGCATTTTTACATATAGGGCCACTTACAAATTAAGGCAATTTTCCTCCCATCTTCCATCCAGTCTGATGGCCCAGTATCTGTTATTGAACTTAAAATTTTTTGAAACACTGAAAAATAGTGTAGAGGAGATCCCTAGGGAAGATAATGTGATGACTTGAAGGAGGCAGGTCTTGCAAGTTAGGTCTAGGATAGAAGGGATCCGGGAGTCCCTGCGATGAGTTTGGGCTCACTTGCTCATTTATCAAGGTGCTAGGATGAAGGAGCGGCCAGAAGAAATGTGTGGCCACGTTTGATGATAGGGACTCTGATGGGAAGACAAAGGGAATATTAGTGTTGAACCCCTTTCAAAGAAATTGAACTACTCCAGTAGTTTTATTTTCTCCCATGAAGTAACGGTTGGCTCCCTTCCCATAAATCTGGATGTCTACTCCTGCTGAGCTGGGACTGGCTGTACCCCACCCCTTCCAAGTGAAGATGGGAAAATAGCGACACAGAGCTAGTCAGCTGGATAGTCAAGAAGACCTTATGTCCATGAGCTTATCTGCCTCCACGGCTGTCATTCTGAACTCAAACAACCATGCTTCCTCCTCTCCAGCAAAATACCTTTTAAATAATCCCTCATTATTTAACATGCAATGGCTATTATGGTTATGTGAGCTGTTATCTATGTATGTTGACTATTAATAAAATATTAGACCATATTGTGTGGGTTGTAATAACTCCATAGGAAGAAAAGCATGGCCAGGAGGTGAAATCTCAAGCAATTATAAATTCGGAGGTTGAGTTAATTTTTTTCTTTTTTTTTTTACACAGAGAGGCTGTTCACTTAAACGTAAATTAAATACATGGGCTGTTGCCCTGATTTAGGATTCCGACCATGTAAAGAGGAGGAACTCACAGCAGATGACCAGTTCCTGGAGGGAAGAACTTGCAGGGAGCAGGCCTTAGCAGGGACTGCCCAAGGCAAGAGCCTGCTGCTTGTTACGTTGAGTGCATTGAGCCTTGCCCTTTGGTGTGGGCGGAAAACCTCCAGTAGGACAAGAATATTGACAACCGTGGTCATATCGGCATGAGGCTAAGCAGGGCTTTTAAAGTGCATTCTTTCACATCAGCCTTGAAATCAGGCCCTCAAATTGGCCTGCCTGACTGTTTCCCAGCTGAGATTCTGGAAGCCACACTGCACCCCTCAGATGCATGTCCTTGGCTTATTCTCAGTAAATAGGCAAGAGGCTATTTGAAAGTCAGGATTAGAGTGTCAACCAGGGCGATTCTTGATGAACTCTGCTCTGGGAGGTCAGACAGAGGTAGAGAAAGCACCAGGCTTTAGCCACAAATGGAAATGGACTTGAATCATTTTCTTGTCAGCCAGGATTTTAAAATCAATATGAAGTCCCCTAGATACATTTTCTTTTTTCTTCTTTTCTGGCTGTCTGCTGAGGGTGATGAATTTTCTTCTCCAGGTAGCTGTGGAAATAAAATCCTTATACTGCCCTTCGTACAAGTGTGCCTTGTCCACACCCATCCAAGGGACAACACAGTGTGCTTTCACAGCACTCCCAGGGGGTCCATGCACCTCAGCTCTCTGTATTGTGTGTCACCTTCTTTTCTCTTTGCTATAGGGCGTGGAATGCACTTTTCTTGCTTCAGTGCTACCATCTGGAAACTGGTGACAATCTTTCCTAGGACGTTGTAAGGAAGAATGAATGTAGGCATATGATTGCTTGTATTATGCATCTGAATTACATATTCAGACCACTAGTACTACTCAGGAGCCTCACTCTTACACTTGCAACTGGAAAGTAGATTTGGACATACGAGGGCTGTCCAGAGACACTCCAGCCAATCTCAATATAACAAGAAGAGTTACATGGCTGGATATTTTCCGGACAGCCCTCGTAAAACAAGTGCTTTCTCTAGAATGGCCATCCTGGAGAGTTGCCTTAGCAGAACATTCAAAAGAATTGCGTCGTAAAATTGTCCCAAGCCTGGATCCCATATCACCATGAGCTCCTGGGAGACAGGAAGGTTCTTCTTTGTATCCCGTTTTCTTGCACATAACTAGCAGTGAATGCTGTGGACCTATTGACAAGGAAAAGATCAAGGAAGTGGGAAAGAGAGAGGGAGGGTGGGAGGGAAGGTAAATAATAGATTCTAGTCTGTCCACTCCTCATGGAATCTTGATTTCAGTGTGTACCATTTGCCAGGCACTGCGATAGGTCCTGGCTCTTCCCTCAAGGAGCTCATTAATGAGCAGGAGAGCAGACAAGTATAAACAGGCCAATGGAGATGGTGCCCTGAGCTACACCCAGTGGGCTGTGGGAGCTCAAAAGTAGGATGTTCAACTCCCTAGAGTTTATCTGAGAGATAAACTCTCCTTCCACCTGTCACATATGGGAGTGGGAGATTGTGGGGGGTGGGGGGTAAGTTGGAAGGAAGTAACAAAATATTCAAAACCTAGAGAGAAATGACAGGCTTAGCCTAGCAGTTCTGAGTCCTTCCGTGTAAAGGAGGGTGGTGAGCCATGAAGCTAGCATGGTTCCCAGGCTGCGCATCACGTAGTGTCTGGGAAGAGTCTGTGAGAGGCATCTGGGTCACAACCCTGGAGACAAGGGAAGGGGAGACACTGGGATTTGGAAGCAGGCGAGTGACATGACCAGATGGGACCCTGAGTAAGTCCCCTCTGACCGCACTGGGTGTGGGAGGAGGGCTTAGTGCAGGGTCATAATTAGGAGGCTGCTGTGAAGGCAAGTAGTGGCCTGGACCCAGTGGCGACCTGGGAGTGAAGAGACGCCAGTGATCCGCCCCCTGTCCTTGGCACACTTTCTTCATGTAGGGGCCAGACAGCTATGGCAGCAGACTAAAGCCAAGAAAGTGGATGCATAGTAGAGAAAGCACGTAAGTTTGGAGAAACTTTGAGGAGGGATGGGGTACGTCCTGCCAGGGGGCTCTGGAGAGCCAGGAAAATTCAGGAAAGGCTGGCACCCATCTCTCCAGTTGGGCAGTGAAGTGATGAGCACCAGGCGTGGATTTAGAGACAGCAGGGAGCAGCCCACTCCGATGCATCGAGCAGAGGGCTCAGCAGCCATGGTTGGTACGAATAGTACCAAGGAGGAGGGGACACGAGACTGGTGAGCACAATGGGGCTCATTCATAAACGTACCAAGTTGCCCCCGTTTCCACAGTAACAGCTCAAGGGGGTTGCAGATCTAGGAGAAAAAAAAAAAGAAAAAGAAAAGCCCTGAGTTACAGTACTCAAAGCAAATTAGGTCACTGTTACGAGTTATTAATTTTAATGCATTAAGAAAAGTGTGCAGGGAGGAGTGAAGCTTTTTTTTTTAAGCACAGTAAATGGGAAACAGCAAAAAGTACAACAATAATTATGCTGAAAGCAAAGTGAAGTGTTCCATAAAATGTAAGAAATGAACAAATTACACGCCCCCTCCTTCCTCCTCCCTCAAGTGTGGTTAGGAGTTGGGGAGGGGGTGGGGGGCTCCCTCCAATGTGGTCGTGAGCTTGCATTTCACTTTGTTGTGTATGTCGAGTGGTGTTATTTAAAGCAAGCTGGAATTCAGCTCTGCAGAGAAAGCACAGAGGGGCATCTTTCTGGGCTGAGTTACGTTTCGTGTGGAATGGCTCTTAGGCAAATGTGCACTCTGAGGGGAAACTGGAAGCTGTGAATAGATTCTTCAGGAACTTTCGTACCCCAGGGGAATCCAGGCAGGCTGGGGTTTTTGGTTTCGGGGCCTGCTTGGCTCACACTGGCAGCCTGCTTCCCTGACGCGGCTCTGAGTCTCCTGCCTGCAAAACTGGGTCGTGCTGCTGCCGCCCGAAGAGGCTGTGGGTTCTTGTCTTCGGTCTTACTGGGCTTCCCTTTTGGTGACCACTGTTGTTGGATTTTAAACGTGTTTGTTTTCTGTCTGCTTGGTTTTGCTTTGCATCTTTTAGAGCAAATCAGAAAATCTGCCTTCCAGATATTGTCGTGTGTGGAACCGGCCTCCTTTATTCCACCCACGAAAGGTCTCCCCCTCCCCCTGATACTCCATCCCTCTTCCAGAACCTACCCTGTCACCCCCATGCCCACACTTCGCCCCACTTCACTCCCTGGCTGGGTGGCCTTCAGGTCAGCCGGTGCGTGTCAGAACTGGGAGGAGAAGCTAAGATGAACTCTCTGCTGCGGCCACATCACCTCTCTCGACTTCATGGGCACTGAGCACCCTGTCCTCCATGGAACTCTCTTGTCCTTTGGCTTGTAGGGTAGTTTCCTCTTCTCCTCTCCCTGACCATGCCATACCTCCTCCCCACTGTCTGGACCCCGCTCCCTGCCTACATCCTTACAAATTCCTAAGGGATCCGTACATCTGAACTTCACCTCTCTCTCTCTTTCTCTCTCCCTCTTGCTCTCTCTTGCTCCCTCCTGTTCCCTCCTCCAATCCCTCCCTCTCTCCCTTCCTCTCTCTCCCACCCCATTTTCTCTGGCTGACTTCACTCATTTTTTCTCACAACTGCACTGAGCAGGGATTTGCTCTTGACTCCCAAACCCTTAATCCATTCTCTGCACTGATTTCAGAGTGGTCTTTCCAAAACCCGGACCCAGGGAGGACATTTCCTGCCTGTGGACCTGGAAGCGTGTCCCATTGACTAAAGGATGGACTAGGAAGCATTTCAAGGCCCAGTGAAATCTGGCTCCAGTCAGCATCCCCACTCTCATTGCTGGCCTCTCTTCTCTACCCCATGACTGAGGCACCATGTGCTATTTGCTGCGGGCACTGTGCACGTCCATGGATCTGAACCTTTGCTCCAGACCTTCCCTCAGATGCCATCCATCCTGTCTTCTCTACTAGCAAACTCCTCCTCATCCTCAAGACCCCTGAGGCTCCCATGCCCAGAGAACCTCCCTGCTCTGGACTCTTGAAAGATGCCCACACTGGAGCCCTTCCCACCAGCCTTGTGTCTGTGCACGTTCTGCCTCCCTCACTAGGTGCTGAACGCCTTGAGAGGTGCCATCTTTGAATACTCATCCGACATGGGGACTTTTTCATCTGTTTTCTTCTTTATACATGTTTTCTTCTTTCCCTTGACTAAATTCTCCACTTATAGATGGAAACATTCTGTTTCATTATAACCCATTCAAGACTATAGATCCCAAAGGAAGGAAAGTCTAAGTAACTGAGAAGTAGGGCTACTGGGAAATATTGCTGGGGCAGTATGTCCTTCGGGTGGTCATCTCTTTCCAAGGTCACACATTCTGAGCATGGATACTCTGCAGTTTGGAGACATGAGCGTTGCAGGAAGATGACACAGTGAACTCCCATATCTGGCTACCATGAGAATGTGGCTAGAGACACCAGGGTTACAGGGTGGGGAGAGGGTAGGGAAAACACTTGAAATTCATCTTTCTTTCCTACTCTATTGTCAGATAACTGTAGTAAAAATCATGTCCACATTTTCCTGAAAGAGTAGTCCAAAGGGAGCATGGCCAAAGAGAACTTTCATTTATTAAAGCCATGTATTATTTTGTATGATAAAGAGAGACAGAAAAATGTAAGTCTCATTGAAGCTCAGAGAAGTCTGACAGACCTCTTGCCAGCATTACTAAGTAGGAACAAACATCGAATGATGTATATCATTGGCTGGCGCATACATATATATGTGTGTGTGTGCACGCAATCATAAATTCAACCAGTATGTCTGGAGTCACCGCTGGGCACCAAGTACAATATGTGTGCGCATGCGTTCTGCAGTGGGGCACGTTCCTTTCACTAATGTGTACGACCCATCTCATCTGTGTTTAGTACACTCTGGACACGGGGGAGGAAAGCCACTTTTCTTCCAAAGCTAATTTACCTGGGGAGTGGATGGGCTCCATTTTAATTGATTATATCTTTCAAGATCCAAGCAGCCTGTCAGCTCAGCTCAGTTGTCAATACGTGGCCCGCATCGTCCTGCAGCCAGGGCAGCCAGAGAGCGGCTGTCCCCGCGCAGGATGAAAGGGAAGAGCCGCTCACGGTAATCATCTGCTTTTGATTTTCCCCCGCCCTTTTCCGATAGCCTCTCTCAAATCCACTAAAACGGGGGAAAATCCATAGCGATTAGAAAAACTTCAGACGGAAACATCTTTCTCCTGTGCTGTCTTTTCTCCCCTAACCTCGTTAGCATTCACGAGCCACCCAAACACCAGAGGCTTCCAAGACGTGAGGCTGTGCGCAGCATCCCAACCAGGGTGGGGAAAGAAATGCTCGCTGGAGAGGGTGCAGTTCCTTTCGGGCCACTGCCAGGTGGCTTTCGTCACACTCCCAAGCTGGATCCCGGCAGTAAGTCACTGGGACAGTGGTGGCAACATTTGAGGACCTTGTGCGGAGGCAAAGAGAGCATACAGAGAAATGCATGAACTGGGGAGTAGCCCTCTGGCTGTCCCAGCCCCTCAGGGGGGTCTTGCAGCACCTCATCCCAAGGGCCATGGCTCCACCTCTGCAGAACCAGGGAGGCAGGCGCCTAGGACCTCAGGGTGGCTCTGCAGAGAGCCACACGATCACCATGTGACAAGGACACACTCAAATAACACAACTAGCTTCAGTGCCGAGGGTGGGCACTGCGTTAGGAGTGCTCCGTGTTTACTTTCATTCGCACAGCCCACCAGGTACACCTTTCTCCCCACCCTACAGACAAAAAAAGCCAAATGGATTCACAGCTGGCACCACTACCAGGCATGCCATGCTCCTGCCCCATGTCACTGATGGGCTGTGTGCACCTCCGATGTCACTCACCAGCACCCTATCTGCTGCTGCAGAGGTGGGCCCGGGGCCTGATGTGAAGTAGGGATGAGGAGTCGGAGGCGGAGGGGCGGGGCATGCAAGACGAAGCGTTCAGATAAAAGACAACGAGGACGAGAGCCAGCGCCCCGCAGCCCGGAGGCGGCTCTGCACGGTGCACGGTACACTTCTGGCCATGGCTGCCCCCGGTGCAGGGGTGCCTGCTTTCTGTTCAGCCCCCACCTAGCAGAGAGCCCTGCTCTCTACTGTGCAGAAGCAGCGAGGAGCAGGAGCCTGGCGGTGGCAGAGGGGGAGGAGAAGACAGGGCCCTGCCCTGGGGGACGCTGCTGTGTGGCCACCCTGGGTGGGGCCTGGGCCAGGGCACAGTGGGGCTGGGAGCTGGGGGGGCAGCCAAGGTCATGTACACGCTCTCCCTGGGTGGTGACTCTGGGGTGCTGACCATCGTGGGCCCAGTGGAGAGTGAAGATGGGGAACTGGCGGTCACTGACAACAGGATGACATAATGCCAAGGAGGCGAGGGCAGGCGGGGCATGCTCCCAGTCACTGACATCTGCTCTGCCGCCCGGCACTCACGCTGAGCTCATCTCCGGCCTGACAGCCGCTTCCGTTTCATCTGTACATCTCTGCTGTCCGCCTCAGGCCACCTCTGTGCCTCCAAGCCTGTGTTCTGGGGTGGCCATTGCATTCTCCGGCTCTCCATTCCGTCCCTTCTTCACTCCCAGGCTCTTGTCACTGACACACATGCTGGAGAGAAGGGGAGACCTCAGCCTCATCGTGCGTGTGCAGCCCCCTGTCATCCGTCAGGAGGTGTGCACAGGCGCAGTAGACCTCAGCCGCATGGACAGCCAGGGGGCAGGGCAGGATGGCCTCTCTGTTAGCAATGGGTTGTGAGGTATGTGGCCGGAGGAGAGAGGGCAGAGACGCAGGGGCCAAACCTTGGCGGGGGCTTATGGTCCTGCAAACCCTCGCCCCTTGTGTTCCTTGTGGAAGACGGAGCTGTGAAAAGAACAGACAGACCTTCAAGAGTGTGCACACCCTCTCTTCCCCTTCTCCCTAAGAGCACCGCTCCTAGAAGTTTTATTTTATTTCTTCCTGGTCTGCTCTACTATGCCACACACACATACACACACACAGAGCCTAGCAGTAGCAGGTGTGAGGCTGAGCGCAGGAGCCGCGACATTTGCTTGCAGAGACAGGGCTGTGGGTGGAGCAAAGCTGCTCCTTTTCATTAACTCTTCTTCCAACCCCCCACACGTCCCTGCCTCTAATAAATGCCGTGCTGGGGCCAGTTTCTAGGAGGGAATGAACGGAGCTGAACAGCAGCCCGTGGGTCTGTTGGGTCTGGTGTGGAAGGCCAAATGTGTTCCTGATTGCAAACGGGCAAATACAGTAATGGCATAACAGGGACGGGCATTAGACTTGAGGTATGCCAGGCAATCCTCTTTATTTTAGATCCCAATCATTTTTGCATGGAACAAATATTTTGGAGGGCTGTTGGTAAGTGCCTGGTTCTCTGCTAGGTCCTAGGAGAGAGCTCTCTGGAGGGTATAGATGGGAGAGTGAGGAGACCTGGTTTGTGCTTTGAAAGCTCACTCTGTCTGCAGTGAGAATGAATGAGCTAGAAAAGGAAAATGAGACAGGAAAATCATCTGGGTGGCAGGTGAGAGATGGTGAAAATGGGGAAAGAGCAGAGAGGAGTGAGTCCAGAGATGTCTCACCTACCAGCCATAAAGCCACTGTCCATCGAGTGTCTACTACCCATAAGGCACTATGACAATTGCTGGGAATAGTGATGAGCAATATTTAGGAGTAAGATAAAAACAATTCAGTGACTGATTGGGCATAGGGGCTGAGGGAAAAGAAGAAGCCGTGGATGACTGCCACTCTAGTTCCTGGCTTGAACAAATGGGTTGTGGTTGGAGTAGGAGGAGTCACAATACTTGGGACCATGTGAGAAGGAGAAAGTTTGGGAGCAAAGTCAGTGAGTTCGAATGTAGACATGTTGAGCTGGAGCTGCTTATGGGACCTCTACGTGGAGATGCCCAGTCAATATTTGACTATGTGGGACTGGAGCTCAGGAGAGAAGCTTGCTCTGGGGTGATGGAAAGAATCTGGGCAAAACCCGTAAGGACTACCAGCATTTCAGAAAGGGGTTAACAAAAGAGGAGTCCACAAGACAAACTGGGAGGGGACACCCAGAAAACAGGAGGAAAATCAGGAGAAGGTGCTGTCATGGAAGCCGAGGCAAGAATATTTCACAGAGAGACAACTGACTCTAGTGACTTAAAGACCGACCAGTGGCCATTGCAATCCAGAGCAGCAAAGTCATTAAACCTCAGAGAACGACCTTTATGAGGCAGGGTAGACCTGAACGCCAGAACGCTGTGGGCTGAGAAACCACTGGGGGTAAGAAATAAGTACAGTGAACGTTGGCAACTTTTTCAAGAAGTTTGGTAGTAAAGAAAGGGAAAAAATGGAGATGTAGCCGGAGAGGGATATGGGGCAAAGAGAGGCTGTTGTGTTCCATTTGCTTTTAAGATGGGAGAGGCTTGCACATATTTTAATCCTATGGGGAAGAAGAATCCTATGGGGTGTAAAATGGACAGGACAAGGGCCCTAGAAGTGGGAGGGAAGAGAACACACAGCACAGATGAAAGGCTTCACCTTCCGTGGTGCTGGTTCACTCTTGTCTTGTGCCCGGATGGGAGGAGGTGGAAGGAGGTAGGCAGAGGAAGTCAGGATGATGGGTTGGGAGACAAGACACAGAGAACACGTGTATCTGTTTTCTCTGGGAAGTAGGGAGAGATTGTCTGCGGAGAGCGGAGGGCAAGAAAGGCCGTGGCAAAGTGTAAGGAGAGTGAGGAGATCTGGTGTAGCCTTCATGGAGAAGGATAGACGCATCTGAATAGGAAGCAGAGGCATTGGAGAGGGGGGAGGGCAGTTGAGGATGCAGATTTACATACAAATGGGGGCAATCTGAGTGTTGGGGTAATGTGTCCAGCAACTCTCAGCATTCAGAATTAGGCACAAGGAAGGCAGGTCTTCAAGGGCCCTGGGGTTGGGTTTTCCAAGAAGATAAGGTGTCAGTCAGGTCAAGGGGGTCCGAGGTAAGGTGTGAGTGCCAAGGGCGAAGTGATGGACCACAGGGTCTGAGTTGGAGAGGGAATGAAGTGAATGTGTGGATAGAAAGAAAGCCAGGGGGCCAGAGGGGAGGTTTCAGTGCTGCCCCAGAACATCTCAGTCTTAAAACATATTCTGAGAAATAGCCAAGTGAGATCAAGAAAATTGGGAAACTATGAGCAGGGAGTAGAGTTTCTAAATTAGTTTGTTGTTGTTGTTGTTGTTGTTGTTGTTGTTGTTGTTTTCAGAATACAGGGCCATGGCACCGCCCCATAATAAAAATAAATTTTAAAGCATCAATAATGTCTCTTCACATGCAGACATCTTTAACTGGAATCCCAAATCCAGATCAAATAGGTTGAATTCCACAGTGAGGGCAAGACTTGCATCATGAGAGACTTAACTTTACCTTTCGTTCGTCAGTGCAATGATCTGATACATGATTTATAGTGCTGTGTGTTTATCTCTGTCTAATTGCTAGTTCTCTTGGGAACTACAGAGGCATCTTCCAGTGATAAAACAAGAGACATTTTATAGGTAGAGTCGGCAGTGGGAGTGCCTATCAGACTGTGTAAAGGCAACAAGGCATGGAAGTTAGAGCATGGATTTAGGGGTCAAACTTCTGACCTAGCCACTGATGGCCAGTTTGACTTCAGTAAAGTGTTTTAATCTCTCATTGCTTTTATCTCTATGATCGGGAGGATGAGAAGTACTTCATGGGATTGCTCTGAAGATGAAATAATTAAATGATGGAAATAAATGATATCATTATAAACACATTTAGCATCATGTCAAACATGTAGCAGTTGTTCAGGAATTGACAATCAATGATAATAGTATTGTGACTGCTTAAAGCGGAAGGAACAAGTTAGACTCCAGGTACCTCTGCAGATAGCAGCATTGGGCCCTCATTTGCTGTTGCCAACTATACTCGTCCCACATAGCCTCTTCCAGCCATGCCTGTCCTCTTAGGAACCCTGAAACTCAACTTCTCAGCACCTAGTCTGCAAGTCCTATTACTCCTATTGAGCTCCTGACCCAACTGGCCCCATGAAACGGAAGCAAGACCTTGACTACTGCAGCTGGAACCACCTGAGTGGCCCCATCTCAGCTGCATTTTCCACACCAGCTGGAGACTCGGGCTCACGTCTGCTTGTGTGGAGGCCTTGGGAGGAGGCCCCACACCCGGGGCCTGGTTATCAATTAGTCTCATTGCTATTCCTTACCACGGCCAGAACTGCCAAGGTTTAAAGTGGTTTCCAGCCTCTGATCCATAAACTTGCCCTTGGCTTATTGAGTCAATCACACTAGTTGAACAGACATGATCTTAATTACTCCACCAGAACTACAGAGAGATAGGAACGTGAGGAGAGAAAGTGGCTGGGGTCTGTCTCTAACCCTAGGGCCTGCCGCTCTGCTGTCTTAGGGGCAAAGATGTTCATGGTGGCCACACCCACCACTGTGCACTCTCACTCATAGCATGGGAACAGCCACGCCAAGGAACCACATTGAAACCGACAACCTAAGTTGATGCTATGAAATATGTCCTTTGGTCTACAACAATGGCCCTTTCCACCCCTATTTAATGTCATAGAATTGCTTACAGGTCTAATTCTTCACTCTCTCTAATGACAATAGACAAAGGAAGGCCTCGCACACACTTACACAATCAGTTGATAGTGGCTGCCTGGCATTCAATGTAGGAAAAAATGCTGGAAGAGAACACAATGCTTGATTAATAATGTCTGCCATAGACACAGGAAGAAAGAACAGAAGTAGCCTTCCTATATATTTGCAATCCCTATCTTAGATTATATATTTCTAGGAGGCAGAGAATGGAACATTATAGTTCTGTGTAAATGTACCAAACATAGTTCATGAGTTATTGATGAGGATGGCAAAGAATGTTTGTGCAAAAATACAATCATTGAACTCGTTAGCAACACTCTGATGACTATCTTCTACCCCCACAAGTTTGCTCATCACCTTATCAGAGATTAAGCAACTCAGTTTACAAAGACTTCACTCCTTGTACTAAGACTGCTTGGACAGTCTAAGCATGGTCATAAATATTAGATACCAAATTGTCAAAATAAATGAAGGGGAAAGTTGTGTGGTGTGGCAAATTCTGCTCTTCTACCATTAAATCATGTTTATTTGGTTACTTACAATTCACTGGATGCCCCCAGCGTCCAGCTATGTTTGAAGCTCAGCTGGACACACACAGGGGAGAGGGAACAGTATTATGAGCAAATAAATGACAAACATTCCTTTTTCCCTGGGAACATCCATCTCACTTGAGGCGTGTGTCCTTCAACTGCTATACCGTGGACCTGTGTCTTCCCTCTGAGAGGCGTGTATATATATCATTATGTGCTAACATCATATTTCTGCAAATGCATAAAACTGGTTTCCCAGACAGCAATAAACATGCCAGCAATCAGGGCAGAGTCTTATGGAAGCTCAGCTTGGGGAGATGAGTCACAGAATCTAAATTCAGCCTCATCCCTGTAAGCTGTGTAACCCTACACCATGTGAAATAGAGAGTTTGGCAATTACCAGAGACACAGCCAGGAACATGTACCGGGGACCCAGCCAGGTTGGCAGGAGGTCTCAACACCCCAGTACATCTGTCATCCCATTGTCCAGAAACTTCACCCCAACTCTGAAGTCCATTCCTAAGCCTGGGAGACTAGTGGAGGGCACAAAAATGAATGTTTCTTGCCACCCGAAATTGTGGCAACCACTCAAAATCACATACTGGGTATGATATTGCTTCATTCATCATTGCTCATTACCCACAAAACTTGCATCTGCCGGGTGACCAGCTCTTCCTGTGGGAGCAGCTACAGGTGATGCCTGCCTCCCTATGATGGTGGTCTGCCACTGAAGCCCTGGGCGTAAGGAGACCCTGGGAGACTGAGTCAGGCATGGTTAGCTATCTGAACCTTCATTTTCTTTTTACAGATGTAAAAATGAGAAGGTTGGACCAGGTGCTCCCTAATGCCCTTTTCAGCCCCCAAATTTCCATTCAAGACCTAAATTCATATTCAGTAAAATTCCAGCTAGCATTCATTCTAAGTTGGACTATCCCTAAGCTGGACTCTCCCATCCCATGTTCTGCATTAGTAAGAGTGTTTATTTTACTTTTTAATTAAGAAGGAAAAAGTCTTCTTCAATTAAATGGCACATCCTGGCTTTCTTCACTGAGCAGCTGAGTTTGGTATTCTAGTCATACTCACAGAAAATGTGTCTGTCTCTTTCATACGCCTGTTTCGCTCTTGGTAAGCTAGGATCTTAATGAGTGGTTCTGCAAGTATGGTCCAGGGCCACAGGATCCACATAACCTAGGCACTTATTAGAATAGCAGAAACTGGTGCCCACCAGCCCAAGGCTAACTTGACCTTTGTTACCCCCTGAGAAAGTCAATAGAATACAATTCATCAGTAGATGTGGAAGTGCTGTGAAAGGTTGAGTATATTTTCCATATGCCTAAACTTTTATGCAGTCATTCGTTCACTTAACAAATACTATGTATCTTCCATCTGTGTCAAACACTGTTCTCAGTCCGGATCTTGACACATGAAGAAGGCAGACGAGGCCCACTCTGTCATGCACCCTCATTCCTCATTGGATTCTTTGCGAAACGCTTTGACATTTGCAAACAGTGATGGGATCCATTTCAAGATTAGGTTCAGATCTCTCAAAAGAACGGGAAAAGGTGAAATGCACTTACACCTAAGGAGAGTAAGGTCGGGTTATGTCAGGCATAACAAATAAGGAGTTGACTGCAGTGTGACTGAAGCAATATCAGCCTCAGAACAGAACATAGGAAGAGATTTTATAGTTGGCACATTGGGCCTTGCCTGGATGGGGCAGAAGACTTGGATGGATGGGACCTTAGGTCTCATGCAGCTTATAATACTGCAGTTCTACCCTCTTCATGCGATTCAACTATTCTGGTTTGTCAGGAACACAACTATAGACTACACACAAGAAAGAAAATTTATAACTCCTGAGCTCTACTCTAGAATCATAATTGGCCAGATCTCTGCCATCTGAGATTTGGGCCCAATGAGAATACACAAGTGTTCATCACATGGAAGGACTCCAGAACACATTTTTAGAACCAGGGTTTTAATCCTTAGCCACTATCATTGACAAGCAGCTGCTTTTATGTTTTCAGTTTTTTTCATTTAAATCCAGGGCTAAAATTCAATTTCCTAAATTTTATAAAAAGAAATAAAAAAATATCCTGCGGGTGGAATGAGTGGCTCAAAAGAGATTTGGACTTCAAACACCCTCAAAAATCTTTTAATGATTTAAGTGTAAAGGAATCAGAAACATACAGATGAAATTCCCCTTGATATCCACATGGTGCTTACAGATTCTGGAGGGAAGATTCCAGCAATGAAATCTGCTGTTATTTATCAAACCCAAACCATCCGAGATGCCTGGTGAACTCCAATGTTGGGTAATCGTATCTTTTTCATAACAGTCTCTTTTCCCCAAAGGCAGAAAGGGCAGGAAAGACCTAATTAAGGAACATTCGTGTTTAAGGTCAGAGTCTTGGGGGGACAGGGTGGGGAGTGGGAGCAGGGAGGTATCAGGTTTTCTATCATATGCTGAGATGTTTGTAATGTTTACACTGACCCACAGCTATGCCACAAATATACCAAATGAAAATGTTAATTGTCTAATCTTGTGATACTTTTCAACATACACTTGGCAAGACTTGTTGCATGTTAAGTTTGAAAACAGGAAATTTCCAAGCTGTCATAATATTGAGGTCTCATGGGTATTGCTTGCTCTGCATAATTGATTGTAAAGGGATGATTTGTACACTGAGGTATCTTCGCTCAAACGTTTAAGTAGATGTCTCAGCATCTCTGCCTTTGGCAGGCAGGAACCAACGTGACCAGGTGTGTGCCACCCGGCCAGTGTAGAGGCCTGGGCATCTGTCCATTGGTAACCTTATCCACTACTTCCCAAGTCTCATCCATTCTTTTTCTTTTCTTTTTTTTTTTTTATTCTTAAATTTATTGGGGTGACATTGGTTGGCAATATAGTTTACAAGTGTAGAACTCTACATGACATCATCTATGCATTGCATTATGTGCTCGCCTCCCAGAATCAGCTCTCCTTCCATTACCATATATCTGGTGCCCACTCCCAACTCCCCCCGCCACCACCACCACCACTCTCCCTCCCCCACTCCCCCTTCCCCTCAGGTAACCACCAAACTATTAAGTGTATGGACACCCTCTCATCCATTCTTGAAGATTGTCCCAGCTGATGTCGTCCCCTCCAGGCTGCCTTCCTCTGAATCCCATTCTTTGGCTTCAGATAATAGAAGTGACTCCAATTGGCTCAGGCCATGACAAATTTTGCTGATTAACATAGCCAGAAATCCAGAGGTAGGCGCTGGTGAATGAAGCAACAGAGTCTGTTTTTCTCTCGTTGTCTTAGTCCCTTCTTCTGTGGTGGCCTTGCCCCTAAGCTAGCCTCCTTCATGGCCACCAGCAACCAAGGGAGTGTACAGCCCTTGGGAGAGAGTGTTTGTCTTTCTACCACTGTCAGAGGAAGGGAGGTTCCCAAACACCCTTCAGCCTCCTCTCTGCATCTTATTGATCTAAGGAGGGTTACTGGCCCAGTTCTGAACTGATGAGTGACAGGGGCTGGATAGCACTTCGATCAAGCAGGCTTATCCAGGCAGCTGGGCCTTTCCCTAAATAGTACCGTCACCACTCGATGGAGGAGAAATCGAATAGATCTGGGGGTGTGAACTGTATTCCCCAACCATATGGGGAAAATCTGGTATCACTTGCAATCACTGTTGATCGCAGAGACCTCGTGGAGGAAGGAGATCAGAAGCTGGGAGAGATGAGTGCAGCCACCCCGCCGCCGTCTCAGGGCTTGGAAGACGGCAGCACTCAAGTCACTGAGTGGTTAGCCAGAGGTGCGCTCTAAACGTCCCCTGCCTACCAGGCACAACTACCCACATGTGCTTGGCTGAGAGCCTTTCCAAGGGAGCTGGTGGCTCCCTTAGGCGTTGGCTCTCTTGCCTGCTTTGACAGACCGGTGCACCCCACATGTCATGACTCGGCCCCCCCTGTGTGTCGTCACGATGAAACAGGCTGGGTAGGTACGATAACGAATGAACCGAGTTCATCACCAGATTCCAATATCACATCACGTCTCTCTTGGCTCCGCTTCACCGGCCTGGCTGGTGAGAACAAAGAAAGGGAGGCTGGTCATTAGGTTGATACAGCAGGGGCTTTATAGAGCCTCAAGTTTGAAACAAAGGCCCTGGAAATATAATGAATGGCAGAGGCAGGAGCCCCGTAGCTACACAGCACGACCCCGAGGAAGAAGGCGAAGTTCTTCTCCCTTCTTCTGTTCATCAGGATCTTACTCCAAACTAACAGACAGGATGAGTTACTTCTTACAGCTCAAGTGTGTGCTTGCGGGATGTCTTCTTGAATGATGCCTAGCATTGGAGGGGCTCAGGGCCGGGGCCATGGAAAATGCTGGAATCTTTATGCAGACTCACTAGAGAAGTGTAGAAGGACATGGGTAATTCGTGTAGAGAGAAGTGAAGACATGGTCCAGAGAAGGGAGGAGATAGGAGGGGAGGGGAGGGAAGATGAGCTCAGGTAGCTGAGGGCCTGCAGAGCCACTCTGGGCCAGGCAAGCTTGCTTCTTGGAGGTGCAGCTTGTGAGCACATCTCCAGGGACAGTGGCCACGTTCCTGTCCACTCAGGCTTTTGTTCTTCTTTGCCTCTATGACAGAGACTTGGTCTCCAAACCCACTTCATCCAGGCTTCCTGGCTGAGCCTAGCTCTTACCGGGGTCTGAACGATGACTTGGACTTCTGTAGAGGTGTCTGAGGCTGGACAAGGTGCGCCGGGGCTTCATTCCCAGTTTCTACTCAATCATCCCACCTGCTGTGCTGAAGGACACATCCCGCCATCTGCTGGGGACCAGAAGAGGGAATTCCTTCATAATTGTCCCTCTGATCCCACCCCGACCTCCTACCCCTTGCACGTCCTGAGAATCTGTCCACAAGTCAGTCACATGATTCTTCTTGCAATGAGAAGAAAGGGACGAACAGGAATCTGGGCTGAGCCTTCCCTTCTCTGGCCGCCCGTGGCCAGCAAGGGCACAGAGCTTCTTGACTGGCTGGGCAGCTGGAACGCTGGAGTGGCCTGCTCTGTCTCGGCGGCAGAGAACATCGGACTGGGCCATGTGGAGCCCTCACCAGCAGATGCGTTGGCCACATCCCTCTGTTTGCAAAATCTCCATTAGGCTTTTTAATTAGACAAATGTCAGTGTTTTATTCGAGATGAAAAACTGTTTTCTGAGTCTGACAACAGTGCCCTTTCCAAAGAAGAATTGCAGCATGGTGACTGCTATTTCTTTGGTTCCCTCCTACCCCCGTTGTGGCTCCTACTTGAAGAAGAAGGGTGGACCTGGAAATATGTCATCATCATTGTCACCCCCAGCACCACCCTCTCCCTCAGAGCTTCCTGCTTCTCATTGTGTCCCCTGCCTCCCATCCCCTTCCGTCCCAATTCCTGCTGGTCACAGTGACTCTGTCCCCCACAGACTATAAAATAAACGAAGTCACTGTGGCCCAGGGCAGTTGCAAAGGGGTCTTAGAAAGCCCACCCTTCCTTCCACCTGGTAATTGGAGCTTGTGTCTTTCTGTCTTGCTCACTGCTAAGCAGAAGGGTCTGGCCCAGAGTCACTACTAGACTCCTGCTGTGCCCATTATCTGATAGGATACTCGTTCAGAGGCATTGCCTCTACCAGCTGCGTGGGGCCTAAAGTGGTGAGAAGTTACTGCATTCCACTGGAGTAAGCATGCTGTTTCCTGGGGAGATGGGCCTGTGATGGTTAACGCGCTCATGTAGGGGTCTACCTGAACTGACCTACGTGAACAGGTTAGACTGGGCCCTAGCCCAGCTGCCTTATGAGCCACATGAGTCTTGGAGAGGTTGAGAAACCTGACAATCTCCTCAGGCATAAAGTGGGGATACTATTATTTACCAGGTGGGGTTCTTATAAGCATCCATTGGATTTGTTTATGGAAACCCCTCAAAATGACATCTGCTCCTTAGTAAGCTCTTACTAAATAGTAACAAGATTTATTATTAAAACAATCATGAGTCTGACCGTGTGGTCCTTCTCAAATCCTTGTATTATGCCCCTTGTCACCATATAGACAACTGTAAAGTCCCAACCAAGAATTTAAAGACCATTTCTACTAGCTAGCCACTGACTGCAAAAAGACCGTAAGGTCCCCTAGATGATCCATTGTCTCTGGACCAAATGCTCCTTGCTCAACCCCTTCCTCTTTTTTCAAATGAGGGCCTTTATACCAGGCTGTGTGCCCATCACATGGCTGCCTCCTTTCCCTTCTTGGGCTGGCAGAGCCCCTCTCGTCCAGGAAGATCTGACATGGGTCTTTTCAAAGCCTGGCTGCTTCAGGGAGGAGAAGATTGAACAGCCTGTCAGTTGCAGGGGCATCGAAACATTGTAAAGAACAGATATCTGGTGATAGACTCGCGGCCGAGTTCGGTTTGTTGCTTTGAGTTCAGATAGACAATTTAGGGTGATTTTAATGACTCTGAAATGTTTTATCTTTTACAACCCCTGGAACGGCTGTTCTGCAACCGTAACAAATTGCCGGCTTCCCATTCCTCACTCCCTGTCATCTTCAGTTAATACAGGGCCCATTAGGAGTTGAGAAACTTATTATTGCAATAAAAAAATATATCCTCTCCATATCACAGACCATATATCTGAATCTTGCATAACACCCTCCCAGGAATTAATCCATATTTTAGCCAAGTGTCTTAGAGTGGCTATTGCTTCAGCCCATGTATCAATACAACCATTGCCATGCAGGCTGAGACAATAAGAGCAAAGGTCATCCCTGAGGTTAGGCGATGACCTCTTTGGTGCTTATGGAGAACAAGGGAGCGTTTCCCCCTTCCCTGGCAGGCTTCCCAGGATCCTCCTGGGTGACTGACAGAGTAGAAGTCACTGCAGAGATGAATGCTGCTGTGACCTCAGTCAGCAGAGCATCTTCTGTTATAAATTACAGAGGGTGGATGGGGGTGCATAGCTTAACTTGAAACACCATCTGGTCATCAGAACCACACCTGTGAGTTGGTACTTGGCATGGCTGAAGGGACAGGAGTGCTTTGCTCTGGGGGTCCCCCGGGCGCACGATGCACTGGGGCAGGCCTTTCTGCAACTATGGAGAGAGCTGCATGACTACAGAGCCCTTGCTGGAGGAAACATCGCACTAGTGAAGTCCATGCTCAATCCCATGGCCATGTACCAATGATACAGCAAGCCCTAGGCTGGGACCTGGATTTTCGTTCCATAATTCCCATTAACTCCTTCCTCTCCAGCCCCACTCCTCCCCTGTCCCACCTCTCTTAGCAAATTTCTACTCAGCTGCCTGTCTCAATATGCAGATTGTTTCTTTAGGGGGGCCTTCCCATCTCCCCTCAGCTCCTTAAGTGTACAGATTAGATGTCCTATCCTTTAGGGCCATAGGGCCCACCTAGATTGTCATTACAGTAGACTCTCAGTTAACCAGCACCCATGGGGATTGGTAGATGCTGGTTAAATGTAAGTGATTCTCTGTTGATAAGAACGCAGGCAACCAGCACTCTCAAGCAACTGACAAAATCTCAAGCAACCGGCACAAAAATTTTGCCAGTTGTTTGAGAGTGCTGGTTGCTTGAGTTCCAGTTAATGGAGATTCTACTGCATATATTTACACAACTCTTTGTTCAACATTCATCTCTCTGCTTAGATTACAGATTCCATAAAAACCAGAACAATCCCATTTAGTCTGCTCCAGAATCCCCAGTTTCTGGTATATAGGAGCCATTTAAGTATTTGTTGAATGACTGGATGAATAAGTTATTTTGACCAAATGACTTACCTCTTGTGGCCTTCTGTTTTCTCAATAATAGTAATAGCAGCCAATGCTTCTATGATGCTTACAATCTGTCATGTGCAGTCTCAGTATTTCATGTAATAATTAGAATTCAGCTTCATGACAATCTTATGAGAGGATCACTATTATTTCCCCCTACTACATATGAGGAAACTGAAGCTAGGAAGTGAAGTGACTTGTCCAAGGTGACCCAGTTATTCAGTGATGGAACCCAGGTTTGAACCCAACAGCCTGGCTCCACAGATCCTTACGTTGGTTAGACAAAATGATTGCAAAGGTCTCGTTAGCTCTTGGTGTCTATGAATTTAGAAGCTACCACTTGGAATGTCCACCTAGATTTATTTATTTGAATAAACATGTATGAGATGTCTATTATGTGTCTGGGAGCTGGAGAGGCAGCAGAAAAAAATAAACAAAAATCCCTGTCTTCATAGAATTTACATTCTGAAGGGAGGAGTCAGGATAATAAAACAAACAATACATTTGGCACGTTAGATAATGATAAGTATACGAAGTATATAGAGAAGTATAAGGCAGGGGAGAGGGTTAGGGGGTCTTGTATTAGTGGTGATCATACAAGGTGGTCAATGAAGGTTCTGTTGAACAGGTGACACCTGAGTAAAGAGCTGAAGACAGTGAGGGAGCCAGACAGATACCTGGGGTACAAGCTTTCCAGGCAGAGAGAAGGGTCTAGAACAGAATGAGCAAGAGGGAGAGGGGAAGAGATGAGGTGAAAGGTAGCAGCAGCCAGATCCTGCTGTCTTCGTGTTCATCTCTGTTACTTTATCCTAATTTTTGGTTTACGAGTCAAGTTCACGGTTCCTTTAGACCAGGGGTGTCCAAACTTTTGGCTTCCCTGGGCCACATTGGAAGAAGAAGAATTTCTTGGGCCACCCATAATAAAATACACTAACACTGATGATAGCCAATGAGCTAAAAAATAATTGCAAAAATATCTCATAATGTTTTCAGAAAGTTTATGAATTCATGTTGGGCCACATTCAAAGCCGTCCTGAACTGCATGCGGCCCACAGGCCGTGGGTTGGACAAGCTTGCTTTAGACGAAAGGAAAGCCACATTCATCTTTGTGGCCGCTGAGTGTAGCTCTGAGCCCTGTCATAGTGGGACCCCAAGTGCTTTGTGAGCAAAAGTTCGAAGTTCTAGAAAAGCTCCAATCCTAAACTTTTAAAAATATTTTGCTGCCAATGTTTTCTTATGCTTTTCAACCTGTCCCTCCAGCAAAAGCTTTCTTGTCTGACCAGGCCTGCAAGATGTCATTTTCTCATATTTTGTACTGTGGTGTGCCATTGGAAATGACCTTCCATTTCAATTTCCTCTGTATTGCAGCCATCACAAAGTGTTGGGGAAATTCTGATATTTTTTTGGTGGAAATCATCGTAACTATATTTGACACAGATAATGATTTGATAAAGGCAGACCCTCCCTCTCAGGAGGTGGCGCAGGGTTCAGGGCGTTTTCGGGGCAGATGCAGGAGGCTCAGGATCACTCATGTGTTCCATCAGGGGGGTCTGCAAAAGCAGTCAAGGGACATTTTTAACTGGCAGGGAGGTAGCTTTCCATTCTGACCACTGTGAAATTCAAGTACTCCACCAACAGGAAGAGTGACACCATTTGCTGCTTTGCTTCAAGTGGTCGTGCGCCAGGCCCTGTGTGTCGTGATTTGAGGTGTGTCAAAGAAGTGCCCTCCTTTGGAAAAAATGAAGGAAACTGAGGCTTCCTGCACGGGTGTGCTTGCCTCTTCTCTTTGGATGTCCAAACCACACACCATTCCCCAGCTCTTTTCCTCTGGACTAGAATGACTCAGAAGCACAAAACAGGCTGCTAAACCCATCCGACTGTCCTCCGCAGACCTAAGAAAGACAGAGCAATTCACAGCATCCCAGAAGGAAGCCAAAGGCAGCCTCATGCCTGGGGCTCCATAGGAGAGCTTTGGGGTCTGCAGGGACTGTAAGCTTCCAGAATCTAATTTGTTTTATAATGTGTGAAATTCACATCATCTGTTTTTAATACTATTCCTGATTATTAGTGAATGTAATGCTCCCCTGCATGCTAAAAACAGTGAGAGGAAATGAGATCTGAAGCAAAAACAATGCTTCCTGTGGCAGGAGAATCCCCAACCACTTTATCTGCTAGAAGGGGATTCAAGCTATTGGGCAGGGGCAGCAGGGAAATCATTTTTAAGGTTCGTGCCATCTGGCAGGGTCTGCAACTTGTCTCCCTCAGAGCTATCTTGCTGTTAATACTTTTCTTTTCTGAGCCTCAGTTTCCCTCTATTGATAGGCTAACCAGGCATCCTGTTTGAACTGGGACAGAAAACAATGGTAGTCTCACTGGGCTAAATTCAAGGTGTCAGTAGGCTGACCAGACACACCATTTGAAACAGGACAGTACTGTGTTTTTCTGTCCCATTTCAAATGATACATCTGGTCAGCCTATCTATGGATAAAAGACTACCGATGAGGGTCCTTCCCCATGCCTTCCTACCTTTTACTGCTTCTCTTTAACAAAATCAACACCAACAACAAACGTGCCTTGCAGCCATGCAAGGCAGGATCACTTTGATTTCAGGGACTGGAGGCCTGTCTTTGAACCTCCTGCCTCTTGAGGGATCAGTGGGCAGAAAGAGGGCCCGTCAGAAAGTCTTCAAAGGAAATGGAGAGCTGAGGAGCAGGAGAGCCCGTGGTCTGCAGTGAGCGAATCTGGAGAGGAGCCCACAGGGCCGGAGCCTGCTGCAGGGTGACGGGAGCCTGGGGCTTGGCACACCTCCAGGCCTTGAAGTCGGCCTGGCATTTAGTTCTACAAAGCATCTGGTTTAGCAGATAACAGTTTTGACCCGGAGCCCTGAATGGACAACTTGATGGACCAACCCCAAACAGAATCGCTCTGCCTGTCAGCCTGCTTTGTCTCTGTCCAGCCTCCCCGCTTGGGTCTTGCACTGCCAGGTGTGGACAAGGGAACACCTGGAACACTTGGGGCAGGGGTCACCTCCCCACTGCAGCCGCTCCCCTTAGGTGCCTGGCTTGGATTGACAGCCAGCACATGGGCTCTCTTGTCATGCTGAGGAGGTGGGTGGTAACACTATTCCTCATCCGTGTGTGGTGCTTTGTTTGGAGTTCACAGCCCGGCATGAGGGTAGAGCTCAGGGGTCAAGCATTTGACTGTAGCGTTTACAGCCAGATAGGTTGGCATGGTGAGATGCCTTAAGGTGACCAGACGTCCCGCTTTTGGCTGGACAGTCCCGATTTTTAACAATTTGTCCCACGTCCCGCGGCATTTTAAAAAGTCCCGATTTTTGGAAAGAATGCACGACAAGCTAGGGAACGGCGGGAGATAGACCCAATTTTTAATCAAGAACCCCCTCCCCCCCGGTCAATGGTGTCCCACTTTACCAATGTTAAAATCTGGTCACCTTACTTTTAGCACCTGAATCACATGCCGATCCAGCATGTGGGCTGAGGCCTGCGAATCCGGTAAGACCTAAGAGGGAAGACCCTCTCTCCCCACCCTCTGATCCCTGAGCAATAAGAGTCAATGCCACACAGCATCCGCTAGACTTAGGACCCCAATTGGAAAGGGCATTCTGGAAGCACCTACCTAATGTGTGTCCCTCCACCAAGTTGATAAATGGCAATTATTTCGAACTGTTTACCCCACGATATCATTTTGCAAATGAGAAAACAAGGTGATTGAAGGTTAAAGGTTTTCTTTTTTTCTTTTTCAATTACCGTTGACATACAATATTCTATTAGTTCCAGGTGTACAACATAGTGACTAGACATTTATATACCTTACAAAATGACCGCCCCCTGTAAGTCTAGCCCCCATCTGACACCATACTTAGCTATTACAATATGATTGGCTATCTGTCCCTGCTGTATTTTACATCCCTATGACTGTGTGTATAACTAGCAATTTCTTAATCCCTTTGACCTTCTCACCCTTCCCCACACCCTTCCCATCCTGCAACCATCATTCTGTTCTCTGCAGAGGTTCTTATCTCACAGGAAGCCTGTATACCTGGTTCAGACCCTCAGCTAACCACCCCCTCCCTATATGAGCACCTCCTTCACTAAAAAACATCAACCACACCACACCCGTGCACAGCAGTTTTCCAGGAATAGGCCAAGTCCCATCTTGGGGGCAAGGACTCTCATTCCCTTCTACAAACTGAGCAGTATGGCATCAGATTCTCCACTGATGACGCGAAGTTGCCCTCATCCCATTGCCTAGAGGCCAAGCAGAATACTGCCTTTTGTTGCCAAAACAGGGAAGGACCCAGATTCCCCAGGTTGCCTTCCTTTCTGAAGCATTAGGTTTTTCTGTTACCTGCTCGTCCTGTGTCATCATCGTTATCGGCCTCCAGAGTCAATTATTTATTAACTGTACTTGGAGCTGCCCTAGATACCTTCAAAGAACGTTTTTACGGTGTTTTGTTCTCTGGGGTCCAGCTGTCTCAGAGGAATAGCATTGATGCTTCCAGATGCAAAGAGAATGTTGCCAATACCGAATGAATGTGGAATGAAAATAGATAAAGCAAGATTAAATATGTACATTGATGCAAACCTCCCCCTTTGACCCCTTCCCCCAAGCTATAGCTGTGCTAAGCAGTCGCAGGAAACAGATTTTTTTTGAGTCCCCGTAAGAACAATCTTATGAGACAGATTAGTACTTTCCCTGCTGTCAAAAACACATATTTAAAGTCATCTGTAGAAAGCCATCAGCCGCTCAGCTAAGAAGTGTGGCTAAGAAGTTTTCAGGAAATGTGATTAGGAATGACATCCTAGTCATACAAGATTGTGTGACCGAAAGGTGGCTATGTTGATGTAGCTTCAGACCCAGGCCCTTTATCAGCTGTAATATCCCTATGAGTAATCACTCTGATTGGAGTCAAGGGTGTAGTAAACACAAGGTACAACCTAACCAGCAACAGCAGAATGGCCATAATCACCAGGGTGTGGGCATTTGGCCATAAACAGGCAGATGTTTACCTGGAATGTTGATGTAAACCACCGAGATTTCTGCCAAGTGAAGCTTGAAATGTACCATCCAAAGTATAGTGTCCAAATGATACAAATCGTCCTAAAAACTTGCCCGTTTTATTAAAAGGACATTTTAAAGGGGTTGTCCTCAGAGCTGTGCACTATGCCATCTTTATAAAATCGTTGGATTTAGTGAAACTATATGGAAAACTAATGTCAACTATGGAGACTGCTCTGGGTCCTCCCCCTTCTCTCTGTCTCTCTTTGTCTCTGTTTCTCTCTGTCAAAAATCAATAAAATAAATCTTTAAAAAAAAAAGATTTTAAAAAAAATATGGGAAAGCTGGGATGGCTCAGCGGGTTAAGCGCTCGCTTTGAAGCCCTGGGGACCGAGGATCGAATCCTGGTCCCGGCCCATGCGGACCCACATGCTGAACTGGGGTGTGCCCCCAGTTCAGTTCTTGCCAGGACCTATGTGGGAGGCTCCTGGCCCAGTTCCTGCCCTGAACAACCCTGTGCCCGCCTTTGGAATGAAACTATATGGAAAACTAATGTCAACTATGGAGACTGCTCTGGGTCCTCCCCCTTCTCTCTGTCTCTCTTTGTCTCTGTTTCTCTCTGTCAAAAATCAATAAAAATAAATCTTTAAAAAAAAAAAAAGATTTTAATAAAATCGTTGGATTTTAAAATTACGAAGGACCTTATAATCCAGGGTCTTATAACCCAGCCTCCTCCCAATACAGAAATCTCTGCTCAAGAATTATCTGCAGGCTGCATTTGAAATACGCTATCTACCCAAGGCCGGCTATTACAGAGTCACCTTGAGAAAGGTGGATTCTGTTCCAGGGTAAACCGAAGGTCCCCATTCATTGTGCGGCACCTGAAGCTAATGCGCGCCTACCACGCAAGGTGCCCAAATAACGCAGTCTTCTCGAGGGGCTGGCTGGAGGACTTGTGATGCATGGAATTTTCTTTGATTTAGAAGTGTCTTTTTATTTTCCCAGACAGCAATAGCTATTGTTATGTTGACCTATTAAGGTGATTACAGAACGTGTTGGTGGCCCAACAGATCTCATTTTCATCACTGCCAGCCTCCTGCAATCGCAACCTTCTGAACAGGTCATAAATCCCATAGACCGAATGGCTCCAGGAGCTCAGCAAAGAGACGCTCGCATTTTGTTTCCACTTAGGCCAAGGTTCTGAGTAGTAATAAGCTCAGCAGTCAAGGCCAGACATGTGATAACGGGGGAAAGTGGGGCAGGGGTTAGAGGAAGAAAAGCAAAAGCCCGAGAAATGCTCTGCTTTCCCTGCTTTCCTGAGTTCCCCAATTCACTAGTAACCTCCGTTATTCAAGTCCTCTGTTTTAATCCAGAATTAAACTTTCACAGACACTGTATCTACGGAGTGAGGAATTTACGTAACCTCTTCCTAATAATTGCACTACTATGATCCCAGCATTGTGAACCCAGGGAAGGAAGGAAGGAAGGAAGGAAGGAAGGAAGGAAGGAAGGAAAGAAGGAAGGAAAGAAAAGAATTTATTTAAAAAAAAAGAAAGAAAAATGTGAGTGCTTAAATTTCAAACCAAATGGTAATTGCAGAAAGATGTTATTTTCCCTCTAAATATAGCGAAGACTTCAAAATGCTTCCAGCATTTTTCTATACTGTTTCTTAAACCTAACGCATACTTGCTGATAAGAGGGTGCTTTACCATAGCTGTTCTTTTTGGGATAATTAGACAAGCAAGGAAACAACAGTCGTACCTACAGTGTGTTGCTAGGTGAATGATGATACCGTGTTTTGCTTGTTTCACAAGGTCGGAGAATCCTGGGCTTCCTCTTGAAAAAAATAATTCAGATGAAGAAATGAAATCAACGCAGACAAAGGCATTGAATGGTAGCATTTTGGTAACCAGATGTCTGTGTATTTAAAGAAAAGGCTCCCCAAGAGAGGGAAGGCACTTGCTCTTGTCCTCGGAAGAAAATGTGATTCAGACACAGGTAGGAGGAAAATAGAATTCAACAGCGGATCTCTCCCTAGTGATAGCCATTCAAGAACTCGGTGCTTCCATGCAAAGTATGGGAAGTTGTGTCCGAGTGCTTGCCCAGCTTTCTAGCCACTTCCTAACACACTGCACTGTGGGGAATGGTGTTCTCATTCACGTGCCCTGAGACATTGTAGACTCCTAAGGAAAAGAGTGCATCTTCCACTTCTGTGTCCACCGCAATTAGCATCTTGCATGACACGTAGCAAGTACCCACCAAATATTTGTTAAACAAATTTACTGTATTAGGGAAGTCTTTTAAATTTCCTATTGTAAAGCCTTAAACCCAGCTGGTCCAACCCACGGCCCGTGGGCTGCATGTGGCCAATGACGGCTTTGAATGTGGCCCAACACAAACTCGTAAGCTTTCTTAAACATAATGAGGTTTTTCTTGTGATTTTTTTTTCAGCTCGTCAGCTATCATTGGTGTTGATGTATTTTATGGGTGGCCCAAGACAATTCCTTTTCCAATGTGGCTCAGGGAAGCCCAAAGGTTGGACACTCCTGCATTTGAACTAATTTAATAAGATATATACACTTTAAAGTCATGAGCAAACATATACTATGTAAATATGTATGTACAGTGAGCCTATACCTATTTCAAATCAATTAATTCCATCTAAAGAATCAAACTAAGAGTAAGCTGGAAGTTGTAAGCACTGGGAAGGACTTCTTCCTCTACAGTGAAGACACAAAAGTATGTCCCACCTTGCCAGGAACAGGGTCTCCTGTGTCAGTCACCGAGATGCCTCCACACAGTGGGCACTTCCTTGCCAGTGTCAACTACAGCACCTTCAGGTGGGCCAGTGGCCATGCCCTGGGCATGATCTAGGATGGTGACGCCAATAGAGCAAGACTCAGTGCCTGTTTCTGATGGAAGGGTGACACCTAAGAGCTGAAATGTGCTTTATAGCCCTCCGAGTGCTGGGTAGAGGGATGGTAGTCAGTCATTGTCCTGTGGAAGGAGAGATGGCACCACAGAGACTCTGCTCTGCTCTTAGGACATCTCACCCTGCAATGGAGATGTCCCTGAAGCCATCTGGCAACCAGCTGGGTTCACTTTAGCTGTGAACTCCATGATGGCATCAGTGCCAGGCAAACTCATTGGTTGCCTCTTTATCTAAAGGAGGACAGCCAGTTATTGCAGGAGTTTATGTACCGGGTCCCACCAAGAGGAATGTATCTTATTGAAACTGTCAAGTGAGAAAAGGCCTCTCCGATCTGTACACTCAAGAGGTTTACAGTCATGTAGGGGAGATGAATTAGAATGACAAATTTATGTTTGGGGCTATTCATTCATTTGTCAACATCAGATATGATGGCTTTAGATCAAGTTGTTACTTAAACAAGGCCATGATTCAGATGATTGGATAGAGTGGCAAGGACTTTCTGCCTCATTAAGAGGTTCTCTGCAGGGGTAGGATGGCCCCAAGCACTCACCCATTCTTTCTCCAGTCCATATCCTATTCCACTGCAATGTGAATGGTCCCTGGGCTCCCGGACTCTTGCATTGCCGTCCAGAGAGAATGGGACTGGATTTGTTGAGACTGTGTGTATTTTTCATACTAGCAGCTAGCGATCTCTACTTTGAATTGCCCCCTATTCCCCGAGAGAAAGGGGGACAACTGCAAGAGTGAAGATGACTCTTTTGTCAGCTCTGTCCCCTAGGGGGCGGGGGGGCGGCAGGGAGGATAAGAGCTGAACAATCTGTAATTTGAGGCAGGTACTATGCGCTGGTTTGAACCACTATCCCAGAGCATGGCTATTGACTCAATATTTCACTCTTTGCTGCTGATTCCTACCTTGGTTCCTTTCTTCTCTCTCCTCCCACTCCTAGCTAACTTTCTCTTTTTTCCCCTATACTTTCCAAGACAAAGCAGTTGCTTGACTTAACTTGCAGCTGCTTTGAAAGTGTCTTTATATAAATGCAATACAGTCCCTCCAGCCAATACTCTGTAAGAGCTCAACAGCCCTGAAGATATACAATCAATACTTTGCCTGAACCATTGATACCCTTGCCCATCACTTAAATATCATTACAGGAAAGATTTCAACAAGATCATGGCACATTATACTTTAAAGTTTGACTTTAAAGGATGCCTGGGCTTTGCTGAAAGGCATTAGTAATGGAATTCTTTATCTCGGAGCTTAAATTATTCTGAGGAGAATAGGGCCATTATCTTAAATCTATTTTCTTTCCAACAGAGAAAACAGTCCTCAGAAGTCCAGCACTTATAAAGAAATCATTGTTTAATTACTTTTTTATTTAACCCTTTGCAGAAGGAAAGCAAGTGGGAGGGAGTACATTATTGGAAAATGAATATGCATTCCTATTGGGTTGCCGTCAATTCGACTTGCAATAATTCTATGTCATTTCTATTTCTGTGCTTCTCTGTATTTTTCACATACAAGAACCCTGCAGTCAAGGAAACCTTTGAGTAGTTCTGAACTTCAATTGAACTCACTTTCCCATTGATCATTGGTGATGAAGGGGTCTTTGGTTTGAAGGATGCAAGCAACTGGCAACAGAGGGACTAATGTTTTGGTATCAGGCAACTTGCTGTAAATTAGGCACATGAGAGCTGTGTGTTTACACACATGAGAATAGACACACTCAGATTTCATTCCTTCATTCTGGTGGTATATCCTCACTGTGCAAAACAACTGATAAACTAGGCAAAACAACTGCTTTGAGGAGTAGAGAAAACCATCTATCAACTGACTACAGCCATGCATCGTTTAACAATGGCGATACCTTGAGAAGCACATACTGCACATAATTGAATGTGCTATAATTGTATATGACTGGCAGTGCAGTGGGTTTGTTTCCACCACAATCATCCTAAACACATGAACAATGCATTGCGCTATGATGTTGTGATGGCTACGTCATTAGGTGGTAGGAACTTTTCAGCTCCATTGTAATCTGACGGGACCACTGTTTTATATACAATCCATTGTTGACCAGAACATCATTAGGCAGTGCATGACTGTACTCCTTTTACAAAACACTAACCCCCACGCAGTGAATGGGACTATTTGTTGCTTCCCTCCACAGGAAAATTTGCTTAACTAAAGGGTGCTTTTGACTTTGTAGGAGGAGAGTTGAGTTCTAGGAACCTCTAAGAAGATGCCATATGTCAAGGACCTCTTCCAGTGACTCTACTTGGTTTTTTGGTTTGTTTTATAAGGTTGACCCAATCTCCCTGTTTTAACTGTAACAGAAAATAATGGTACTATCCTGTTTCAAAGGGTGTCAGCCCACTGACACCTGTTTCAAGGTGTCAGCCTACTGACACCTTGAATTTAGCCCAGTGAGACTAGGCTGAGCACATGTACGTTCTTTGGGTTTTTTTAAGATTTATTTTATTGTTTTTGACAGAGAGACACAGAGAGAAAGGGGAGGACCCAGAGCAGTCTCCATAGTTGTACGTCATCAGTTTTCAACATGGTTTCATTCCACACAGGTGGGCCGGGGCCGCACTGGGTGGGAACTGGGCTGAGGGCCTCCCACATGGGAGGCGCACCCCCTTGAGCCAGGGGCTGAACCAAGGGGTGAGAACTGAACTGGGGGCCTCCCTCATGGGAAGTACACCCCAGTTCAGCATATGGGTCCACAGGGGCTGGTGCCGGGATTCGATCCTCAGTCCCTGGGGCTACAAAGTGAGCACTTAACCCGCTGAGCCATCCGGGCTTCCCCGTATGTACCATTTTAAATGGGAAAGTACCATTGTTTTCTGTCCCATTTAAAACAGTACATCTGATCAGCCTGTTATTTTTCCTGTTCGAATGTGTAAAACTCAACCACTAGGCCTCCATGACACACCTTGGGCCAGGTTTGGGGTTTGCTTGTGAACTAAACGGTGTATTCAGACTTTCATGAACAGCCACTTTGCTAGCCCTGAGCTGAATCAACCGCCCTATTCAGTCCATTTGCTTGAATCTCAGCCCCAGGATTTGGGCGGTCAGATATGCCAGTTGGTGAGAATGGTGTGGCTTTCCAAAAGTTTAGGGGTGATCCAGGTTTGAGGAAGTTTTTTTATTTCCTTCAGTTACAGTTGACACAGCTTTGAGGAAGTTTCGTCTTCCAGGAATTCTTGCAGATTGGTTAGATGGCAGGAGAAAAGCAGGCACCAGTATAGTTCCAGGAACAGGAAGCCAGAAAGCTTATCAGTGTTCCACATCTGACGGTCAGCTCCTTCCTTTTCTTTGTCAGGATAAGTGACAGTTTTTTTTTTAACTGCTAGTATCAGAGATTTTGTGTTTAATCATTACTGGGGCACATTTTACAAGTGCAGACAACTTTAATGACCTCCATCTACTTCTAGCTATCTTCATGTCTACAAGGAGTGAGAAGCTACATGGAATTCAGGCAGGCTCTTGTTTTGATCAGCACCTCCGAATGGTCAGGACACTCAAGTCAAGAAGTCAAGGCACTTCCCAAATTAGAGCCATATGCATGGGAAATCTCTATTCCACAAGACTGTAGTGCATCTCTTGGGTGTTTTCCCCATCCTGGTGGGTCACTTTGTTTGTAGTTGACCTTCCACCTTTGCTCATCTTTATTGCCTGCAGTCACAGGGAGGTCAGAAACGGGAGAGATTTCCTACCTCTTTTGAATTCCCTCATCTTACACCGTTCCTACTGATTGTACAAGACAGACAGGTGCAGAAGACAGTTGGAAAGGAAGCCTGGATGGTAACCATTAGAACCACTGTCTCTGTTGGTATTTGCTAAGAGTCCTAAGTTATGTGCTATTTTTTTAATTGAATCTAAGCTGCCAAGACTTGGATTGATCATATTTCTCAGCTTCTGGCACATTATTACTCAACTAAGAAGACCTTTCTTTCCTATATTTTCCACCTTTATTTCTGGTCCTCACTCTTATTTTTCTTCCTCTACCTCTAGGTAACTATTCCATGTTTGATATACTATGTCTTTGAATATATATGTAAAATATAGAGCATTTACTATAGGAATAATTTTAATTTACCTAAATGACATTGTGCTACATATATAATTCCATTTCTTCTTCTATCCAACTCTGCTTTTAAGAATTACTCATGCAGTTAGATATTTACCCTGTTATTGTCTCTAATTGATGCATTTACAAAGTTTTATTTATCCATTCCCTTTTGATGGATCTCTAGATTGCTTCTAATTCCATTCACCACTCCCATAAACCTGTTTCAAAACTATGGCATTCCTACCACCAGATAAGATACCTGGTTCCTGGGAGACATAATTTTGTTAAGTACTGTCAGGTGTGTGCTAAAGCAATTGACCAGTTTACATTCTCACTGCTGGATGCTAGGGGTTCCAGTTTCCCCAGATGCTCATTAACCCCTTTTCTCCATTTTTGTTTTTCTCTAACCTAATTTGTAAAATGTAGAATTCTGTTATGTCATTTTCCTCATTGCTCATAACATTGATATTAAATCTTTACTGTCAACTATCCATGAGATAAGAAGGAATGGCATCAGAGGCTAGAACCAGGACAAACACAACCAGGACATGCCTGAAATAAAATGCTTGGCAGTCTAAACATCCCAGCCTGTGTGAGCTCCAGGCCTCCTGGTGACCACTCTGATTCTATAGGAATTCAGTGACACAAAACGGTTGGACTGGCTTGGACAACCCCAGCATTGATTCCCCCTTCCCAAGAAGAGACAGTTCCATATCTTTTCCAGTCTCATCTGTGTCCCACATCAGTAGATATGTGCAGACTTGCTCAGTGGAACATTTCTGTCAAAGGAACCCACAAGTGCCATCTTATCAGAGGATCAAATTTATATCAGAGGGTCATTAACTTCTGTGTCATGAAAATAAAATGGGCTTTTGCTTCTGCCTGGTATACTGCTGCTTGTCTGAAACTGGAGATGAAATCAAAGTGGAAGAGATTTAACCAAATTATCCATCTTCAGAAAATAAGCTCCATCGCAAATGGATTTTTGATGTGGTATTGTACAACACTGAGAATGGAGAAAGAAAAATACCCTAATGATCCTATTCTACACAAGTGGGGGGAGGCAGTGCACATAACCCTCTGTGGAAGCATGGATTCATCCTCCTCCTGGAACAAGAAGGTGGGGACTGGGGTCAGTTAAGCATTTGATAGGTGAATGGCAGAGGTCTAAAGCTCATGATAGACTATGCTGAGGTCCAGCTGAATTGCACAATCATTTGTTATTTTCTTCCAAAATCAGAGAACACTTGGGGAAGGATTTTAATTTTCTGTGACGGCTTGAACACCTTCAAGGGAAGCTTATCCTAAACTGAAATCTCCCCTCCCACTCCAAGACTGACCCCCTCATCGTGAGATTCCCCCCAGCCTGAGAACGCTCAGCAGACTCCAACCCCTCCTGGTTGGTCTGGTACCAAATTGCTGCTTTTCCCAACAGGGCCATGTGTGCTCATCGGGCCCACTGTGTCCAGAGAGCTTATTTCAGGTGAGGCATTGTAGGTGGTCCACATTCATGAGCTATTTCCTATAAGGATTGCTTAGATCATTGGAAGAACAAGGTCAAGGCAGCATGCTTGGGGGAGTTCCGCACAAGAAAGGCACTTGGGACCCATGACTGCTCCTCCCTCACCTCTCCTAGTGTCCTGTGACTGCAACATCTTAGAGCAAGCTTGTCCAACCCACAGCCCATGGGTCTCAAGTGGCCTAGGACCTCTGAATGCAGCCCAACACAAATTTGTAAACTTTTTAAAAGCATTATGAGATTTCTTTGTGACCTTTTTTTGTGTGTTTTTTTAGCTCATCAGCTATCGCTATTGTTAGTGTATTTTCTGTGTGGCCCAAGACAGTTCTTCTTCTTCCAATGTGGCCCAGGGAAGCCAACAGGTTGGACACCGCTGTCTGAGGGAAACAAATGGAAGGAGTCAGAAGCATCAAACCAAAGCCACAGAGATGCTTATTAAAGTAGCCACTGTCTGGGGAGCACACGGTTATATGTGACTGCGGGTAAAGGTGTAAATGATAAAAAGGAAGGAGAAAGTGTGCAGACAAGACCTAAGTAGGCAAATAATTATAGCGACAAAACTTATGGTGAGAGTGACTGCCAAAGTGTCAGAGCCTGCCAGAGTGATTCTGTGGCCACACTACCCGAAACCAGAGCTCAGAGAAGAGTCTGGACTCTTGATGGCGTCAAAGTTTCAGCCATTCACTCAGTCTCCCATCCCCTGAACGACCCATGGATTGGCCTCACACTCTCCACTCAGACTTCCGGGGTATCTGAGCCGTTGTTCCACCCACTGGGAACAGCCTCCCTTCTGCCTGCTTTTCAGGTCTTGATGTTTTCTCCACTCCCAGTAAAAAGCAGGAGAGACTTTATGAAGCATGACTGTCAGTGGTCTGTGAAGGGCATGGTTGCCTAGAGGGGATGAAATGGGAAGCCACATGCCTCGAAGCCCAGTACCTGATGCTGGGGGGACTGGAGAGGCCCCCTGACCAGCTCTCGGCCGTTCTGAGATGCTGCCTTCTGTCGGGGGTCATGTTCCTTCTTGCACATGAGCAGAGGCAGTTCTGAGTCGGACGGCACAGCGTTAGTTCCTTGGATAACCATCCACCTCACAGTGGATTAGAGGATTCACAATGTCCTGGGAAATGACTTCTCTGTGAGGAATGGAGGCCTTGCCTTTAAGAGGCCCCGCTACATTTTCTATTTACCAGAAGCCTTGCATGTGCTCTTCAGAGAAAACAAGAATCAAAAAACTATTTGCAAGATAAGTAAAGAGAAATGTAATCCCTGAGTGGAATGAAGGGCGCTTTGAAATGAATGGGGGATAATCCTTTTGTTGTCTATTACAAATACACTTTATTTCTACGTTATCTGCCTATGAGAATGTGCCATTCGCTCTACTTGCAAAGCCACTGCAGTTTTTTCTCTTTATGTCATATGAAGTGTGTGCTACAGCAGTGTTTACTGCCCAGGGTCAGAGGTGGCCTGCCTAACGGGGGTGGCTGGGTCATGGGGCCCCTGTGGCTCCTGATAAAATGAGTGCAGCATCAGGCTCCAGACAGAGGTAAAAGGGGGCTTGGGGAGGTGACAGAATCCTTGTCCAACTCCTACCTGCTCCAGAGGCTACAGAACCCAGTGCTCTCTTCACATGGGCTTTCAGTAACCAGAAGAGTCATACCTCAGTTCAGACCCTTGGTCACTCCGAGGCCCAGGACTAACCTCTCTCTTTTATGATCTGGCATTCAGTTCCCTTTGAAGGATGGCAGGAACATTCCAAGAACTCTTCAGAAAGCATTGCTGTGGGAATTCCTCCCCCCACGTCATTTCTGCCCTCAAACCCCCTCTCCCTTCTTTCCTCCATGAGAAGGACACCCCTTGTTAGGCAGCTGAAATCGTGGAGGCGCTAGGAGTGGTCACAGCCTGTGACATCGGAGCAGCTTCATTCCCGGGAATTAATTTCTTGGAAGTTCCGTGTTCCCATGCTGATCTGTCAGTCCCACGGGGTGCTTTGGAGTCCTGTGCCCACAGATTCCCAGAGAGCATGGGGTGCATTATGAAATCTCATTCTTGGAGGGAAAAAATGGCTCCCACTTTGGCTCCTAGAAAGTACAAGAATGCTTCTGTCATCACTGGTCAAGACAATATCAGGGGGCAGGGATCAATGATCATGTCACTGTTCTGCTCCGGTGGCTTCCCTTTGCCGAGGGTAACGATGCAGCTTGGTGGCGTGGCCTACAGAGCTCTCTGCGCCCCGCTTCAGCCTGGCTGGCCACCTAATTAAGTGGCCTCCTCCTCTTGTTCTTTTAGCTCCTTGCTGTTTTCTGCCCTGGGACCCTCTTTCCACCTAGAATGCCCTTCCCTCCCTATTTGTCTAATAATTTCTACTCATCCCTCAGAGCTCCCCAGACATATCACTTCCTGAAGGAATCCCCTGCCCCCCACTGAGAAGATGGGGCCAACTCTTCTTTCATGGCACCCTGCACCTCTTTACTTTATTCAACATGACTGAAAGTGAAGAACCTCTAAGGGAATGCGTTGCTTGGGGGATTATTGGAATATAAGCTTAAAAGTCCAGAATCATAGCTGTTCATTGCTGTGTTCCCACACTAGGATAAATACTTACCCTGAATAAATAAATGACGACAAACCAGCTGTCCCTAGTTTGCATAGACCAGGGCTGTCCAGAAAGTATCCAGCCGTGTACTATGAAAGCTGCAGGCAGCGATGGCTGGATTTTTTTCTGAACAGCCCTGGTCTATATCCCTCAACTCATCACTGCCCTTCATGCCCTTAAAAGGAAGGCAGAAAGCCTGACTCGCCACAATGTCTCTCAAAACCCCTTTATCCTCTGAGGTCACCCCAGACTTGATGATTTAGGCCTGTCAGCCATGGAAATATAGTTTGTCATGTCTCCTTAGAAGAATTCTTAGATTGTTTGAATCTCATCCTTGACATTTTCACCGTCTCATTATTTCCAGCCTCATCCAAAAGCCCACATAGGACATTGAGTCCCATGTGGTCTGGGACAGACACTGACAGAGACGATCTCTTGAGTTTGTATTCTGCCTCCTGAGAGCTTACAGTCTAAGAAATAGAAAATGAACCCAAAAGATATCCAGAATGTCCTGACAGCGTGAATGAAACGTGGAAGGATGAATGTGAAGGTATGCTCGCTTCAGCAGCACTTCCACTGAATGTTAAGGTGTTCGTAGCACACATGGTTTAATAACATAATGTTTTTCTTAGTGGGAAAGAGAGAGTTTAAATGCATTTGGAGGTAGGAGATGAAAGTGAGCCAGCTGAGACAATTGGACAAAGAAGATATGAAACTCTTGAAACCAGGGAAAAACAAGCGATTATCTCCTAATAGCCCACATAGCCAGGCCTTAGACAGAGCCGATTCCACCAGAGTCTAAAACTTCTAGCCTTTCAGGTGGCTGGTTCACTGGTTCCATTTAAGACATAAGTTCAGCAACAAATTAAGTAAAGTGTCCCCAATAAATGCTAATAAGCCCCAAGAGAAAACAGGGGCATCCCGTGCATACCAAATACACTTATTAGCATCTCTGCTATTATGTAAAATAGCAAAATGACCTTGCAATCATTAGAAGCTTAAAATGCTATGACTTAAGTTTAGAGGGACACATATTACATTGTAAAACCTAATTAGTGTTACGGTTGCTAATTGCTGCCTAGCACTGAGCTGGATAAAATAAATGCATGATGGACGTTCTGGGGCATCAGATGTAATGCATCACCATTTTTAAAGGAAGGGAAATTATAGGAGAGCCATTTGGGAAGTGTTTATCTACGTTCTTGGGAGTGGTTGGAGGGAAGTGGTGGGGAGAGCATGGGCAGTCAGTGTATTTATTTGTATGAATCCTACATACTGAGATTTTCTGCTGAGAACACTGTCCCCTATACTTCTCTAATGTGACTGCAGGGATGCCAAACAATAGGGGGAAATTACTATGGCACCAACTTCCATCCCCAGCACAGGAGCAGCGGTGCAGGCAGGCGGGGACCTCATCTCCCACAGGCCATTAGACTACTCAGCGTCAGCCAGTCCACGCCTGCAGCCCAAATGACAGGCAGCACTCCGGGGCCCAGAGACGCTAGTCAGTGGACGCGCTCTGCGGGGTCCTCACTCTCCATGCGGCATGGGTACACGCAGGTGGGAATATAAGGTGACACGGAGCCCCTTAACCATCTTGGGCCATGAGGGCCATCAAACTCAGGTCAGGTCACAGTCTGTGTTCACCCTGCTCCTGCAAAGAAATGTAAAAAGAGCAACAAGAGTTGACCCTCCACCCGCATCCACCCACTGGAAGCACATGCGCACGCACACACGCACGTGCACACACACACAGCTGTGCCTTGCTTCCCAGCTGTGCTCAGCATTCATAATAGGTTGTGAAAGGGGAAGCATTTTCTCAGGCTTGTCATTTTTTTCTCCTCCTTAAGGATAAATGATAGCTGATTTTTTTCCAAAAAAAAAAGTGTCACTTGTACATCTCTCAGGGCCCCTCCTGAGTATATCCTAAATGGCACAGATTAAAATCAAATTATAACATTGTACAGCCAGCAGCCATCGTAAAGACAGTTTAGAGCTTTGCTTCCATGTTGGGTTCCAAGGAGGCCGAGGGGTGCTCCGGGGTCCTTCAGCCTCTGCTGAGGAAGGAGGGTAGGAGGGGGACAAAGAAACATCAGGCAGGAACCTCCTTCTATGCAGGCCACTCCACTTAGCTTGTTTAAATATTGAGTTTGCATGCACAGTTTCGTCTGGAGAAGAAAAGGCTTTCCACTGCTACAAATAGTGGGAAAATCACTGAGAGGCGTTGAGGAGCAGCGAAGCTCTGGGCCTTCCCAGAGCTGCTCCCGGACACTGGTAGGGCCAGAGCGGCATCTCAGGCCTTCTGAGCCTGGCAGCCAGGCTCCAGGTTGGGATGGAAGGAAAAGGGAAGGGTGTCCACCACTCCCAAAGTGGGCGATGGCTTAGAACCCATAATAACAAACTTCCTAAAGGACATCAAATCCCAACCTCCCTTCCGCAGGGTTGCTGAGGTATTCTTAGATACTGCTCCTTTCCCTGGGCTGGTTGTCCACGTACCACGTGCCTCTGTGCCTTTCACGGAGAACAGGAACTTCCCTGAGGGGGTTACACGCTGCCCGCTGAGCTGCGCTGCCCGGGTCCCCTCCCTCACTGCCACGCTTTAGGGAGATCAGATCTGGGAGCCCTTCTCCTTTGACTGCGCTGGTCAGGGCTGGATTTTAGATGCTTGGTTGCCTTCATGTGATTTCTGGCGTCTGTGCCTTTGCCTTGATGGTGAGGCCGCTTGGCTTCTGTGCGACAAGCTACTGCCATCCATGTACTGCCTGGAACACTGCACACCTGCCACCCAGAGGTCCCTCCATGGGGGGAGGCGGGACCCTGTCCCAGGCAGCAGCCACGGCACTGAGCTTTACTAACACAGCGACCTCGCCTCCCTCCTCCTCCTCTTCCCTGGCCTTCCTCCCAGCTCCCCTGTCCTGTACAATAGCTGAAGATTCAAAAATGAGAGAGTGACATGGAGCTGCTGATAATTAAAATTAAAATCTTTGTTCCACCAATGTCTGAAACTCTGGGAAGTCATTATCAGAGTCAGTGGTATTTTGATTTCCCAGAATCGTTTTGATATAAGGAATAAAGTTCTAAGGCAGGAGCAGATAGAGCGCCGTGCCATTTCCTAATCACCCTTTATAAAGTGCAGTGTCTTGGGACACTTCTCAGATGTTTCCACCGTGGAGCCCGTACACTTCAAACCCAGGCGCGGTTAAATGCAGGAGCTAGGAATTGAATTAATGAAGGCAGCTTCAAAAGCCCACCTCTTTGGCAGGCTGAAGATCTAAGGCCGAACTCAAAGAGGGTGATGGGGCTTTGAAAATGACTAAGCACAAACAATAAACCTCATTAAAGTCAGTAGAGTGGGCTCAGAAAAGTAACAGGGCACGCGTGGGACCGTGGGCGAGAATCAGCCTGAGAATTGACTGTCAGGGAGCTGAGGTTGGACTGAAAGGACTGTGTTTGGAAAAGTCACGTGACCCAAAGAGAAGCAGTCCTGCGGCAAGTGGTCAAGGGGACAGGGGAGAGCTCAGGGCACGCAGGTCGGCCACCTCGGTGACGGTGATGTGACCGGCCTCACGCAGGAGAGGAAGCTTCAGGCAGAAGGCCTCTCGGAGTTCAACTTTCCCATTGCTGGTTCTTCCTTACTCAGCCCGCGATTCTGTAAATGTTAAAAGAAGGCAGAGCTTTTAAAGATTTATCTTTTTTTGTTTCTGAAGAAGAGAGGGACAGAGAGAAGGGGGAGGGCTGAGAGCAGTCTCCATAGTTGTACATCATTAGTTTTCACTCTAGTTTTCCTTCCACCGGTGGGTGCAGAGCTGTGCAGGGCAGGAACCGGGCCAGGGGCCTCCCACATGAGAGGTAGGCCCCAGCAAGAACTGAACTGGGGGCACACCCCAGTTTAGCATGTGGGTCTGCACAGGCCGGGTCGGGATTGGACCCGGGGGCTGCAAGATGAGCACTCAACCTGCTGAGCGGGCCGGCATGCCTGAAGTCAGAGCTTTTGAGCAGGGCCAGTTGGGGAAAAGAGCCGCTTGACCATCCAGAGGAACTGCCGAGAGCCAGGATGTGCAGTCCCTCTGTCACACAGAGGGTGAGCAGGGCTTCTAGAACACCCTTCCAGGCACCCCTGCCCACAGCCAGGGAGTAGGAAACTCAGGGGCCCATCTCTGCTGAAGGGGAAACCTCTTCGTGACGCAGTGGAAAAACGCCCAGCACAGTGGACAATCGGGGCGCCGAGTCTCCGCGTGGAATTGTCAGGATGAGACCAGGGCTGCTGGAAAATAGATGGAGAGATTCTGTGAGCACATGGCAGGAGCCGAGGAGGGCTCAATGTTGGGGAGCCAAGCTTTTCCCTCGAGACTCCTCCCACAGAGAGGTTGAGGGTACTGGGCAAGGGAGGGCTTGGACTCTGGGGTGGCCAGTGCCAGCCCTGGCTGGGCATCACTGCTGGTCAGGGCTGCCCGTCGTAGGCACTGGACCCTTGCTGAAGGCTTCTCCGTGAGAGGCCAGTTCTCTTTCGTGAACCTTCTGAACACCAGGGATCATGCCCCTCCCACTCCCTTCCCTCAGTTTTCTCCTCAGCCCTCCTCCTCTAATTATTACACCTTCGTTTTAATGCAAGAATTTAACTACAGAGATGGCACTGACCCTTCCCCTTAGAATGAAAGCACCTGCGATCATCCACCAGATAGTTATTTGTGATTGTGGCTGGGGGTTTATTTAAACTAATGTTATTATTCATGACACTGCCCGTTTATGCAACGAATGCAATTATAGGCTATGATGGGCTGCCACGGCTAAAGGCTGAACATGCCACTTTCCTGGATATGCAAGGAACAAAGGCAAAGACTGTTAGAAAAATATTCAGTCACAGCAATATGTTTTATAAAGTAATCCCCCCAAACCTTCATTTTTTAAAAAACAAAGAATGCTAATTTAATTTCCTGCAAAAGATATCTAATTATCCACTCCTAAATTGCTCTCATAATTTTTCCAAAGCTCTCTTACTGCTCATGGCTTTGTGACTCTCCTCGTCTACAAGCTAAACTGTCCCCTCAATACTCAGGTCCCCGGAAAACTGCTTGCGGTGGCTCCTCCCAGTGCTGTGCTCAGCAGTCCTCACATCCTCTGACAGTGTTCACCATCCAGTAAGGAAATACTTGAGAAACAAGATCTTAGTTACCGCCCTCTACAGGGGTGGGGGCAGTAGAGGAAACTGGCCTTTTTTATTTTATTTACTTATTTTTTTTAATTTTCTTTTCACTAAGAGGAGTAGTTTAAACAAAAAGTTATTGGATGTCAAATCAAAACAAATTGTGATGCATCCATCCCATGGAATACATACATCTCAGAGGTAGAAAGGAATGAACTACGGATCTAGCCAACAACAGAGATGAATCTCAAAATAGTGATGCTAAGTGAAAGAAGTCAGCCAAACAGTAGCACGCGATTCCATTTCTATAAAGCACTAGAAAAAACAGACTCATTTTCAGAATCAGAAGGCAGGTCGCATAGTTGTCTGTCCAGGGAAGGGCAAGAGGGAGATGTGAAGAAGGAGCTGCCGACAAGTGTGGGTGGGGAGGGGCATTGGAGGGGTGGAAATGTTCATTATCTTGATGATTGCTTCATGGCTACACATACTCGTCCATCAAAATTCATCAAGTTGTGCACTTGAACAATGTGAGGTTATTAATGCTGATTATACTTCAATAAACCTGTTAAAACGAACACATACTCCTTAGTTAAATCTTGGCCTCACCATTTACAAGTACATGCACCTTCCTTTCTGGATGACAGCTTCCTCGTCTATAAAAGGGGAATGATAAGGCCATCTCTGCTGACCCCACAGGGTATTATGAGCATCAGTATGAGAACAATCCAGGTGTCTACAAACTAATAAATTTACGAATAGACTTTGCCAATTTTCTTTTTCCTTTTTAGGTCTCAAATTGGTATTTATTTAATTTTTTTCCATTACAGTTGACATTCAATGTTATTTTATATTAGTTTCAGGTCTACAGCATAGTGGCTGGATATTTATATAATTAATGCAGGGATCCCCCCCCCCATCCTAATTAATCTAGTACCCACCTGGCACTACACATCGTTGTTGCAATATGGACTATATTCTCTATGCTGTACTTTACATCCTTGAGACTATTTTGTAACTACTAACTTTTACATAATTCTTAACCTCTTCATCTTTTTCTCTCAGTGCCTCTGGCAACCATCAGTTAGTTCTCTGTGTCTGTGAATCTGTTTCTGTTTTGTTTGTTCATTTATTTTGTTCTCTTTAGATTCCACATATAAGTGAGATCACATGTTATTTGCTTTCTCAGTCTAACATATTTCACTTAGCATAACACTGTCTAGGTCCATTCATATCATCACAAATAGTAAGGTTTCATTCTCTTTGATGGCTGAGTGATATTTCATGGCATATATGTACCACTTCTTCTTTGTCAAATCCTCTATTGATGAGCACTTGGGTTGTTTTCATATCTGGGCTATTATAAATTGCGCTGCAGTGAACATAGGAGAGCGTATAACTTTTTAAATTAGTGTTTTGCATTTCTTTGGATAAATACCCAGCAGTAGAGCTGCTGGGTCACAGGGTAGTTCTATTTTTAATTTTTGAGGAACGTCAAACCGTTTTGTATAGTGGCTGCACCAATGTGCACTTGTGCATGAAGCTTCCCTTTTCTTCACATCCTTATCAATACATGTTTATTGATCTATTGATGATGGCCACTCTGACAGGTGTCAGGTGATATCTCATTGTGGTTTTAGTTTGTGTTTACCTAATGATTAGTGACATTGAGCACCTTTCCATGTGTCTGTTGGCCATCTGTATGTCCTCTTTGGAGAAATGTCTATTCAGGTCCTCTGCCCATTTTGTTAATTGAATTGTTAATTTTTTGGTGTAGAGTTGTATGAGTTCTTTATAAATTTTAGATACTAGCCCCTTATCAGATGTATCATTGGCGAATACCTTCTCCCATTCAGTCGGCGGTCTTTTCATTTTGTTGGTGGTTTCCTGTGCTATGAAAAAACTTCTTAGTTTGATGTAGTTCCATTGGTTGACTTTTTACTTTTAAAATAGGCTCTTGTGTATTTTAAAACCTACACAGTGGACCAGCCCAAATCCCTGCCTCTCCCCCTCCCTTCATGCAGTGATGATGGATGGGCTACAGAATTACATGCCTCAGCAGTGGTCCTTTGGGCTTCACAAATTTGGGGAAAGAATAGCACTGAAGCTAGATTTGGGCAGATAGGAGAATCCTCCTTGGAAAACACACTGACCGTGACCATAATCTGTAATGCCTCTTACTCCTTAGCCTCCAATCCCCAACCATCTCCCAACCAGCCCACTAACCAGACATGCTCCTCTTTTGGTCTTAGAGTGATAAATGCCGGCTCTCTCTAATATTCATGGTTTTCACTCAACACTGAGCCTAAGCAATGATCAGGAGTTTGGGGAAATCAGACTCAGATGTTAGATAACCTGATCCCTCCATTATTCAGAAGCAACCATTTCCAGATTGGCTTCTGTCGTTTTGTGTAGAGCTCACCTTGCACGTTCCCTTCTACCATCACCCTCTGCCTTTCCCAAATTCTTCCGGGAGATACTCAAGGTGGAAGTCGTATGGCACACATGAGTTACAGACTGATCTCTAACTCATGTGTTAACCTTAGATTTTGACTTTCCCCAGCCTACTCGGAACCATTATCCTTTTTTCTGAATGTTGAAGGTTTGCTTTGTCCCCTGAGGAGACATTAATGAAACTGATCACCATTGGAATGTAAATTTTCCTGTCAAAGGTGGGACAGAATAAAGAATGGGACCGTATTCTCTGTTCCTAAAAGAGGCCTCCCTCCACCTGTTTATTCACAAGACAGCTCAAGCCCTCGGGGCTCTGGGTCCCCCTGCGGACTGGCATTGCCCAGCCAGGGACCAGCCCTATGCTCGGGACAAGGGACCAAGCTGTCGATGGATGGCAAAGCTTGGCTCCCCACCCCAACTGTTCCATAATGCTCTAATTAACTACTGCAAACTTCAGAGGACTCAGCTAACTATAATTGAGAGATCAACAGAGGCTGCATGGAGTTAGATGTGCATACTAATTACTAAATTATCCAACACCTGTTTTGGAATGTAGCACTGAAACATGGCCAGAAAGCCATCGGTTTCAAAAAGAAAGTTTGTCTTTCGTGAGAAAATTGAAGCCCACTTCTTGTCCAGTGAACAACAAACACCCTTTCATTGGCACTGGTAGGTGATTAAGTGGGGGCCTAGGCCACACAAAGGAAGCCAGTAAATGACATATCTATACACTTTGACATCAGGAGATATTCTGAAGGGGGAAAAGGAGCTACTTAAAATATATATAAATGAATGCATTGATATGATGGAGGAAGCACTGCTTAGGCTTTGTGTATTTCAGTCATACCCGAAATTTCCTGCAGCCTTTGCATTCAGCCCCCTCTGCATTCAGCCCCCTCCCTCAGAACTGAGTTTGCCCCACCATCCAAATGCTATTTTAATGAATCAAACCACTTAGCATCTTCATGAAGATTTGTGGGAGAGAGCAAGGGCTGAGAGAAGAGAAAACACAGAATTAAGGCGAGAAGCAGTTTGGACACGAGAAGAAAGGAATTGCTTTCTTAGTCTCATCCTCATTTTTACCGATTACCTTTACTAACCCATAATCAGTGAATTCAGACACTGGTGAAATCATGCTTACCCTGGGATTCTCACAATTTTTGAGATGAAACATTTATTGCCAAATGGAAAAATGAAACCTCTTCTCAAAGCCCCACATACCCTAAAATTAGACTACACAATGGGACATGCCAGAGGCAGGCAACCTGAAGTATGCAGGAGGGAACTCATGCGGTCGTAGGATTACCTGCAAAAAAATATGAAGGCAGATTCAGTATCTCTGACTTTTTCTCAGTTGGGGGAAGAATGTGTGATGATGATACTGATGATGACACTGAGGAGACATTAATGAAACTTTTTACATTGTTGGCAATGATGTTGGCAACGATGGTGATAATGATTAATCTGATGATTGTGTTCACAAACAACACAAAATTTACAAAGGTCTGCAAAATGCTGGGATTTTAGGATGATCTGTACTTAAGCTGTCTGTCCTAAGAAACTCAATACATTTAATAAGAATATACCTTAAACTTTCTTAGAATTTCGGCAAGGGGAGGTGGGTGGGAGAGTAGGGGGGTGGAGGAGTAGAGAGAGGGCATCAAATATATGGTGATGGAAAGAGAACTGACTCTGGGTGGTGAGCACATAATGCAATGCATACACAAAGTAATGTAGAATTGTACACCTGGAACCTATGTAATTTTTGCCAACTGATGTCACCCCAATACATTTAACAATTTAAAAAATACTAAAAAAAAAGGAATTTGGGGAACACACTCTACGTTTTCATGTCTCCGTCCTTCCCCTGGGACAGCTACACAAATCATGAAGCCAACGTGGATGCCATCCTGAGGTGCCTCACGCTTCCTGCCCTACTTCTGCTCTAACACCCTGCTACACTTGGAAGTGAAGCTTTTCAGACTTGACACCTCTCTGCATTTGGGATCTTTCTCACTGCTGACATACACAAACAAATTGATTGCTGTTCAAGACTGAAGACTATAGTTCCCGTGGTCACCTCCGGACATCATATTTCTCTGCCCTATTCAAGGCCTTAGCAGTCCTCGCCCTACTTCCTGCCGCTGCCCAAGCTGAAGGAGGGGCTTCTGCATGAACATTGAATTCACGGATGGGTTTTTATATTTAAAAACAATATAAGAGCCTCTTAACCTGTTGCACCTTCATCCAACATTTATCCACGAAGGGTTGTATGAGATGATAAAGTCTAGATGATGTTAAGCTTTAAAAACATTATGATGATCGTCTCATTTAAAGACGCCCCGTTGCCAAGCAACTGCTGGTGGTATTTCTCATCTATTTACTGACCACTCCACCTTGTGCTAAACTATGGTCCTTGTGCTTTTCTGGATGACCTTTTCCACCTCGTTAACCTCCACTGGGAAGTGACATCACTGATTTTGAGTTCTCCCTCAACCTTGGTAAATCTCCTTGCCTCATTTCTCTGGGAATGTACTTCTAACTCTGTCATCTAGTTGATCAATTCGTTTTCTGGGTTGTGATCCTTGCCTGCTCACTCGTTTGTGATTTGACCCCACACAGCACTGTGTTGTCTTTGGCTTCAGAGATATAATACCCATGTCACTTGTGTGTGTGTGTGTGTGTGTGTGTGTGTGTGTGTGTGTGTGTGTGTGTGTTCTCAATCTGCCTGGGCTTCCTCAGGACCCTCCAAGCACATTTTCCCTGGACGGGCCTTTATCCTGACAATCTGGCTTTGTAGACTGTCACTGTTTTCTGTGCTTGGATTTTGAGCCCAAATTACAAACTTTTGTACACATATGTTTGGGAGATGCCTGAAGATCAGGTGGGCTTCATGTCAACATAAAGAAACATTTGTTGAGTAACAGAGTTTAGGGTCCATTGATTGGCATACTCTAGACCAGTGTCTTTCCGATGATAGTCCTGGAGCTATTTCCAAGAAAATCATTTGGAGTGACCGCTTACAATGCAAATCCTCATGACCACCTCTACATTACTGAACATCATTTATGGGAATGGAACCCAGGATTTTTAACCATGGTACTGGAGAATTTTCTTCTAACATGTAGACCTGAGCAATTGTTTATTCATCTGTCTAGGTCCAATGTGTCATAGAATCAATCATAAAGTTGAAAAGTATCATAAGGATCACTGAGGTCATTTTCTCAATCTCCTATGCAGGCCAGACAACCTCTGCTTTAATACTTGCAGAGATGGGAAGCTTGGGACTTTAGGAGACTTCGTGTTGAGCAGCTCTATTGTTCCAGAAAGCTCTTCAGACTGATTCAAAGCCTATTATCTTCACCTCTCGGTTCTAGTTTGAACTCTAAATAAATATATAATAGCCCTTCTTTTTTTTTTTTACACAGCATGCTTTCTAATATCAAATCATAAATTCAAATCAGCAAGCACTGTTGAGCACCTTTTAAGGATCCCTAAGCCAACCTGTTAGGACCCAGGATTCGAAACCTAGGTCATTTTTGGACCGAATGCTCATCAGTGAGATTTTCATAGTTTGATTATGGGGAAGTGAAAACTGTACGTGTAGGAAAGTGAATACTGAAATAGAGGTGTTATGGGAGTGCTGAGATGAGAGCAATGAATTCTTCTCCACGGGGGGGCGGGGAGAACCTTTGGGAAACTTGAAGAGATGGTTGGTTTTTTCCAGTTGGAGAAGATGAGTAAAAGTTGTTGCAAGCTATGAGTAGAGTTGTGGGAACTGTGGTGTTGACTACGCACTTAGGGGAGAGTGCAAAGTCCTCTGTGTATAGGAAATAGGTAGACAGGGACACAGGATGGGAGGTGACAGGAAGGGAGAGTGGCAGCATTTGGTGGTAACAGATTGTAAGGGGCTTGAAATGCTCTGCTGTTTGAGGCTGTCTCTCATAGCCCCTCTGGGAACCGGCTGTGTCTTTCCAAGTCGCCTCACTTTCCCCTCAACTGTCACTGGCTTCTCAAGGACTCTCTCCAGCCTGTGATGATTCTGCCATGTCCTGCTCACCTGCCAAGTACTTAGGCCTGGATTCAGAATCTGATGCAGTCTTTCTTTTTTGAACAAAAAGAGCAAAGTCAATTAACGAACTCTGCGTATGTTCACTTCAACAAGAGGAGATTTATTACTTTAACTAAAATGATGTTATCTCTAATGGGAGAAGCATGCACATTCATTGCAGTTAGGGGTTAGCACGTGGGCTCCACAGGCAGACTTTCAGGGACTCTCTAACTCTCACCTCTTGCCCAACAGATTTTTATTGGGGGGAAGGGGGGAAGGTCTCTGAATCCATGGTTCCTGGCTCTAGAACTCCAAAGCTTTCTTTGTTTAGGTGACTTTTTAAGTTTCCCACTCAAAATGCATCTGTTCCTCAGTGTAAGCATGTGATAGACAATTCTCCATGGGTCATCGTAGTCACAGAAGGGGGGTAAGACTGTCTCTCGAGAACCAAATATGTCCAAAGTTGGCTGCTGCCATTGCAACATCTGTTGGCATCACCAGAAAGCGTGAAAAATGTTGGAAATGTGATTGCTAAAGAGCAGAGGAGTTAGGGATCTAGATTCTCCCCACATTCTGCTTTCTGCTGGGACGCCTGCCCAGATTCTCTTTGTTAGTGTGTGACACTAACCATAGCGTTTCTCCCAGCTAGTGTCACACATTCACTCCAGGACAGGGTGGACAAACCATCCCAACATTTTGTAACAGCAAAATGTAAGCACAGAGGTCTGGTTTGCGTTGTAGTTCAGGGAAGTAGGGAAGTAGATGTAACTCTAGGGTTAGATCTGTTCCCCCCAGACTGCCCTACTGTGCGCAAGCAACATGAAGTTCTGCATGTGCCCCCTCCTGGAAAAGAAGGTTGGGGATTACTCATGTAAATGAGAAGGTTTAGATATGCACCTGCTCGAACTTTAAGAAGTGGCTGCCAATTTTTAGATACATTTGAAAGCATCCTTCAGTGAAAAGTGTTCTCAGAGAATGTCAAGAGGCCATGAGTCAGGGCGCACACACAGTTTCCAGAACTGAAGTGCTCCTTTCCCAGATGTTCCAGCGTACACGGAAATGATATGAAAACTGACCTTATCAGGGGCCTGTTGAGGACTTCACCTCACCCTTACACCCCAGGAAAGCTCTCGAGTGGATCTTCTATTCTCCAAGCACTGCTTAGCTTCACCTACTTGTAGTTAAAAGTGATAAATAAATTTTCCCTAGAAGTTTTGGCATTTGCTTTTTCACAACCAAGCACTTTTTCTTCCTTCCTTTCTTTCTTTCTTTCTTTCTTTCTTTCTTTCTTTCTTTCTTTCTTTCTTCCTTCCTTCCTTCCCTCCTTTCTTTCTTTCTTTTTTTCTTTTTAAGATTTATTTTATTGTTTTTGACAGACAGAGAGAAGGGGGAGGGCCCAGAGCAGTCTCCATAGTTGCACATCATCAGTTTTCGACATGGTTTTGTTCCACACAGGTGGGCAGGGGCCGCACAGGGCAGGAACTGGGCTAGGGGCCTCCCACATGGGAAGCACACCCCAGTTCAGCATATGGGTCCGCACAGGCCAGGGCGGGGATTCGATCCTCAGTCCCTGGGGCTGCAAAGCGAACGCTTAACCCGCTGAGCCATCCCGGCTTCCCCTTCTTTCTTTTTTTTATCTGTGTACAGAGCTTTATGCAAAACCAGCTCAGCCAGTTGCTGAGATAGATCCTAGCCTAGGACTTCCTGTCTGAGTGACCATGACCAGAGGAAGTCCAGCAGGGCTAGTTCTCTTTTTATTTTATTTTTATTAACTTTTTCTTCTTTTTTATTGTTTGAGAGAAGGTGAAAGAGAGAAAAGGGGAGGGCCCAGAGCAGTCTCCATAGCTGTACATCATTAGTTATGACATAGTTTTATTCCACACAGGTGGATGGATGTGGGGCTGTGCAGGGCAGGAACAAAACTGGGGGCCTCCTGCCTGGGAGGCAAGAACCTTCGCCACCAACCTTCGTTACCAGCCTGTGCCACTATTCAGCATATGGGGTTGCACAGGCCCAGGCTGGCAACCGAACCCAGTATCTTGCAATTGCAAGGCAAGTGCTCAACCTCTGAGCAGTGCTGCTTCTTAATTGATTGAACTGGGCCCCTTGGCTGGATGGAGTTTGCGTACTGCTGGCCTGTCTGTGGGCTCTGCAGCCCTTCCTAAGGGCACCCTGCCCTGGATGAGCATGGAGAAGGGGGCGGGGTCAGTTGGCACCTGAGAGAGGCCACATTAGCAGAACATGGGGCCGTGGGAGGGGTCCCCTCTCGCAGTTCAGCCCACTTGTGTGACTGGCTCCCATTCTGGCTAATAAAAGATACACTCCTCCTATTAGGTGCATTGCACTGTGATTGGTGGAAGGAAGGGCTTGTCAGCGGAGTGAGTATTGGCTGTCACTCCTGTTCTCAAGCTGCCTGCTTATGGGCAATTTTATTTTCAGACATGATTGACAGCTGACTGGCTCTGACATTCTTGGCACAAACATACAGCCTGTTATTACGCTTGCATTACCATTTTGATAAACACACGGCGCCGCCTTGGAAAAGTAATTACATGTCATCACTTCAGTGCTTCATCAAAGAAAAGTTTCCTGTGTAATTGCTCTGTGACTTACCTAGGTAGAATGTGTTACATTCCATGAGGCTCTCTCTCTTTAATAGTTTACATTTACTCCTTAAAATACACAATATCCCTTCTCAGGGGCTTCCTTGGTCTAAAATAAACTTGGCAATATAATTTAGCTTTCTGTAAATAGGCTTAGATATTATGGTGGGGTACTTTTTGCATAATAGTTATTTAATGCTAAGTGTAAATATGCATTATATGGGCTGAGCTATCAAAAAAAAAAAAAACTTTTTAACAACAGGGAAAAATAGGGTATTGTTACCTAGGTTTCTGCATTTAAAAAAGGGGCTTTTGCTCTTATATTTATATCCATGCTTTTCACAATGACATCTAATTTTACAATAAAATAAACTTAACTGAAGCACCTAGCAGTAGAGTCTAAACTATTGGCTCTTGTTAGCATTTTAAGAGCTCTTCTGAGGTGGCACCAAAAGAGGTGTGTTCTGGAAGAAAGCAGAAATGGTTGCAGGGTACTTGACAACTGGAGACGAAGGGAGTTTGACTGATGTCAGTCAGTGGGATCTGTCTGCACAGTTGCATATCAAGGGATCAAACGATGGGGGGTCTGGGGGGGTCCTAAGCAAACAGTTGTTGAAAACCCCCAAAGGAATCTCAGAATATAAATTGCTGATATTGGTGGGGCACTTTGCATTGTCATGTGCTATTGTAATTATGGATGAGCAAATTCTTGCAGTGGCAGCCAAGGTCAAGCAGACAAAGACTTTCTAGGATCCTTAAAAGTCATTTTAACATCTAGATTAGCGTCCATTCCCAGAAAGAATATGCACAGGAAAGTAACAGAGAGGACGGAGGCTGAAGCTGTTACTTTTATAGGAGCTCGTACCTTTTCTACCCTAGGGCTCTCCTTAGGCACACTTCTTAATAAATACCATGGCTTCCTTCTTTAAAAGCTATGGTGCGGAGTAGAGGGACAGTGGTCTGTTCTGAGATGAAAGCCCAAAAGTGGTCCAGCCGCTCACTAGGGAATGTGCTGTCTCAGGGCTCTGGGTCATGAGATCCACTGAGTCCTGGAGGTGCTCTTAACCGTTAATCTAAGTGGTCCTTGGCAAAGGATTATTTTCTCAGACGACCGACTAGTTTAGGACGGTGTCCAAGTCAAATGACTGAATGACAAAAATCTAGGTAAACATCCCAAGACTTTCGATTCTCTGGCCTTTTCTCTGTTCTTTGGGAGAACTCATGAGTGCATGGAAGTGGTTTGGCAGTGAGGGAATTGGGGGAGTTGGGGGGATCGAAGAGAATCAGTTGAAAATGAAAGTGGGAAACTCATAGTTCCACAAAGAGGGGCAGTAAGAGGATGAGAGGGGTGGCGGCCTTGGTTTTGATCAGCAGGGCCTGCACTTGTCCCAAGAGCATGTCTTCTGTCATTGTTCCACTGGACCTAAAAACCAATGGCAGCTTCATCAGCTGCTGTTCGCGTGCCGCTGGCTGCCGCACAGTTAAAAGTCGCATTTCCAGATGTGTGCAACAGTTCAATAATTTCATGTTAGTGTAGATTAGTCCTCTCTGGAAATTGGCATTAACTCAGCTTTAGCACTTGTCTAAATAAACACATCAGCTCTTAGAGCCAGAGCTTCTTTGCATAACAGCTGCATGTGGCATCTGCATCCTGGTTATAGGGTCCCTCTGCATTGCCTTGGGAATGAGCTGCACTTTTCCTCCTTCCATTTAGCCAGACTCCTTGTGCTGTCAGTGATGAGAAGAAAGATGCAGTTATAATTGCCCGTGGGCCTGCTGGGTAATGCCCTGTAATTGACAAAGATTGCTTAGCTGCAAGGAAGAAAGGTACACTGACTAGGAGAGATCGTCTTTAATATTGTATTTAACCTGCACTCTTTTTCCCCCTTTTCTTTTCACCTGAGCCTTGTCAGGGATGTCTCACTTTTTTTTTTTTTTTTTTTGGCCAGGTCATTGCTCTTGAATGGAGCAAAAAGGTGTGCAGTGAGGTCCACAAGGGAATACATGATTTCTGGGTAGTAATTTCACTGAGTTGGGAGGCTTAAAAGCTTTAATATGGATATAGGCTGAATTATCCCAAAACCAAATTTGTTCCCCTTCACATTTAATGTATCCTTTGACCTGCCAATCCCAGAGGTGGCCAAGGCATGCACCATTTTTTATCCGTGCCTCCAAATACTAGGTCAGATCTTTAGATCTTCATTATTCTTGGTTTTCTTTTCTTCTTTTTTTTTAATCCCTTGGCTCCTGAATTCAGGGTTGTGTTGCACTTTTTTCCTTGAGAATCACATTGACTCTTTTTTTTTTAAAAGAGAGTTTTAAAAATTGCACTGTTAGAAAAAAATATATATGGGTTAAAATGCATTTTTCATGTCCTTTCATGCTCTATTGATTTTTTTTTCTCTCGTTTTTCTTATAAAAGAAAGTTTTAGTGCAGTTTTTTTTTGGGGGGGGGAGCGGGCGAGATAGTCAGCAGTTGCTCCCTCCCCCAGGAGTAAATATAATGGATACCTTGCTTAAAAATGCAACATTTTATATCTATGTTTGTATCAGTATCTGTATATAATGGGCATGGGAGGTGGTGGAACCCATTAGTCACCTGCAACACAACTCTTCTCACAATACACCATTTTTAATAGCTACAGGGGACTTTTAACTCTCCACAGTTTTTAACTCTGCAGTAAAGTTTCAGTGTCCTCTAGGGAGGTTTTGATGCCCCTACAGGATGCTCAATCTAAAATCAGAATAATTATATCTAAAAACAAACACTAAGTAGAGACCATGTATTTACCCATCTATCTCCTACCCACATACATTCCTATCTCCCTCTCTATGAGTGGAAGATCCTATGTGGAAAGCATTGAGATAGGAGTCAGGAGGATCCAGGTTTTGTTCCTTGCTCTGAGATCTTGGACAAGTCATTTCCACTTCTTTAAGTTGTCTGTGAAATGAGAGGCATGGGCTATACCTCCCAGGAGAAATGCACCCTTGACACAGTAACGACTTAGCACCTACTGTGTTAATAATATCCTGCTTTCTCGTGCATAAAAAGATGTGAATGTTGGCTTCAAAATCTCTCTGTTGATGCATAGTGCTATATGTCACTTCCTCTGTGTTATATGTTTCTGTGATCTCTGTAGTTTTGTTCAGCATTTTGTGCCCAGAGATATCTCAGCGACATTTCAACCAAAAAGTTACACTTGTACATACACAAAAAGTTATACTAGCCAAATAAAATTGATTAATTGGGAAAATTCTCTCAAAACCCCAAGTCAAAAAAAAAAAAAGGAATGCTTTCTCTACATCGATTGATACTGAAGTGATTTTAGCTCTCAGTGTCATTGACTCCATTTTCCTGGGGTAGGCCTTCTTATCTCTCTACAAGTGAAAGGTCGTATAGGAAGTGCAGAAGCACCGAGTTAGGAGTCAAAGTGTCCAGCTTTTAATCCTTGTTCTAAGATCTTGGACACGGTGTGCATGTAAGTGTGTGTCTGAGGGTTGAGGAGGGAGGTGAGGAAGGAAGAGAGAGAGAGAGAGACCTTCCACCACAGGATCACAGATCCACTTGAGTTTCCTGGATCAGCTGATCCCCTTCCCCTTCCCCTACCCCTGTACTGACCAAACCCTGTCCATTCAGACTTGCGTTTGACACGAGCATGCAGAAGCCACGGGAAGGTTTGGAAAATATGTATGTATATGAAATCCACTTTCTATACCTGAGCCCAGTTCCAGGCATGATTCAGCTCCTAGCTGGCTTTCCCAGAAAGAGAATTCTTCCCTCCAGTGGATCGGGGCCACACGCTGTCCACTCAGACTCAGGACAGCCCTCGTTCTCAGCCTGTGGTCCCTTAACGGGGCTGGACACCTGCTTAACTCCCTCTTACCCCTTCAGAACATCTGCCAAGCCTCCTATGTGCCCAGCAAGGGGTCTGCAGCCCTGCTGGGGCCCAGCACGCCAATGCCAACAGCCTCCCGCCCATTCCTTATCTGATGTTCCTTTTCCTTAGTCCTCATTCATACAACTCTTTTCCATCATTGCAGTGCTAGTCTGTCTTAAAGGTCTGCATGATCTACTGTAGAGGTTATCAATGATGAAATATTTTGGCTTAATGACAATCATTCTTTTTTTTTTTTTTAATTATTCATGAGAAACTATTTAGTGAGTATAGACTGTGAGCCAAGCACTCTGATAGATGTTGTAGGTACAATTATGAACAACACAACATCATCCGCGCAAACTGACCAACCATGTGCTTATTTTTCCCGGAGTGGAATACAGCAGGAACTATCCAGATATTAGACAGAACAGATTCTAGTGCTTGATGTGACCAACACCGTCTTAAGAAGCAAGTTGCTCTCAGGGACCACCCGCCAGTTCACCCCGGGAGGAGCGGGCCCACAAGGAATGTTCTCACATAGATAAGTAGGCCCGTTCCATTGTTTACAGCTGTGGACTATACAGCTCTTTACAAGCATGTGTTACCTGACTACAGGCTCCCATGTTCCTGGAGGCTGCATATATCAAGTCTCCATCCCCTTTCCAGGCGGACCTCCAACCTCTTGTTGCTACCCAAGACCCTGCTGCTGTACCTAAGTTCTCTTAACAAATGCTTCATTGAATTCTGGAGTTCTCAGCCTCTTTTTCCCATCTCTCAGCCTGGTCTTCCCTCGGAAGAGGGTTCCAGAACACCTCGGAGAATATTCCCAGCACCAGATACTCGCCCAGCTCCTTTGTGCCACATTGATGCCCCTGCTCTAGCAAATGCCTTTAGCTGGAGAAACTGAATCCAGCGAGTCCTTCCTGTGGCCGCTACATTTTTTCCTGGAAGGCGCCTCTGTAGGCCCGCTGTAGCAAATCCCGGCCAGTGGCCACAACTTGCCGATGTTTATTCTTTGGAGAAAAAACCCAGCCTTGTCCTAGTGGTCTGTGAGCCAGTAGCATTTAGGCCAGAAAGCACTAAAGAGTAGATGGAACAAACATACTTTGACTATTCCCAGCATGAGGCCCCTCCCATCACCAAAGACAAGCAGTGCCATTCCGTGCCATTCACCTCTCGGGACAGCAGATTTCATTTCAGTTTCACCTCCAAGCGTGTGCCTGCTTTCTAACGTGATATAGGGGCAAGTTCTCCCATGAGATGCCATGTTTTCCTCTCAAAGTACTCAGTTCATTCATGACCACGCTGTGTTGTAAGGTGTTCCCTGTGCTATTCTACAGATCATTTTCACTATGCAGATACAAACTCTTTGATATTGTAATTGTGAAGTACGAATTATGAAGACAAATGCATCGGGCATAATGAAAATAGATTGCCAATAAAAGTTGAAAAACAATGAACCGTTTTTAAAAGCGAACCCTCATCCAGAGGGCTGTCACTTTGAATGTGCTGTGGAAAGGCGACGAGAGGGAAGTAGCTTATTTTTACTCTAATGTTGATAAAGGTTTGACTTTGGTAGCATCCTAATTATCTGATAAAAGCCAGAACCCTCTGCCCTGCTCACCTCAAATGTCTAATCCCTTCTGCTGGCATTAAAATTATTACCACGACTTCAGAGGGAGAATCGAGAGATAGCGGCATTGGATTTCCAAGATGTGAATTAGAGTTTAAAGAGTCACTTGGTTTTGTTTATACAAATTACAAAAATAATGGGTTGCCCTTAAAAGGTCTGTTTCATGTATTGTTATCCTTCACTCCTGACACTCCTGCAGTGCTGTTCCCTAGAGTATGTCTCACGTGAGTCTCTGGGGGAGAATAGTGATTTCTGGGGGGTTCAGCGTGCTTTTCCACTTTGACTTTGACTCTGGCAAACAGAGGGTGGATGAGGGAAAAGTGAGCCGATGGTCCTATGCCCTAAATATCAGGTCAGACAGGGAGGAGCGCTAAGGAATACGGTGGTTGTTCAGTAGCTCAATCAATTGATTGATGATTGAAAGAAATTCACAACCTCTGAATTCACATGGGATTGGGAGAAATTGGGACGGGGTCCCCTGGGGGCCAGTGGGTGCTTCTAGACATTGGGAGGCCTCTCCCAGTTTAGGGGCAGTAAGAAGCAGGATGATATAGACCGAGCTGTTAGCTGTGTGACCTTGCTCAGGTCACTTCACCTCTCTGGGCCTCTGTGTCTGAGCTACAAAATGAGGAGGCTGCATTGGGTATTTTCTGCAGGCGGGCTTCCTTTTAGCATTGCATGAATCTCTTGGGGGTTGGGCCTCTATAGCTATGTTGCTGAGCACAGCCAACTGAGAGGCTGGATTCTGAAAACTTCCCCTCTCAATGAGAAAATTTGCCTGTTTAAGTATTCAAGGAAACATTTTGTAGGGTTGACCCAATTCCCACATTAAGAAAATAATGCCCAGGCCCATATGGCTAATTCCTTCCCAAACTGTTGGTTTGCCATCATGCAGTTCTACCCTGAAAATAAAGCACCTAGTTGCATTTCAGAATCCAAATGGAGCAGAATGCAAATGAGCAAGGAAATGGCGAGAAGTCCATTTGCTTTGAAATTTCTGGTGGGTGCAGTCATCAGGGGCGGAGGCATGAGGACTTCGGATTTTAAAACTACGCCACTTTGTGATTCAAACACTTCGTGTTTACCTTGGATAAGAGGCGTCTCTTACTGAATGGCCCCCGCCCCCCACACTCCACTTTTTAACTTTTGTGCTTGGACAGGCATGTAGCCTTGCTCGTAAGCACAGTCTGAGATCTGAAATACAGGCTATTCTGTTGTGTCTCAAAGGAAAAGACCTGTGCCCCACTGTCAGCCATGGCCTGGGCCCGGGCAGGTAGGGGGGTCCCTGAAGACCACGTAGCTACTTCATCTCTCTGGGGCCAGCTGGGAACGAGAACATGGGCATGAAACTCACATTCCGGAAATGCTGTCAGGCCAGAGGTTTCACATAAGTAATGTTTGTGCTGGGTACCTTGGACCACCTTGGGACGTGAGCTATACGAGAGCTGTCCAGAAAAATCCAGTCCTTGTCAGTGTAATGAGAATTGTTGCGTGGATGGATACTTTCCAGACAGAACCTCGTACATAACAACAGAGTAATGCAGGCCTGTGGACATATATTGGACTCATTTTAATGGTGCCAACGCAGCTAGAAAGATGAGATTTCTCAAGGAAATTTGTTTGTGGGTGGCAGATAGGGTGAGAGGTGCTCTGTGTGCCCCAATCTGTAGCCTCGCTAATTGGATTAACCTTATCATTTCATATCTTGGCATCCCTCTACACTAAACTAAGTAAATGGTTATGATGTCTTTGCTTGAAAAAGCATTTTTGTCCAAGCATGAAGGTAGCCAACTTAGGCTGGACAGGTGCTTGGATCGGCAGCTGGTCCGTGAGTACATAGATGTGTCCTGCAGTTCTTTGTTCTGGGTCTAGTCACCCCTCTCCTTAGCTCTTAGTGCGTTGAAAAACAATTTTCCATGGGCTAGTAATTATATAAAAATTGCTTTTGCCTTAAACAAGAATTATGCTTGAACCTTTTGAGCAAGAAGAAAAATGTGCCGAAGGAATCATTAATTTTGAATAAAAACACTTACTTTCCTGTAGCCAGCAAGGGAGGGAAGCAGGAAATTGGTGTTTTCTACAAACAGCGCAGCACCGCACCCCAGTCTGTTTGCTTGATCTATTATCCAGTCACCTGCAAAGTTGAATGTCGTGGTTGGCCTAAATTTGACTTTCCCCTCTACCTATTTTTTAAGGACTATGTTATATGCATACCTCAGCCTTCATTTGCATCACATTAAGGTAAAACATTTTAAATTTCTTCACAGCAGAAATAAATCTGACAGACTTTATGAAGCTATTATACCTGCCGGTATTTTCTACTTTTAAAATACATTCTTGTCAAGCTATCTTAATTATATTATTATATGTACTTTTGAACTTGTATCCGCTATTCCATGATATATTACGCTTTTGACAGAGCCGTCCTGAAAATCTACACTTTACATCAGAGGTTTTTGGCTGAACAAAGACGTGTGTGTTCTGGATTCTGGAGGAGTTTGTTCACTTGCGTGCTGGGGTGTTGATGGAGCAGGCCGCTCTAATCTGCCGTTGAGGCGACCCGGGTGGAGGTGCATCACCATGGCCTTCAAGAGGGCTGGCTGGAGGGGTAGCTGGTCTCCAGCCGCTTGATGAGTCACCTTCAGCAGGTGACCACCGGCCTTCACCTTGATCCCGTCACCTAGTGCAGATGACCCCAAAGGCCCTTTGCCCCGCCATTGTCTTCTCTTGTAGCATGTCCACAAGGTAACAGCCGTACTGATGGGGGCTGGGAGAATGACTCTTCATAGCTTTATTCAGAAGCCTCCTACATTCCCTTCTTTCTCAGGGTCTCCCAAACCCTAGGACGTATATCTGTATCTGAGATAGTGGGAGGTTCAGAGGATGTAACGACTTACCCCAAATCTCTCAGCGTAAGGTAGCACAAAACTACCTACATAGTCTCGTTTGCCGACCGTTCATGCCATGGGCCTCCCCCTGGACTTCCTTTGAGGTCAGAGGTGGCCCTGCGTGTCCCCCTGCTCACACTTATAGAGGAATCTGCTGGTTTTGCTACCTCTTCCTTCCCTAGAACACACCGCCCAAATCCAGGCATCAGAGCCAACAGCGGTGTGCTCAGCACACCCTGGTCGGCAGAGCATAGCTGTTTGAGCAGTGGACATGGCTTCTGAGGGGTCAAGTTGGGCTGTTTTAGGCATTATCTGCTCCCTTGACTGAAAAGACTCCACAGATAAATACTCTTGATATCGGCCCCCGCCTCGAGACCCTACGCCCGGCCATCTTCACAGGCAGACCAGCTCATCAGAGGAAATGTGTCCCCTGCCTCCTGAGGCCAAGTGGAACAGTCAGGGCCCAGTCTCTCTGTGGGGCAGGAGACAAGCCCGTACCCCGTGCAGAAGCTCAGTTGTCACCACGTGCAGCCTGTGGCCCACACCGCACCCGGCCTCCGGGCCCTCCCTTGTTCTCTGCACAGAGCTGGAGCTGCCAGGCCGCCCTGAGTGGGCCGTGGAGGGGCTGCACCCTCTTCGGTCCCAGCCCCTCCTTGGTGAGAGCAGGAGGTGGGCACCCCTGAGCCTCCCGTAATTCCTGCACGCGTTATTGCTGCTGCCTTTGCAATAGGCAGGAACGGAAGAGAGGCATCTGTCCATCCAGTGTGGGGCAAAGCCTGGCATGGGAGGGTATGGGGGAGCCTGGAGGACTCACCATGGGGGGTGGCACAGGCTGAGCCGTCTAGCGAGCTATTTGCCTCACTCAAGTGGTATCTGATTTTTCACGAAGGACCCATCCTCCGGGAGACTCGCATCTCCAAGACCAGGGAGGAGGCCCCGGGGAGAGCATGGCACTCGGGTTAGCCCTTGGACTCTGACGCAGCCAAGGCGAGCTGGCTCTGAATGGCCATCCCTTCCATGGGGCCTCCAGCCATCCTGGGCCCCCAAAACTGCAGCCCTGGCCTCTCAAGGAGGGTGTGCGCTGTGGGCCGAGCTGCCAGGGAGCAGAGGAAGATCCACCCTGGAGAGATGCGGCTGGGCAGCCAGGATCTGGGCCTTGGCTTTGTAAGGACCACGACAGAGCCCCGCCTCCCCGGCAGGGACCACACACTTGCCAACAAGGTTCGCTGTGGCTCAGTCATCCCAAGCTCTCTCTTGGCGGCCCCCGTTTCAAAGCAGGTCCCCGTCTGCACGAGGACTGATGAGCTTTACTCAAGATGAGAGGTCTGTGTAGGGGCATTTGAAACTGCTTGCGGAATGGATGCTTGTGAGGCTATTGGAGAGGCCACTCAGGGAGGCTACAACAGGATGCATAAAATAATGAGCCTGTCCCAAGTGGCTTTGAGAAGTCAACTTTTATCACTTTGGAAGCCAGAGAAAAGCAGAGGCATGAGTTTGCATTTGGACAGAGAAGTGTTTTTTCTGCTTAACACAAACCAATTTAAAGACTCGTCATCCAGCCCCCATTCTATGCACGGGACTTACTGTAAAAACTCCATGTGACACAACCTGGACTTTCAAAAGACTTCATCATCCTAGTGGGAATGGGGTGAGGCTGGGGCTGACAGTCACACACCAGGATGAGTGTGTCACGAGAGAAATGGTTCAGCCCCTGTGAACATCTAAGACACTGGAGGCTAAGAGCATAGTGCAAGCTTGTCCAACCTGTGGCTTTTAAACCTGACCCAACACACATTCTTAAACTTTCTGAAAACATTATGAGCTTCTTGGCCATTTTTTTTTCGCTCATCAGCTATTGTTAGTATTAGTGTGTTTTATGTGCGGCCCAAGATCATCCTTCTTCTCCCAGTGTGGCTCAGAGAAGCCGGAGGGTTAGACGCCATGAGTCTAGATGTTATGAATGGGTTGACCTGGTTTCCTGGATCTGAGCAGAAACCATTTGGACAACGTGGGGATTTTCTATATTAGTAAATATGCATGGTCCACAATTAATAAAGATGACAGTGCCCTACTTTGGGTTCTCCCAGAAATAGACCCTGCAATTTGGGAGGTGATGCCTAGAAACACGGCAGGGAAGTCGGAAGTGGGTGTGGGAAGGCAGCCAGATAAGAGTGCATGACCCAGCAAGGCTGCACTGGGCCAGCCAGAGCTTCAGTCTGCACAGAACCCACCTCGGAACCAGCCCAGGCACGGGAGTATTTACCGCCTGCCCCCTCCGTCTTTAGTTGAGGACCCTTCTGCCTTGTCCTCCTAAAAATAAGATCCCTCAGGCAGACAGTCCCCCACAAACAGTGTCCACGTGTCAAGCTGAACACTGCTCAGAAGGTAGCACAGGGCACTAGCAGCATCACAGACAACCTCAATAATGACCGGACCCTACTTGCGTGCAAGACTTGTACTTATACACGCTACTCCCATCCTTGATCGCACTTAACCCTCACGGCCAACCTGTAAGAAAGCCAGAGCCAGCCCTGTAGCTTGGGAGCTGCCGTGACTAGTGGCAAAGTCCAAACAAATCCCAATGGCACCGTCCCATGGTCACTGAGGAATAAAGGTGGTGAGTCGGTGCCAACCCCTTTCTCATGACCATGCCAATCCTTTCTCTCCACCTGAGACGGGGCTGCCCATCCTCTAAGCCTGGCTGGTCCCACGGTCTCCTGAGGCTCCCTGCAGCCAGGCTGCTGACCCACAGGGTCCTTTCATTGCCATTTCTTATGCTCTGTGCCACACAACACCCCCCCCCCAGGAGGGGGCAGGTGCTGCCCTGCTCTGTTTTCTGCCTGTGTTTCCCTCCAGCTTAAGCTTTGCCTCCTTTGTGACAAGAAGGTTTTAATTCTCTCCTGTTTTCACTTGTCTGTATGTCATAGCATGTGCTTAATAGACACCCAAATGGTTCGCTTGCAGTTCATTATTAGACTGTCCTAAGGAAAATCTGACTAGGCTCACCCACCCAGAACCCCCCGGTCTTCATGGAGTGCTGTGTTCTTAGGCTTTTCCACACTGAGAAGAGAAGGAAGTACCCAAGTCTGGAAGCTGTCTACCCGATCAATGAATGATCAAGTTTATATTGAGTGCCTACTGCGTGTCTGGCTCTGAGGTTAGGGGCTGAAGGGGCTACAGACGTCGAAGGCAGGCCTGGTCTCCTTGGGGAGCCCACAGTTTTATTGCGGAACTAAACTAAAACCTAAAAATCAATTACCTCAGAAGTAATACTGGACTAAGAGGCAGTAAAAATAGTGGTTAAAGGCTCATAAAAAAAGGCAGGAAAGTCCAAGTTCAGATCGGGCCCACTTGCTTACCTCCCAGCTGAATGTCGCTTTCAGTAATGACCTCACAGAGGCTGGGCCTCCATTTCCGTCCCCTGGAAGCATTAGCAGCATATTCTGACGGGGTGGTCATGAGGCACTGCACGGGGATCACATGGCACCCAGTAGTCACTCGAAGAAATGTATGAGGATTATCATCTCATAGTTTTATCATCTAATTCGAGTCCTGGCTGCCCAAAGTGCTATGGAAGTTTAAGCAGGAAGGGCTGGCTTCATCCGGGAGAGAGGACTGGGTGAAGCAGGTGTTAGGCTGGACCTTGAGAGAGTTTTAGAAGGGGGAGGAACGAGAAAGAACATTTCAGGCCTGGAGGCCAGTGGGATGGGAAACTTCACAGCTATGGCGCACAGTGTGGGGGCACCTCAAGGCACCTGGGCCCACAGGGGTCCAGGGTAAGTGGGCAAAGTCAGGAGAGTGGGTACAGCAGGCCTTGGCTTGCCCAGCAGAGAGGAATTCCATTTGCCTTGAGAAATGGCTCCAAGCGCGTAAGCAGGGGCATCCCATGGTTAACAGTGGGGTCTCAAGATCATTCGTTTAGGGGTGTAGGATGGGTAGGGGTATAGAATGGGTGTGAGCAGAGGACTCTGGTAACCAGGCCACCACACAGGCTGTGGGGAGGTAGCCTCATCCTGCCTGGCCAGGCGAGGGGGGAAAGGGAAGCAGATTCCCCCTGCAAGACACAAATCGTTGTGCTTTCACCCGCTTTCTTCCTGCACACTCGGCAGTCGGGCTTCCGCATGGTGTTTAGACAAGGGAAAATCTTCAGTCCACCACCCTCCACTGGTCACTCTCCCAGGATTCCAGCCCAGGTACACGGCGGAAGCGTGCATATTTCTTTCTTTTCTCTGTGTGCTCCAAACATGGCCTGACATGGGTGCTTCATTGCAGCAGGCTGTAAATGATGGATGATGTGGAAAATCCCTGCCCTGTGTGTTGGGAGCCTCCTGCCTATGAGGGTGGTCTCTGCTGGGCTGGTTGCTGTATTATTCAGCTCAGAGGCAGCCAGAACCCCCGTGGAAGGGAGACGCCTGGGATCACAAAAACAAAGTTAAAATTAAAAAAGAAAAAAACCTATCTACGGAAGCATAGGCAAGCCTTTCTCTCTGGCTCTCGCCTTTTTGTTGTTGTTGTTGCTCATTTCTGCTCAAGTGTTTTTCGAATAGAGAAACTTTTTCTCTACTTCCTTCTACATTTTTCACCCACCCAAGTCCTTGCTCTTATTTCATAAACTTCACCCAAAAAACTCAAACAAAGACTTTTGTCAAAAGCTTCCAAGTCCTGGACAATCCATAGCGTTCCCGTTCCTTCCTCGGCTGACAGTTTTGCGTTTGGCCTGCTCCTATGAGTGGTCAGGATGATCAACGTGGGAGGGACCTCTGGGAGGGATCTGCCCACCCCCCGGGCATCCTGCCCTGGGTCCCGGCAGGGTGTGCAGCGCTAGTTGCTGTGGCAACCTGGGTCTGCTTTAAGACGCCTGGGAGGGAGCTGGCCCCCTGACCCACACCACAGGACTCCGGTCCCAGCCAGAGGCAGACATATCCCACTCTGTGAGTCTCTCAGGCAAGACACAGCCTCTTGCTTCTGAGGCGGAGCTACTAGTAGACTGAGAGCCGCCGAGTCTGCAGGGAGGACATGCTTGATCAGTTTGCTCTTAGCCGATGGAATAAGTATTGTCATTTGGACAGACTTCTAATCTGGGCACAGGGCAGTCAAGAGGCACTTTAGCTACAGGGGATACATGGGTTCCTCCCAGGGTATATTCAGCAGCATGGCCAGGGGGCAGAAGAGAACAAGGTGCCGCTAGCCCCTCACAGGGCCTGTTTCCTCGCCCGTAACATGGGAATAATAACCCCTTCTTCTTAGCTGCACCACAGGCATAGATAAGGGCAGGACGCATACACTGCAGTGCGCTCTGCGCTTTGTAACCCGCGTTATCTGGTCAGCCCCTCTCTTCAGCCACGTGCTGCGTGTCAGGATGGCTGCACAGGGAGGGAGAGGGGGGAGAAAGTCAAGGCACTTCACCACCTCTGTCACCAGAACCGAACCAGCCGGCAGTGGGTGCACACATGCTGCCCGAGGGGCATCAGCCCCACAGTTCTCGCTCCTGCCCCCCAACTCCAGGGGAGCATGGGCACCCAGTGAGGCCCACCGCCTCTCATGGTCATGTGAGCATTGGCGTAGGAAGGATGCAGGGTGAAGAATGGCAGCGCCTTGGGGTTTCTGAAAAGCCAGCGCAAGCTGCCCTGAAAATCCGACTTTACGTTTAAACTGCAGGGAGCTGCGCTTCACAGACCCCATTCCCCTTCCTCTCCCTGCCCTTGCACACGTGTGCGCATGCGGGTGTGTGCGCGTCTCCCCTGCTCCATTCATGTTTCAGGAGCCCGGCATGAGGCTACACTCTCTTCCTGGGCATCTGGAAAGAGAGACGGCTGGATCCCAGCGCAGAACAGCAGTTGAGCCGTCACCTCAGCTTCCCCCCCCACCCCCGGTAGCCCATTGCAAACCAGCAAACTCCTCGGCCCTACCTTGCAGCCCTCCGTGTCGGGGAGGAAGGTGGCAGGCCATGCCACCAGGCAGCAGCAGGCCTTGCGGACAGCCTTTCAGACACAAGAGAGCCAACCGGAAAAGGTGAGGCCGGTCCCTAACCATCACACTTCCTACGCCTCGAATTAGCACCTTGTCACCCACAGCTCGGGTCTCCCAGTGCTGGCTGTCATGGCCAGCCAGCAGGTGTGATGCCCTGCCTCTCCGTGGTCAGAGCGTCCCAGGAGAAGCTGCCAACACAGTTCCCACTTTGTCTGTGTCTTAAACATCTGGCAGAGGAGACTCAGCTCAAAGGGTCTCCCGTGTCAAATGCATGACTCTGGCAGGTGGCTTTCTCGGTGCCTTCTCCAGCACTCAGGATCATGGAATGCAGAACTCACAGGGACCTGGGTGTTACTGATGGAATCCTGAGGTCCAGTGGGCTGAGAGTATCTGGTAGAAGCAGTTGGTAGTAACTGGAGACCGGAAGTCAGATGCCTGCATCGGCACGGTGCTTTTTCTGTTGCCCCGCATGGGCAGCATTCATCCGGGCTGCTCACTGCCAACGGGGACAGAGGCAAGAGTCCCCACGCCAAGCCTGCTGCCTGTGTGCCCGTGCCTGTTAAACTAGCACACCTGGCGCCTGCTCAGACGGGTTCAGACATACCCCGTGGAGGAAAAGCAGTTCCCAGGAGGGACGGGGTTTTGTCAATACGCACCACAGAGGGCTGGCTTGGTTTCCAGTAAGAGTCAGGAACGCTGGGAAAATTACTCATTACAATTTTATTGACATTCACTTTACTCTGCAAATGACGTGGGGTGGTTCTGATAGGACGTCTTAATGGGACTGGCTGAAAATCCATTTGGGTGGCTGTGGGTTAATGGGTCTGAAGAGACTAAAGGGATGCCCTATTCCCAGGCACCTCTTCTTGTCACCAGGAGACAGCGGCCTAGTGCGGAGCCCAGCACGATGCTCCGGGTAGACCTGCTGCTCAGGACCTCCTCACGGGCTTCTCCTTTCTCTCTCCATCGCTGGATAGCTTTGCACCTCCTCACAGGGTTGCTCACTGATGGGAAGGGCCGGGGCTGGAGAGGGCCGCTCCAAGCCGGGTGCCCACCTGCCCATGCGTATTAAACTCATTTTGATCCCAAAGATTGAGAAACAGGTGAGTAGAGTGTCCTCTTCTGCAGAACGGTTCTCTGTCGCCTGGTACCAGTGCTCCCACACATGGGTGACAGCCTGTTGGATGGCTGTGCTCCATGGACTAGCCTCAGGGAAACGCCGTTGTTCCAGATCCAGGCAGGGGGAGAATGAATGACTCAATAGTTCAATGTGGATTTTCTTGGACTGCCTGATGAGACTCTAATAAACAGGCATAAATAAATTTTGAACTACATTTGGGTAGCTTCCTATCATTTACAAAGGGCTTTTCCGTGTATCATTCCATCATATTCTCACCAATATCCTGTGCACTAAGTAGAGCTAGTGATTAGTTGGGAGTTTCCCATATTGTTCACTTACCTGCTGACATGTCCCTATCCACCTCCCACCTTTTCTCCCAGACGTCCTTCCCACTTGCTTCTGGGTAGGTTCAGCCAATGAGGCTCTGTAAGGGGTCAAAGGGTGAGGAACCAGGACATTTCAACCTTGTATCTCAGCTCTCTGGGGTCTCAAAGATGGTAGTTGTGTCTCCTGGGTGGTCCCAGTGCACACTGTGTGGGCTTTGTCCTCCAGCCCTGGCTGGCTACCCGTGTTGTGAACCATTGGGCACCCTCGCTCTCCCCTGTTAGACTACCTGGCACAAGCTCTGTTCACCTGACTGAAACATTCCAGGAACAATGACACCAAACCCGGTGCAATGTCCTCAATGCAAAGAAGTCTTCGTACCCCAGGACTCCCCTGCCCTTCCCATCCCAAAGAAAAGGACATCAAAAGCTTCCATATCTAGGGAACCCAGAGAGGGCAAATTACAGGCACGGAGCAGGGGAGCTCAGAGGAGGGAGAATTTCTTCGCATCTGGGAGCGTGGCATTTGAGACGGGTAGGGCAAGAACGTGCCAAAATGGGTGCAGGATTTCCTAGCCACAGAGAAGGACCAAGTATAGGATCTCTCAAGCTGTTTGTGGTGCTGTCCATGGTGCTGACCTGCATTTGTACCTGTGCCTCCCACCCTGTGGCTTCCAAGATTCTCATCCCCTCTCACTTGAACCAAGGCCAAGGTCTCCTCGCTGGTGGGGTGGTCCCTTCTCCAACAGCTGTTAGAAGGCGTCTCTCTGAAGCATGCATCCCACCAAGCCAGTCTCCCATGTAGGAACCTTTGACGACCCCTGTTGCCGACACGGTTGGGAGCCCTGGATGAAGGCCCTGGGCCATGTCCCTCTCCTGCCTCTCTGCAGACTGCTCTCAGGCCACCCTGGAGCAGTCAGCAAGTCCTGAGCAGGTCATGCCTTCCTCTTCCTTTACGCAAACCCTTCCCTTTGCCTGGAATGTCCTCCCGCCCTTCTGCAAATTCCTTCCCATCGTGCAATGCTCTTCGGTGCTTGTCAGTTCTGTAACTCTCCCTGTCACCTCTGCCTGCAACATAAATAAAGGCACCCTTCTCTGTGCTCCCGGAACCCACTGCCCACACTTTTATTCATCTTTTTCATCAAAGTGCCATGTCATTATACATTGATGTGTCAGTTCCTACACTTAGAGCTCACAGCCTGGCAAGCGAGAACCTGTCTTCCTCCTGGCAGATAGTAAGTGTGTGTTCATGTTCATTGCATTAAAATGAATTCCAGTGTCTTCCCTCCTCCTCCTCATCTCCTTACTCCTGTCCTGAACTCACCCTACTTCAACTATAGATCAGAGAGCCTCTTGCCTTCCAGACAGGGATGTGCTCTCTCAGACACGTCTATGGGGCTGGGTGATGACACAAACACTACTAGATTTGGAGGTTGGAAGTTGTGCTTTTCAATCAACAGTACACCATCAGAGTTCAACATAGAGCTATAGAATTAAGTATTAGCAGGGAAGGAGGAAATTAAGAAGGTTCCCAACAGAAAAAGATTGGTTGTCAGCTGAGCTGCCGGAAGCTAACAAAGGAATAAGATGGGTAAGCTGGAAGAGGTGATATGTTGTGTGGACAGAAGTAGCAAGACTCAGGCTGAGGTTGGTGCTGTGAGAAGTAGTTACCCCACACTATGGTCTCTTGGCTCATTCTTGCTCCTCTCCCCAACCCTGCTTCAGCTGGAAGTTGCTGCCTCTCCTAGGGAGCTGGACTGTGCCTGAGGAAGAAACTTCTTTCCACAACTATATTCCTTCTTAGGATTGGGCAGTAGTTTTACCTCCAGGGGCAATTAGATTGATGGGTGTTTGGGTCAAAGTTTAAGTCATTTCCATGTGTATTGATGAGTGTTTCCCCATTAGATTACTAATGACCTCCTCAAACTGAGAAGCTCTTTTGAGATGATCCCTTCCTCCCCACCCCCTTCTTGGAATAACTTTGTCCCTGTCCTTTAAGACTGCTCTCTGTTGTCCAACCCTCTGGTCCCTTTGATTCCGGAGAGGTTTATACAGCACTATGGTTAGAAGCATGGTCCCAGCTCTGGTAAATGTAGTGCTTTGGCGTTGTGTGAATTCTCACGTCTCAGTTTCCTCTTGAGTAAAACTGGGATGATGACAGAAGCTTCCTCTTGGGCCCATTACGGGGATTAAATGAGCTGATATATACAGAGTTCTGAGAACAGTATCTAACATGAGACAAGTGGTGTGTGAATATGGGCTATTTTATTGGTGATTATTTTTCACCTGCACACAGCTGCATTCCTCCCCTCTTCCCCTCTGAGGACCAGGGCCAAGGTGTTCTTTGTCTCTTGTATTTTGTTAAGTCTCCTTCACACAGCCCTGCCTCCAGGGGTCACTCAACAAAAACCAACTCTTGTCCGTGCACAGCTTCTTTTAAAAGGGCGTTTGCCCCCAGCAGCTCCTGAAGTGCCTCTGAGGGAAACCAGAGTCCTGTTCAAGCTTGTCCTCAGTGGCGGAGGCCTCTGTCCTACAAGATGGTGGCCTTCCAGCCAACGGCACAAGCCCCACCCAGGAGCGTGGAACAGCCAGGCTTCAGCCAGGCTTCCCTCCTATGTTTCTCCCCAGGAAAAACCACGGTCCCTTCTAGCAGCCTGACATCTAACTGAAGAATGCCCCGCCTCTCCAGCCATAAATAAAGCTGTGACTGAGCTGGTTTTAATGATGGTCTTTCCCTTGGTCTCCCTGTGCTGATAACTCTGCACGTCAGCTGTGTGTACCCTGCTCACACATCCTCCAACACAGCCTGCCCTGCCCCTCTTCCTTCTCAGAGCCCCAACAGAAAGCATCACGCACACTCACCCGCACACACTCACGCACACACACTCACACACATCCTCATACTGCTGTCCGGACCTCTCAGGAGATCCAAACCAAAATATGAGCCTGCCTTGTGGATGACAGATAAAGATTCACACCTGCTGTGTGCGTGGGGGCAGGGGTGGGGGTGGGGGTGCTGCTAGGAATGAGAGATTAATCTCTTTTGCTGAAGATTAGCAGTAGCCAGGGGCAAGCATGCACCTTCCCACATCATCCCAGTCTCTCTCCCCCTCCCACACCCCTCTCACAGCATTTATGATGGATCTCGAGTGTATTAAGGGGGGAAATGCATTTGGCTGCACTAATGTCTGCTGTTTAAGTCCTATTGCCTCATCGACTCTGTCCCAGCAGCCTCTCAGATGGTGGAGCAGCCCTCGATAGGATGCACGTTGTCCTTCAAGGTTAATGAGGGAAAAGTTCCTTGGGACGAGTCTGGTCTATATTTGTGTATTTTGCTGCCATGACATGAGAGCTGAAATGGACCAAATTGCTTCCCAGCACGAGCCCACGGTAATATTTCTCGGGCGCTAGCACGTGCGCCGCCCGCTCTGTTTGGCTGGGGCAGTGTGTGTGGTAAGTGGGGAGCTGGCTGCTTGCCAGCAGGCTAGAGTTGCATGTTTATTGCTTATTTCGTCCTCAGCACAAGCTCTGCGCCCTGTGGCTGTCTGGAGCAGGGCTGGGGCACCCACATACTTAATTTCCCCAGACAGGGTGCTGGGGAGGGAGCAGGGCTTCTCGGCACCCCTCCCAGAGCCTTCCACTGGCTACAGCCCCCTGCAGTTTCTTCATTCACAGCCCAGGCGGAGCTAACGGACCCAGGCTCCCCCCAGGCAGGACCACCAGGGCTGCCCAGAGCCCCATGTATCTGCTGCCTCCTTGGAAGCAGGCAAGGAATTCTGACTGAGCAAGTATCCATGCTGGGGGCCAGAAGGGCTCCATTCAAGTTCAGGATGTGACAAGTGTGACCATGGAGGACATACCTATCTCAGGTCTATTTCCCAGAGGCAGTCTCTACACAAAGACTCCTGGGCACGTGCTCCCATAAGAAACAGGAAGGAGAAGAGACAGCAGAATAGAGACAGGAAGGAACCAGGCAAGAGAAGGATTTTAGGCAGAGCCCCCGTCTCGTTTGATCCTGCACAGAGAGAAGCTCTGGATTGTAAACTACACCTTTGAGCCTATCTGAGTCTAAGCAAATACCCTCCCACGCCAGTCCTTGGCTAAGGCCTCAAAGGGCATAAATACCCTCAGGCAATTGATTCCCATTCTCTTCGTGTTTGCGCCAAGGGAGGGGCAGATCATGTCTCCGTGGGCGGTAGTGCACAAGAGTCACGAGGGTGGGCCTGTGAAAGCAAAGCCCACAGGTGAACAAAGATGGGCACGTGGGACCAGTAGAAGAAACGCAGGAGGTCTGGGCGGACCACTCCTTGTGTCTCCTCCATCCGCATGCCCCCATAGCTTCATGGCCCTGGGTGTCAAGGGAGAGCACCCACAGGTCCACCATAAAGGTGATGTGAGAGTAAGGATTTCACAAATGCAGATGGTTGCACACCTGTGGGTGCGTCAATGTGAGCTCCCTACGGTACAGCTCTCCTGCGTCCCGTCGACGTTCCAGTCGGTTAAGAAGCTTAAGTGGGAAGAAATTCAGGCTACCAATCTGTGTCCCTGGCATGCTTACCATTTTATAAAGTTCGGGGGGAAAATGCACATGGACTTAAAAATAGCATTGGAAAATATTCAACATGCTAATTGTGATCATTCCTGGGTCCTGGAAATGTAAGTTGGTATTTTATCTTTATAGTTACCTGATTTTTCTACCTTGAACAACTATTATTTTTTCTTTAAAAACATATAGTAAAACACCAAGGCTTAGAAAGATCAAGTCATTTCATTAAATACAGTGAGAAAACACTTCAAGGCCATCTTGTCTTCTCTTGTTCCCAACTCCTCCATCTAGATGCAGAGGCAAAGTCAGGGGGTATAATAGATAGACTTGACCTTTGGTTCTCCTGGGTGGGTACCACAGCTTAACTACAGTTAAACAGGTTTCTTCATGGTGGAATTGTCCATAGCCTTCAGTGTACCAAAGTGCATCATGATTTTCCTGGAAGCAGATAGCTTACACCATGTCCCCCAGACTGACTTAGCACTGGAACCCTCTTTTCAAGAAGTATTTGAGGGACTGTTCTCCTAGAGACCAACTTTGGGAAACACCAGATTTAAGGCAAAGGGGAGGTGAAACTCAGCTGCCCTTGCAGGCAATGCTTTGAGGTAGAGACATCTTTCGGAGCCTCGGATCTCCCCCACGTTGGCACCTGCTGGGTCCACAGGTCCTGCCTGTGCCCATCGGGTTGACAGGTCCCAGAGAGAGCAGGCCCTGGCACCGGAGCTGTGAGTGCAAGGACATGGTGTACCTGCAGAGGCAGTGGGAGGGAAGACAGCACAGCCACCAGCCTGAGCTGTGGGCTGGTGATGTCCTGTCTGGACATTGAACGTTACCCAAAGGCAGTTGGAGAAACCAGAGGGGATGAACCCCCAGGACTGGTAAGAGTGCTGATGGGAGCATGACCCACTGGGCAGGCAGAGCCACGGCTCCACCTGAGGTCCCCCGTGAGCCATGGGCACAGCACTGCTTTTAAGAAAGCAGTTCTGAGTCATACAACAGCAAGTCTGGAAAATAAGGCTGCAAGAGGGGCTGCCCTAAGTTCACTTTCTCTGAGAGCCAATATAACCCTGGATGATGTGCCCAAACTCCTAAGCCACACTGCCCCAGATGATTCCTGCCTCCACCATGTCTAGGCCCTTTGGCCAGGGCTGACGTCATTGCTTCAGGCTCATCCATAGCAAAGGCATTTCTTAACAGCAGGGATATATCTACCTTGGTGAAGAGTCGTTTTAATGAGAGCTGTGGCTAGTTATTCCATGTGGAGAGAAAGAGAGGTTGAAATGACTGCAGGGAACTAATTGGAACCCTGTGCATGGCTGGTGGGAGTATAAAATGCTCCGTCCACTGTAAAAAACAGTATGAAGGGTCCTCAAAATATTAAACATAGAATTACCATGCACTCCAGCAATTCCACTCCTGGGCATACACGCAGAAGAATTGAATGCAGGGATTTGAACAGATATTTGCCTACCCATACCATAGCAGTATCATTCACAACAGCCAAGAGGTAGAAGCAACCCAAGTGCCCATGAAAAGATGAATTGGTATACAATTCATGGAATTTTATTCAGCCTTAAAAAGTTGGAAACTTCTGATGCATGGATCAACTTTGAAGACATGGTGCTAAGTAAAATAAGCCAGACACACAAAGCACTAATATTGTTTGATTCCACTTATATGAGGTACCTAGAAAAGGGAAATTCCTAGTGACAGAAAGTAGATGAGTGGTTGGTAGGTGCTAAGCATAAGGGGAGTGGATAATGGGGAGTCACTGTTTACTGGGTACAGGAGTTTCAATTGGGAAAATGAAAAAGTATTGGCTATTGATGGAGATGACGTTTGCACAGCAATGTGAATATCACCTTAGTGCCACTAAACTGTACATTTAAAGATGGTTGCAATGGGAAATTTAATGTTGCATGTATTTACCACATTTAAAAAGAAGTATTAACATTAAAGATAAAAATGGAATTAAAAGAAACTAACTTGACTGGCTGAGGAGTTGAGGCCTTATGTTGGAAGGAATCTTTCTTACAAGGAAACGCTCCGCCATGGAGACTGGAGGGCCCACGGTCCATGTCTGTTACTGACTCAGAGAGTTGAACTCATTGACCTTGAGATCAATTGCCATGTGCCGTGGACTCTCAGTTAACCAGCACCCATGGGGATTGGTAGATACCAGGACAATGTAAGTAGATGCTCAGTTAACTGGCACCCATGCTGGATAAAATGTACTATTATTTCTTCTAATTTTTTGCTGGTTGCTTAAATTCCTGTTAATGAAGAGTCTACTGTATTTATTTTCTGCTCCACTATGAATATCTTTAAATAAAGGCCAAGAAATATATTGTTAATCTCCTCCATGTAAAATCCTGCCATATATCTAGACCAGGGGTGTCCAACATTTTGTTTTTCCTGGGTCATGTTAGAAGAATAAGAATTGTCTTGGACCACACATAAAATACTAACACTAACACTAGCTAATGCTCTATAAAGGAAGGAAGGAAGGAAGGAAGGAAGGAAGGAAGGAAGGAAGGAAGGAAAAGCAAAGAAAAGAAAAGAAAAGAAACAGTCACAAAAATATTTCACAATATCTTAAAAGTTTGTGTTGGGCTGCATTCAAAGCCATCTTGGACCACCAGTTGGATTTGCCTACTCTAGATGAAAACGAAGAATCAGGATTTCTGCAAAATTTGTCCAGAGATCTTGAAAGGAAGTCAACAAAGTGGTTGTTTTTTAATTTGAGTAAAAATTGTGTGGAGAATTGTATTTGCAGTGTTGCTGCTGTTCTGTTACAAGCATGTGCATGATGACAAAGGCCTGGAAAGTATGAAGAAGTGTGAAGCGCTGTCTTGGGCTGGAGGAACTGTGGGCGGACATTGCTTCTGTTTTAATTTCCTTTGTGGTATCAGATATTGTTTTAATAACACAATTGACAAGATGGTAAAAATAACATTTGAGAAACCAAACACATGGCAAGCATATTAAGACTGACATCACTTCGTTTGCCCATTTAAAAACAGAAAAGGGGAGCCGGGTGAGATAAAAGCAGAATGCACTGCTTATTATAAATGAAAGCAGTCTCATACTAATGACTCAAATTACAGCCACAAGATAACTCTATGAGATGGCAGTTCACAGATGCAATGCAACTCCCATTCCTTCCAAAAGCCAAGTCCCCTATATGCCAACACATGTATTTTGCAAATTGCTTAATTTACATTTGAAAGGACCCAACCTTAATTCTTGGAGAAGCTGTGTGGAAGGATTGAGAGAAAGCAAAGCAAAAATAAAAATAAAAAATAACCCACCACACAGCAATGTAAGCAATCTGTTTTGGTTCTGCAATATACTTAATTTGATTGAAATGAGTAGCATTTGGGAAAGGAAACCTTTCCCACTTAAAAAGCAAAACTCAAAACAGCAACAATGCAAAACTCTTTCCGGAGTTCTGCCATGTCATCGTTGCAGTGAGCTCTGACCCGAGATGGACACTATACTCTCCCCGCGGAGGAATGCCACCCGGCAGAAATGCCCTCCTCCGTCCACAGGTGCACTTGGCAAAGGATGTAGAAAGGTCTTCTGTCCCCTGACCATTGTCTGTGGGTGTCTTTGTTCCAGTCCAGCCTAAGGACTCGCTGCTTCTGTCCAGGGAGCCTTGCTGCCTCCCGGGCCTGGACAGGGAGGGAAGGGCCAAAAACAGGGTGCAGAGCCCACCACTGCTTGACTGTGGGACCCTCGTCACAGTGCCTTGACCTTCATGATTCATCCTCTTCTTTGAAAATTAATGTAATAAAAGCACTCCAGGTGTTTGGAGCGCAGCTACAATGTCCTGAGTTTGTATAGTAGAATAATTAGGGGCTTTCTCTCCTGTCACCATGTCATTGATGCTCCCAGTTCATCTTATTAATGCAGAGAGCTGGGTGGCCTTACACAAATGCCTTATTATTTCCAAACGTGAGTGTCCTGGCTGTGATGAGAACTGAGGAAAAATGCATACAGTAGACTCTCCATTAACCAAAACTCAAGCAACCAGCAACATCTCAAGTAACTGGCCAAATAAAATGGCAGGTTGCTTAAGAGGGCCAATTGCTTGGGTTCTGGTTAATGGAGAGTCTACTTACATTTATTCAGCATCTTCCAATCCCCATGGGGGCCGGTTAACTGAGAGTCTATTGCATAGGCTCTCTGGCACATAGTAGGTGCTCAGGACCAGTCAGTTGACCCCGCTCCTACTATGCAGATTGAATACCATTTTATTTTACAGGTGGGCTTAAGGGAGATGAGGTGATTGGTTTCTGACTAGACAGCTCACAAAGAGCAGAACTGAGACCAGAACCACCATCTTCTGAATCCAATCAAGCCCAGTGGTTGTTTCACCCATTGTCTCCCCTTCCTCTTTCTTAAAGTTGTGCTGCATGGAAGAAAGGTAAATGGAAAGCCAGTGCGGTCAGCGAAGAGAGGGGCTTGGAGGGAGAGGCGTGGCCACCACTGGCCGGCCCTCCCCTCATGGAGGAGCCTCCACCTGCTTTATAGCTGCTGTGGGAGACCCCAGCCGGTTTCCTGGAGCTGCTGAGAGAAAGGGTCTTTCTCTTTGTCATGAGAATTCATGGGAGTGGCTTTCTCAACAGCGTTCCCGTATAGCCCACAGCAGTGTTGACTACAGCAGCACGCTGTGTAGTTCGTCCCTAGTCCTCATTTATCTTAGGGCTGCAGGTGTGTGGCTTTGAATCACCCTCCTCCTTTGCCCTTGTCCGTGAACACTGGCTGAACCCCTGGCCTCTGAGCGTCCTGACTAAAGCATCGGAAGATGTTCTCTGCTGGCAACAGCCATGGGGCCTCAGGCAGCCACTCACGGTCACCATGGACTGTGCAGGGAGCCTCATGCCAAAGGTATGAGCACAAAGGAGGCAGCAATCTGGGCCAGGGGGAGCTTGGCAGCTCCCATGGGGACAGGTCTGGCTTCGCTTGGTCTCCAGCCCCTACCTGAGGAAGCCACCACCTGTAGGCTGACCAGATGTCCCATTTGAAATGGGACAGAAAATGATGGTACTGTCCTGTTTCAGACGTTACGTGTGGTCAGCCTGCTCTCACTGGGCGAAATTCAAGGTGTCAGTAGGCTGACCGTAGGTACCATTGGACACGGGACAGCACCGTTGTCTTCCGTCCCATTTAAGATGGGGCGTCTGGTCACTCTACCTTGGCAGGTGGCTGAAGAAGGGTGTGCTGTTGCTCCGTGACAGAACCGGGTTGTGTGTGATTACTAGTCGCCTCTTATTTCAGGGACTGAAACGTATGAAATGTATGCAGGTCCTGGACATGGAGGAGCCTTTTTGTATCCATGTGGGAGGAGTTGTCAGCTTTGATTTATTAAGTAAAGTCCTGAGGCAGGCTGCCCGGGCACTATCCGTCTCCTGAGAATGGACAACTGTGCGTCCCAGCCCCCTGCTGTTCAAGAGAGGCAGCCACGAGGAAGCCCAGGGCCTCACTGCCGTCGCCCCCACCTTTGACCTCCTTTCTCCACAGTGCCCCCCACATAGCAGCTCTTCTCCCTAAGATCCCCACCCCACTGTCATCAAGAGCTTGTGACTGGGCGGCATACCTGTGCAGGTCCCAAGCCCCTCTTTCCTCACCTGATCGAGGGTTCCGCCTATCAAGAGGGACAGGTGGCTGGGAAGACCCCGTCTGAGCAGGCTATCTTGAGACCCCCATGTCTGTGCCAGGCTCCGTGGTGTCGTTCACTGCAGTCGGCCCTCCTGTGATCAGTCGCCTCACTTCAGTTTCGTAGCCCAGCAGACGGTGACAAATCACTGTTGGATGAGCCTGGCAGATCCCAATTGAGTGAAGGAATCGGGAGTGGGATTTGGTCCCTGTTGTAATAACCGGCAGAGTGAATGCAGTCACCACCTCCAGCACCTCCCGGGAGACCTCTCACTGGAAGCCTTTCACAGGCACCTTTGCACTTGGAGAGCTTCCAAATTCCCTTTGACAGGTTCAAATCCTACCTGTGTGTCTGCACACTTGCCGTTCGCATTGTAGGGATGCAGTTTAAGCTGCAGCAGTGGGTTTTCCATGAGTGGTTTTTGTTTTTGTCTTGCTCAGACACTGTATCTTCCTCCCAGAGAGTGGTTCTACGCCATCCTCTGCTGCTTTGATCATGTGAAATATTGTCCCAGAGGGCCGGGGAGAATGACATGGCTGCCCAGAAATGGGGGCCGCCCCTCTGCTTGGCTTTGGATTGTGTACATTAGGTGGGGAGTCTGCAGGTCAGAAGGGCTCAACTCTCAAGTTCCTCGTAGCACCAAGTTAAAGGCCTTGCTTTTGCAGACACAATACACAAATCTGTCATGCTTGGTCCTTCTGAACTTGACCCATATTCTCTCCTGATGGACAGGCCAGCCCTGAATATGACTGAGAGGATGTCACACTGAGTCAAACTCATGGTCAGCCCAGTGTCTACCTATGACAGGGGCCAAAAAGGACATTGGTCCTTTTGTGCATCCTCTCTGGGTATATAGTCCACTTTCTGAGAATAAGTGTGTCCACATCACCAATGACTTGCCTTCACAGCCCCTTAACTGTGGCTCCATCATCTCTGAGCTCCATCTTGCGGGGATGAATCCTGTAGCCTTGTTGTGTGAACCATCGTGTGTAGGTCAAAGCCAGGTCTGACCATGCAGCTCCACAGGCCCAAGCTGGAGGGACCACTGTGTCCCAGCCTTAGATCCCAGGGGAAGTGCTCATGAAGGCTACTAGAGAACTTAGTCTGAAACAAGAGGAGGGTGTTATAATCAGGGTCTTTTAGTAGATAAGTGCTTAAGACAAGAAGGGGCCCAGATGTCATTCCTCTCCACTTGGAAATAGTAGATTAAAAAATGCATCACAAAATCCTGAAAGATTTATACTTGACAATAGAGCAGTTTTCTTGTGACTTAAGAGAGTTAGGCCCTAAACCATGTTCATAGACATTCTTTAGAAGTTCATACAGAGACAATCAAGCAGAAGGTCCACGTGACAAAGGACAGACTGGACTGCACAGAATGGCTTGGATATGCTGCCACAGTTCATTGTCCTGGACGCAGAGCCTGGATATCGTTCCTGAGAGAATGGCTTCTGCCCGGCAGCCCCATCAAGGCAGCTAGGCTATTCCTGTCTCCTCCCCACCACCCCCTTCTCGCCTCGGTCCTAACTCTTCACTGAAGAACTCAGTGGACCCTGCACATGCCTGACCACTCCTCACCTGCCCCATCTTTCCCTGACCCAGAGCCCACCTATGGAGATAGAGCGCTGGGGGAGGCGAGGGGGAGGACTGCTTCTTAGTCTTCCTTGTTGCAACCCAAAGGCCCACCTTGACCATATCTGCAGCCTTCAGCTTTTTCCACAGGACCTAACTAGAAAAAAGACAATGTTGGGAAGGTGCATGTAAGAGAAAGAGCTTCGGGGCCACTTGAGAGACTCAAGATGACCACTATGAACAGTTAAAAAGAGGGTGCTTACCTACCTAGCCTGGCTCTGAGGGACAGAGATGATAAGACAAAGTATGTAGGAGCTAGTAAGTTGTAGGTTTATTGATGCAATTCATTGAAATGTATGGACATAACTTTCTTTCCTTCAATAAACAAGCATTTATGAAGTACTTATGGTACTTGGTCTTGGGAATACAGATCAGTAGGGTAGGAATCTGGCGTTTGAGGACCCAGCTATCTAGGAGTCCAGACTGGATTCAACAGGTAAGCAAGTAACAAAGTACAACCCTCTTAGGAATGCTGTGGAGAGGTGTATGCAGTAAGCTGGGACACCGGGGGACGGGGGACCGGGGAGTATTTTGAATGCCTTCTACATCCTGACACTGTTCTAGATGCTGGGAATGCTTGTGTGTAGTAAAGAAGCAGATCCAGGCCTTGTCCTCATGGGGGCTTACACTCAGGTGCACACACCTGCCGGGGAGCTCAGACAAGGCTCTGTGAGGGGAAGGGTGCAAGTTCTTGAGGAAGAGAGCTTCAGTTGACCCACAGAAGACAAAGGAGATATAGGCTCTCCACACCGAAGGAGCAGATAGTGCAAGAGCGTAGAAATGTAAAAACACAGCCAACTTGGGGAAGTTTGAAAAGCTTTCCTGTTGATTATTTTGTGACCCTGGCCCCAAACGCCCTTTCAACTGAGCTGCTTGGATTCCACAAATCGTAGAAAATATGGCTGTATCGCTGAGACCCAGCATGAAAACATTAACTGAGGTCCTTAGGCTTGTCCCTGGGCACTGGAACCTTCTTGAAAATCTGGAGTAGGATGAACCAGTCCTAGTGTCCATGAAATTCCTACAGAAATCATATATAAACTGTGAAGAAACTGGTCTGGATTTAAATAAGTTCTAGAGTGGTGATTTGCATGAGTTGCCTCTTTCCGCTAATAGGAAGGATAAAAATAATGTCTCTCTCTTCAAACTCTCCGTCTCCAAAGCGGCATGAAAAGGCAGTGATTACTAGCATCAGTAGACACCCATCTAATTTAATCCCCACAGTAGATCTTACTTTTTAATGTAAGACACTTCCAAGGCAGATTTCTCCATGTTCCTGTCCCCACTGAGAAGTCAATGGCGTTGCTCTAACAGTGTGCAGTTTCCTCCCTGACATGAAGACTATGGAAGCGTTCTGTAAGAGACACAGCGGGAAGACGATTCATTCTTGTCCACTTAAATATTCACGGCAGCATGCATTTTGGTTCAAAAAGACACTTGTTTATTTAGATAAGATTTAATTTATTCATAATTTACCTCAATTTGCAGGAGCGTGCATGTACATTTTAGCATATAAGTAACATAATACATAAAACATCACCGAAGCATGCAAATTGTACAGTGGCAGCCGTAGAACCCGCCTGGATGTTTCAGGGCGATAACACGTTTCCAGCAGGAAACAGACCTCCGCACAATGGCCTGGGAGTGTTTGCCTGGAATACGCTGACTCATCATTATCTTTTTACCCAAGGCAGTCTTCTCGTTAAAAACAAAATGTATATAATATAAAGTGATGTTGAAGAACAGCTTTCTGGAACCAATATTGTTCTTTCTCCTCTTCTCCCTGGTCAGGAGTCACTTCTTTCATTGTTAGACGCCAACTCCTTTTTCTCCCCTCAAGCCCCCAAGCGATACAACACAAAAACTATCAAACACCCTGTGCATTTCCAGTTAATTAGTGGCAACCTTCCGTTCACATTCATTAACTCAGTCATTCAACTCATATTTGTGGTCCACTTGTGGCATGTAAGGACAACTTTGGACTATTTCAGCAGCCTTGTAAAGCACCTTATCCATCTCCCCAGGTGCTGTGTATTGCAGCACCCACCCCTGATAGTGGATTGATCGTAGGTGATCCACACATGTTAGCAGTAATCTTGACCACTGTTTTCAGCAGCATATGGAAATTCTCAGAAATAGACATAAAATGTAACTTCCCATGAGAACTTCCTCATGGCTTATTGATGGCTGTGAGTCTGACAAGTTCTTCCTCCTGACCCTTCCAAAAGAAAAACCAGGTTCTCACACAGAGCCTGCCAGGCTGTCCAAGGGACACCTCTTCCTCCTTGGCACGTATGTCTCTCCAGCCAGAGCCTCATTTGTAGGACTTGGAGAAGGAACTGGAGAGCTACAACCTGAAGACAGTGAAAGAAGATTTAAAGGGAGAGGATTTGTATGGAGTCTTTGCTACCTAAAGGCATTAAAACTTTATAATGCCAAACAAGTCCTGTTTTTCTTATTTATGGATCATATATTTACCCCCTTTATTGCTGCCGTACATTTTTCCAACCTGACAGCTGTTAACACTAAAAATTCACTGCTAGCAAAAAAAATTCCATTTTCTGCTCTCTCTGAGATAATAATTTTAGAATTAAAGGAAAAAAAATACATATACATCTATATGCAAAAATACCCATGCTTATTTTAAGCCCCTGGATGCATACTCTGCATTGAATATGGATTTGGGATTGAGAATCACATTTTGAATGGAATTCAGGGGGATTCTTTTAAAAACATAAGCCTCACACATCCTTTCTTACCTGTTAACTATTAAGTTGAGGAAGAATGTCAGAGCAGGTCATTCTGGTTCCCCCAGAGTTGGTGCAATTTAATTTCAATTTGTCCAATGTGGCATGATGGCAGAGATTTATTTTTTCCCTAATTTATTAAAAATGTCCTAACAGGAATAGTCTGTCATTCAGGTTACTTCAGCAGTCCTCTTGTTGGAAACGTCTTTCCTTTGGCTTGCTATCCAAATCCACAGGAAGGGGAAAAACAACCTACGAGATAAAAACCACAAGGGGGAAAAAGAGAGAAATCAATGTGTTTTAAACACGATGATGGAATGGGTTGTTTAAATTGCTTCTGCACATTGATTTAAAACATGCCCAGTAGAAACCGCTATTATATTAACAATCTTTTCCCTTCAATTCAATCATTGTAGTTGCTGTGTCTTATTACCTTACAGACAGATGATGTCCAAATACAAGGTTGAGTATGATTTTTGTTTTATTGTCTTCTTTTTGTTGTTGTTAGAGGAATGATGGGCAGTGACTTAGAGGTTTAGGGACAGGATTAGTAAGATAAATAATGTGGATTCCAAATAACCCAAGATAATGATAAATCAGCTATGCATTTAACAATAGATTATATCCTAGATGCGTTTCTATAAATGGTATTTCTTTCAGGTTCCCAGAGTGTAGAAAGATAGGATGCAATTTTAGCCAAAGATTGCAAGTTGTTGGGAATGGATCGCAAGTTGTCCCGTGTGAAATAAGCAAAGCTTCCATATGAAAGATTGTGCTGTGTTTTGACAAAAATCACCTTTAATCTCAATGGTTTGTCATTGGGATACCATTGCCAGGCTGCTGACACCTTTTGTAAAATTACTTTTAGTTAGCCTATCTGTACTTCAGGTCAGAAGAGATGAAACCATTATTGTTCGTGTTTCTTTGATAGTTTCACACCAGAGTGATTCCTTGATGGTCGTTAGGACTGGACAGGGCAAGAGGGATCTATATCCTAGAGGAGATGGGATTCCCTTGTAATTCTGATGGAAGTAACCAAAAGATAGGGAATCCAGTGCACCAAGAGGTATCCATTCCTACTCTGAGTCTAAGAGCATCCTTATATACGAAAAACATAGTTTTTCAGGCAAGGTTTGAAAATGTTATCTGAGCTATAGTGGGAAGGTTTCTTTCTTGCATAGTGAGATGTGTTCACATGGGTCTTCTCCCTTTGTCTCATGGGACGGATTAAATTAAACCCATTTCACAGTTGAATAAACTGGGATTTAGGCAAAGTTGTCACTTTCCCATGACCATATACTTATTCAAGATGAGGATTGGATTTGAACCCAAGTCACTTTTGACTCCAAAACTTCTACTGTTTTGTCTCTACCCCACTACTCTAAAGCTGTTGTTTTGTTTATTTATTTAACCAAAAACTATTGACGGCAGACCTTGTATGTGGCAAGCCCACTAATGCCTGAGGTGCTGAAGATGCCGAGCTGGGGCACCCTGACCCTGTTGTTCGGGGTCTCATGTGTTCTCAGGGGCAGCACACCGCTGTGCTGTAGTAAGAGCTACAGCTAAGGTCTGCACAGGCTGTCACAGAGCGTATCTAAGGTCTCCATGAACATGAGGCTCAGAGAGAGCTTCCTGGAGGAAGGTCTCTGTGTCAGATCTTGCCATGAAATACTCACACGCTTCCCATCCCTGGACAGTGACCATCTTGTGCACTGGGAGGTCGGACCTCATAACCAGGAGGCCCGTGGAGAACCTTCTATAATGAGGAGGTCAAGGAGAAAAATCTCTCAACATTTTCCCTTCACAAGTCATATGCCCAAAGAAGAAGTTGGCTTCCTTGTTACCATGCTCTTTCATGAAGTTAAAAAAAAAAAGAAAGAAAGAAAAAAGAAAAACAACTCCATCCACTAGAAGTCTCAGACAGGCATCTTTAAGTGGATTGTCGATACAGTAACGACTTTTTTAACTGTTTGGTTTAACTTAAGTTCAGGCAGTCTGTTCATCTTCCTTACATCTGCTTGGCTCAGACCCTTAGCACATACCTGAGAATGCCAGTAGCGAGAACACATGCTGTTTATCAAGGCGTCATTGAAGTCAGGGTTTATACCAGGCAATATATCATATGTAACCATTATTCTGTAGTACCTTTTTTTCTCCCTGCCAAACTTCCACTCATCCTGTCCAGTTAGAGGAAACAATCCCCAAGAGACCACCTCATTTCTGACATCAACTTCAACTTCAGGAAGCTTCCCCAAACCACCCTCAGGTTTGCTGATTTTCTAGAAAGATTTATAGAACTCACTAAAGCTATTACGTTCATGATTAATGTTTATTACAGGGAAAGGATTAAAATCAGTCACAGGAAGAAAAGCACAGGGCAAAGCCTGCTGTTGTCTTCCCATGGTATCAGAATGTGTCAGGTTCCTGGCATCAATATATATACAAGACACTCCAAATATTGCCAGTCTGGGAGTTCACCTGAGCCTTAGTGTTCAGAGTTTAATACAAACTTTTAATAGAGGCTCCATGACATGGGCACAATCGATGGATTAATTGATGGCTCACATGGTTGATCTCAGTCTCCAGGTACACTGATATTATGCAACCCAAAGCCCCTACCCGAATTCCCATTGTTACACTACCCACTATGAAACAAAGCTTCCAGGCAAACCAAGACTCCTGCAAAGACACTGACCAACGCCAGACCTCTACTGGGGGCAGGGTTGAATTCTCCACAACACTGTGGTTCAGTACCCAGCTCACCAGTGCCCTCCTCCACAAAGAGTCTGCTTTCCTGCTCTGGGCCCTCACCACGTTGTGCCTCTATCTGCATCGATTGTATTGTACAGGAAAGTCTTCACTTAATGTTGACAATAAGTTCTTGGAAACAGCAACTTTAAGCAAGCTGATGTACAACGAAACCACTTTTACCTTAGGCTAATGGATATAAACAAGAGTTAAGTTCCTATAGCATATTTCTGGTCACAAAAGAAATCACTCAACTTCTAAGTAAAGACCAAAAACACTTCAAATAGTAAACATTGAAATACATGTGAACTAACATACATTTAAGAAAGACTTCTGAAAACATGATTGTTCTTTTCTAACCCATTATTCCAGTTCAGGGTCATGGATGGCTGGAACCTCTCTCAACAGCTCAGAGCACAAAATGAGACCCACCCTGGACAGGAAGCCCTTTCATCCATGGGCACACTCACACACACCCACACTCACTCCAACTAGGACAGCTGAGATGCTACCATTCACCTCTTTGGGATGTGGGCGGCATCTTTGGAAAACCGGGATCCCCAGGAAAAACCCACACAGACATGGGCAGAACGTGCACACTCCACACAGACAGTGGCCCCAGCTGGGAATTAATATCTTTCTCACCAACGTTATCATGGAACAGTGTTATGCAAAGACCTGCTATAAACTCCTTGGGGCTGAGGATTGCATCTGAACACGCATTCTGCCTCTAACACTCAGCACCTACAGAGTCAAGCACATAGTAGGCACTTAACAAGTTTTAGTTGAATTGAATTTTTCTATTTAAATTCTTTTTATTCCATGAAATCCTTCTTTGTTTAGCTTTGTGAGGAGTTTGGATACTAGTGGCTGCTTCTCTTTTGCTTTCTGGCTGACATTTACTTTTTTTAATGTAATTCTTCCCTCCCTTTCAAAGGCAGGACATCACACATTTTTGAAGTTCCTGCCAACCTGCAAAACTCATGGCCACATCTCAGCTTCCACCGAGTGGTCAGTGAATCTTCGTAAGCTTGAGCAAGTACCACATACCTCCCGGGCATATGGATGATGCTTATAGAACATTTCCAAAGCCTGGGAGGAAGGGAGTCCAAAGCAGTGCTGCCTTGTTTTGTATTATTTCTCATGTGGTGACACTATTAAAGATAAGTCTGCAGGACGCGTCAGCCCACTGAGAATTAATCACAGGACTTCGGTTAGAAAATTTCACTATGGTAGAGATCAGAAAATCTCAAACATGTAAAAAGTCAAGAAGTGGCAGGGAAGTCCCTGAGAAATGCATACTGGGTGCACCTGTGCTATTTTTTCCTCCTGAAATCTGTCTGCTGTCATATGCTTGTTATGTGGGTGGAGCTGCTATGCTCTGGGCGTGACCAGTAGGAAGATTTCTCACACATGCGTTACTCACACTGAGTTTCTAATGATGACCCAGCTGTGGGGTGTTCCTAATGTGTGCGTAATGATGGCACAGACCAGGGGCCACTCGGCCAGCTATGCACATGGAAGTGTCTGCAGTGGCATGCCGTGCTGCATGCCACAACGTGCATTACTGAGGAAGGGCCGCCGGTCGGGGTGGCTGACGCTCCTGTCATGAGAACGCTTCTCTTTACAAATTGGGACAGGGCAAGATGCTTAGATGGCAGAATTTCAAGGCAATAGCATCTCAAAATAATATTTCATCATGGCTTTCAAATTGCTCCTGAGTGATCTAATTTCTAATCTGTCCTCAATAGCGAGCTGCTGAGATGATCAACAGTGTCATTGGTTTGTTCTCTCTCCTGCCAAAAGCCACAGTCTGATTGAGAAGCTTCTGGGGCCTCTGAAAGGAGAAAGCGTTCACATTGTATCTATCATGCAGGCGTTTTCCCTTAGCCCCACAGTGGATAGAACACGGGTCTCTCACCCTGGGCCGTGGATTTGCATAGGCCTGTGGCCGACTGGGAACTGGGCTGCACAGCAGGTGAGTACTGAGTGCACAAGTGATGCTTCAGCTGTATTTACTGCCTCTCTCCATCATTCACATGACTGTCTGAGCTCTGCCTCCTGTCAGATCAGCGATGGCCTTAGATTCTCATAGGAGCGTGAACCCTATCGTGAACTGTGCATGCGAGGGATCCAGGTTGTGTGCTCCTTAGGAGAATCTAATGCCTGATGATCTGAGGTGGAGCCGAGGTGGGGATGCTAGCACTGGGGGGTGGCTGCAAATACTGATTCACATGAGCAGAAAGGTTTGACTGCACAGAGACCATCATAAATCAATTGCCTGCAGACTCATCTCAAAACCCTATCCGTGAGTGGCAAGTGGCAATTAAGCTGCATCCAGCATTTGCATCATCCCCAAACCCCCACCCCCACCTGCTCACCACCACCCCCACCCACCACCCACCCCACCCCGTCTGTGGACTAACTGTCTTTTATGAAACCAGACCCTGGTGCCAAAAATGTTGGGGACCACTGGTATGGAGTGCTATGTGTTATGCCAATGAATACTTTTGCCCTAGCTTTCGCCTGCTTTGGTGGTTACATTCATCTGAAAGGTCAGCTTGTAAAAGAAGGCAATCCCCACCCAAATTCCAGGGCACTTGAGTGGTGACAGCCTCAGCACCCAGCTTGTAAGAGGATGTCCCTGGAAATCAGGAGGCCCTCCAGAATGGCTGCAGAAATTTTAGGTGATCCAACTTCAAACTACCATTTAAGTCTCTCTATATATGGTCACCAGCTTAATGGTTGCCTTTCAGCTACCCCTGGTGCAAAACTATAACATAGAAAAAAATCATAAATAGACAGAAAACAAACTTTCTCCCAAACACTCGTTCATTCGCATGGATGCATTCTAGGGAGCAGACACTGAAGGCAATAGAAGTTGAAAGAAAAGATGAGGTGGACCCTGCAGGCTGGCCTAAAATGTCAACTTCCGAGGAAATTAAAGCCCAGGAAGCAAGAGGATGTTAATTCTTTCTCACAAGTCTGAAGTCAGATGGAAGCTGAGCATCATTTTCAAGAGTAAGAGACCTAATCAGACCTATAAAATCAGTGAGCAAAGAGAAATGGGAAACTCACGAAGATGGGATGATGTGTATGACTTCAAATCAGGGTTTGTTGAACATGGCAGAGAGCGCCATGTGTCAGGAGCCTGTTCATCTACGTGAAAACACACCTGCTCAGGGGCTGAAAGGGTAAGGACGTACATTCTTCCTACATAGCAGCATGTCACCAACTGTCTTCAGAAAGGAATTCTAATTTGCATATTTCAGTATAAGGAGACGATTTTGTGACTCAGCCTACGGCTCTCCAAATGCAATGCTTGCAGATACTCAAAAGGGCCTGGGACCCACCGATGAGTAGATGAGGTAACGTTTAGCTAATGCAGCAAACGCCATGCAAAAAGAGGTAATGAAATTCATTTTCTCGACCTGCAATGGGCACACTGATCTCAGGATGACCCGTGCTTCCATTTACCATGAATGATTTCAGCTTGCACTAGTGCGTGCCTTGCCGTCATGTGTGGGTGTTCCTATTTCCTGCTTTTAAGGGTTCATTACCTCTGTAAGTAAAATACTTAACTGAGAAAAGGGAAGATTGGGCCCCACATTCAAGCAAGCTGGTCTCATCCTGTGTTGTCTGCAGCAGGAAGGGTGGTGCTGTGTGACAAATCACATCTGTTTGAAATAGTTGGAGCCAAGCATCTAGAAGATGAGCTAAGAGAACCTGAATGATCCTATTATACGCATAACAGCAGTGAGAAGAGGCTACGGACAGCCGTCCATGGGCACATTTCGTTGATTTAAAGGCAGTACGGCAGCCTGAAACTCGGGATTCTCGGCTTTGAATTGCTTCAATGCCAGCCTCTAACGTCATTTTAACATAGCTTGACCGGGGCACCTCAGTCAAGTCTACTTGAACAAATCCATGTTAAAAGTAATGTCCCATCTGTGCACCAAACAGAAACACAGAAACAAGCACTGGTAGGTCCTTGACGAGTTAGAGTGAGGGGAAAGGGTCCAGACTGAATAAGGAGAGGTTTTCTGTTTCTCCAGTTGCTGCATCCTAGACCACACTGACCCTCTCAGAATCCACACCTGCTCATTAAGACATTCCCAGCCTGTAAGCCCAGGGTCCCTGGGAGACCCGTTAGGAGCATACATTAGCAAGAGTAATATCATGGCCCCGTGAGTTTCTCTCTCGATCTGGTTCTGCCCTAATGAGATGCACACTCTAGCTCTGAGTAGCTGTGAATATGCCAGGGCACCGCTGTCTTGAAATAGGCTCCTGCCTCACGCTTTCCTTCCTTTGGAGAATTTTAGCAACTGGGAGAGGGAGGAGGATGCTCTTTATGGACACGCTCTTCCCGGAATCTCCTTATAGAAAAAGATTTATTTTAAAGCAACTGTAATTTCCCCATGCTCATGTATTTATTTTCTCCATCACATTCATCTCCCAGGCTCCACTTTCAAAACAAACAGGCACTGACCCTAGGCCTTCCATTAGCAGGTGCTGTTTACTCCCATTCAATGTGGCACTAAGCCAAAGGGGAAGCATCCACCCACACCGTGAACATACCTGTGATGATTCCGATCATGCCATCAAGCATGTGACTAACGCGACCCTATTATTCCATCCTGACCCTCACTTACTGTGGAATCTGGGGCATGTGGCTCATTTTCCTTATTTTAAAAGAAATATTTGATGGCAAAATAAATTTTGATTTTTCAGGTTTTCCAAAGTTTAAATAGAATCAAACCAATTAAATATAAAGACTTAAAGAGTACTATTTGTATAGTGATAGATGATAATAGATAGATAGATAGATAGATAGATAGATAGATAGATAGATAGATATGTACGTACATACGTATGTACGTACATATCTTCAGGTTAACTAGTTATATGTCATGGCAACAATTCCTAAATGTTTCACAAATAATAAGACAAATACTTGGCCAATAAATAGTATGAAGTTGTCATTATTCCCTTGACCACCTACTGTGTCTAACCATCACCTCAAATTTTTTCTCTAAACTTACACCTTGAGGTTGTCACTTTAGTAGGAAGGTATTAGGATCCCCCCAGGCAATATTCCCGGCCCAGTACATGTTAAAACAAACAAAACAAAAACAGAAAACACACGTTTTCTATTAGATGTTATCCCAACTTACCGTACAAGTTTAAGGTAAAAATTATTAAGGGACACATTCATCAACTGCTGAGCCAATTAAGGAACATTGCATTTGTTGCCCCTAAGGTGTGTTGGACCCCATAAATGTACCTATTTGTTTTTTAAAATATTATCTGTACCTATTTGTTTGATAAAAGTGTCCAAGGAAATCTTTTCAAGCTGTGTAGAGGTCATCTGATGGCCTAGAGGGTTATTCAGAATAGAAGAGGATGGATGGGTGGATGGATGGATGGATGGATGGATGGATGGATAGAGAGAGAGAGATTTAAAAAGTAATGCACATACCCTTCAAGAAAACTGTGCCCTGCCTTAATTTATTAAACCCAACATTTCTCTAGTTATCACTCTGCTCCTAAAACATGTTCGTGGTGAAGCTTATCCTGCACCAGTGAGTAGGTAGGAAAATGGTGATCTCAAAGGTGAGCTTAAGCCAGGAGCTCTCAGTATTATATCATGCCAGGCATTTGCTACCTACCCAAAACCTTGCAGTAACTATTACTGCCCCTGTTTTACAGATGTAGACAGTAAAACTCATACAGATTGAACAATTTGCTTAAGACTAGATAGCTAGCAAGTGACAGTGCCAGAATTCAACCCCAATTTTCTATGATCCACAATCCATGCTCATCATCATTATGCTGAGTTTAGCATCTGTAAAGTCTGGATATAATAATACCCAGGGTGATATTATTCACATGTGCAAAGATGTATGTGCATGTACTCTTTGGCCATAAAGCAGCTATTCCAGTAACTATAATGTGATCTTTTTTTTTTTTTTTTTTTTTTTCTCTGATTGCTCTGATGAAGGCCCCAGGGTGACAAAATGCATGGAGTCCCCAGGATTCAGTCAGTGGTGACATAAACCATAATGCCACTCCTTGGCACAGGGAGATGATGCACTGTTTGGGAAGAAATCATTTCATGAGCTCTCACACTTCAGCTGCTATGCTAAGTTAGTTTTTGCATCCAGGCGGTTAGACAATGAATGCATCTGGCACCAACACCTTTCTAAATGCCTGCCCATCCAATCCCTGCTTAGCAGGCTCTGAACAGCTGCACAAGAACTGAAACACTAAGAAATGACTGACTGTCATCAAGCCACCTGTAGGATCCAGGGATGCAAAAGGATAAGCCCCTCATTTAATTGTAAATGTGAGCTCCTTGCAGTGCAATTCAGAGCGCGGTCACTTAGAAATGGGTAATGCTATTTATTGTAGTGTGCCTGGGATAATGGCATTGCTCAACATCTGTTTTCATTTAAAATTTTCAAGCTGCCTTTGTGTTCCATTCTGAGGGTGCCACTTAGTAATGATGCTGCTTCTACTTAGGAGGATGGAAAGTGGCAAGTGGGAACCCAAGCACAGTTTTATTAATGAATATTTGCAGCTGCTGGTGGGACTTGGTAAGTACCAGGCTGGATGACAGAATTCATCTTGTGAAATGTACCTGTGATAAATACCAGCCAGGAGTGATGAGCAGAGGTTGTTAATTCATGAATGGCCTGCACGCAAAGCAGCTATCTGATTGCCACCCGTAATGTGTTGGGTATTTGTTTTTGTTTTTGTTTTTGTTTTTGTTTTTGTTTTTTCTTTGCAAGACAGCCTTAAGTTCATAACGTGGCCATCGTTGCTGCACTCGGCTTTCTTCTTGTACCTTGAGAGGTTTAGACTGGATGGAAAAAAAAAGAAGCTGAAGTGTCTGCATGTTTAGGGAAATGAATTGGAAAGGCCACATATTTTGTTCAAGCTCCAGGCAAAACTCATGTCTTCCCAGCAGCCATTTTGGCAACGTCAGCCTTCTGGAACCCTCCCTCCCAAGTGCCCTCTGCACATATCTGACTCTGTTCCACTCAGTTAGCCTTCAATCAGATTCTGCCTGTTTCTGCTAAAGCCTTCCACTTGCGCATTTCTTATCTTCCTATGTATATGACAAGTTCTTTAAGGGTTTCCATTTTTACCTCTTTTTCCCCAACTTGATGCCACCGGGGCTCCCATGCTTGGTCCCCAACACCTAGCATTTCTCCTTAACTATTTCTTCAATAACTATGTAAATGGACAAGTGCACAAGTAGCTTTCCCAAGGCCAGGAGTTGATCTGCAAGCCAAGGATTTTAAGTAACTCCAGGATAGGCAAGAAAGTAGTTTGAACCTTGAAGCCTTTGAAATCACACCTCAAAGGCAAATCGCTTACCCTCCCTCTAACCTGGATTCTTCATTTCTGTGGAATCTCGGGAATGACTCTTCATCCAAAAGATCTTTTCAGTCATCTAGGAATAGCAAAGGCCATTATCTCCTGAGTGACTTAACTCATACATTGATTTATTTTTACAAATCTGTCTGCTCATCATGTGACTTTTCCTCTTTGCCTTGTCTGGGGTAAAGAAAAATCTCATAACTGCCCTTGAGTGCCCTGTGACACATCCCATCGTTCTACCTCTGATTTTAGTCCAAACTGCTCAAGCAGTCCCATGGTTGATCTTGTGATTAATTCCTTGTGTTGATAACAAAGCACATACTTTATTATACCACAGATTGGTGTTCTAATATTTTTATAATTGTATTTCAATGTCATTGCTTTCTTTTGTAATCCTATGTGTTTTGTTTTATATTTGAAAACAGTATTCTGAGAAGAGGTGCCTAGAATTGCTGAACTGTCAAAGTTGAAGAATTCCTGTTCTAGTTAGGTGTTCAGATTCTAAGCATCCTTTTTAGGGTATTTCATTCCCCAGAGCACCATTATTATTAGTCTACCGAGAGTCATGGTATATGTAACCACTGGGTGGTGGAAAGCATACTAGACGAAGAGTCAGAAGGCCCATATTTACACCTGGAAACGTTGTAAGACCAGCTATCTGACTTTGGACGTGATCCTCATAACAGACCTTAGGTTATGTGATTCCTGCCTCACAAGGCTGTCATGCATATGAAATGAGACCATTTACGAGAAAGCACCGGGCACAGGTTAGCTTCGTAAATGTTGCGGGTACGACCTGATGCAGGCCGTGGGCTCCTCAGTCCATTTGCACACGCGCACATCAGCTTGTGGGATGACAGTGCCGGCTTATCTCCCTCTTGCTGGCACGAGGGTGCTGCTGGGATGCTTGGGGATGGCTCTGACAGCTCAGTGCCAAGAGGAAACCTGTGCTGCCTTTTCCAGCCCTGTCCCCATGGGCAACCCATGCTGAGCTGAACAGTTCGCACGGCTGAGCATGAAAGGGAAAAACATTTTGTTCAGGGACCCTAGAGTCAGGCATTCAGCGTGCTGGGCTTGTGGGGGTTTTCGGCTTTAATCAGCATCAACTTGATCATGTTTTGAGAGATGCTAATGAATCCAGACTATCTGCAGGTAGCTCTAGCCAGACACCCCTGCTCTCCACCTGGTCTCTGCCCATTCCTCCCTGGTGCCAGGGTGCCTGGACTACTGTTCTAGACCCAGTGGTCAGCCTTCACATCCGGGCTTCCTCCAGGGGCAGCTGGGGGCAGCAGAAATTCTGTTTTTCCTTTCACACTGTCAGGTTGGTTGGTTTTTATTCCCTCCTTTCTCTTCTTTTGTTATGGTCTCTCTTTCTCTCTCTCTCTTTTCTGACAATTAATTGATTGTGGCTGAAAAGATGGCAGACAGGGAACCCTGGAGACTGATTTCCCCTCTGTATCCAAGGCCCCAGCCCAGTGTTAGTGGTGACAAAGCCTGTTCCCCATTGCAGGGACCCACCAGTGAGAGCCACCAGGCTCTGGAGTTAAATAGCTCCCGTCCTCTGAGGAGCTCAAAGCGCTTTAGAAACATGAGCTCATTTGAGGTGCATCCTGACCTAGATTCAAAGTGCCCAGAATCCTCCCAGGACACGGATGTCTCAGGCCACCTGCATTCCTGCTGAGGCCATTCTGTCTGCCTAGAGTCAGAAAAACAGAGGCACAAAGCCCACGTTAGATGAGCCGGTAATGAAAAGCAAATGTCCCAGGGGTTCGATGAGCAACTTGTGAATGGCATTCCATGTCCTCCAGGCTCTGGTGTGTGACTTTTGTTTGGAACCCTTTTGTTTGGAACAAGAGAAAGAAATCATGACTATGAAAGCACCTAGCACAGTGCATTCCAACTCAGTAAGAGTTAGTGGAGTTCAGAATGTGTAGAGGGACGCTGGCCAAGGGGGTCAGTGCTTGTCGTAGTGCTCAGAATGGGCACTTGAGTCCCTTACCTCCTCCCTCCACTTCTGATTCCCTGGCTTATCTCGAGTGAATGCTGGATGTGTGTGTTCAATTAGCGAGGGCCACAAAGCCCTTGACATTCTTCGAATTGAGAGGTGGGTCCCACTGAATCCGGGTGGGACCTTTGATGGTGATGACGCAGAGGGTATGGTGGGTGTAGTGCCATGTGTTCCCTGGCCCAGCCCTTAAGAGACTATCTCTGCAAACACACTCTCTGGAAGCCCTGGTCTGAGGAAGTCCAAGCTAGCCACCTGCAGTGGCCAGGGAAGAAGCTGATGCTGGCCGGCTCAACCCAGGCACCGGGCCCATGAGTGCAGCTGGCTTGGACCTTGTGCTCTAGACCAGCTCGATAACTCTGATACCACGTGGAGCAGAAGAACCACTCAACTCAGCCCTGTCTATGAATGAATCGTGAGCTATAATAAAGTGATGGTTCTTTTAAGGCACTAAGTTTGGGGGTAGTATGTTGAACCATAATAAAAAACCTCAACACTGCGTGAGTTACAAAAAGTGTCCAGGGCCAGACCACCGTCCCTAGGAAGACGAATAGTGTAAAATTAAAATAAAACAGGAACTGGGCAAAGTAGAGAAGGGTAGGACCTCCTGGGCTTGGTGACGTGCGCCTACATTCTCACTGGAGCCACTGTAACTACAATTAGGGGAAGGAAGGTCCTAGAGCAGTCGCCACAGTCCCTTCTCCCTTCTCCCTTCTCCTTGTCACGTAACAGAAGTCACCATTGTTGTCGGAACCATCCTGCACGGCCAGTTACGTGCCTGGTATAATGGCAATCTCATTAACCAATGCTGATGTGGCCCTTGCCTGGTGTCAGGCAGCATTCTAATACTTCACATAATTGGCCCTTTATTGTGACAAGGTAACTACTGTTATCATCCCTATCTTACACTAGCGATGACTGAGACACAGAGCAGTCAAGGGTCTTGTCCAAAGTTATAAATCTAGAGGTTCATGATAATATTTACTTCTCCCACTCCCTTGGTGCATTAATTTCCGGGGGGGGGGGGGAGAGGAATATAACAAATTAACAGAAACTTGGGTGGCTTAAAACAACACAAAATTATTATTTTATGGTTCTGGAAGTCAGAAGCCCCAAATGGGTCTCCCGGGGCTGAATTCAAGGTGTGAGCAGGGTTGCCTTCCTTCTGGAAGCTCTAAGGAAGAACCTGTTTGCTGGCTTTTTCCAGCATGTGGGGGCTCTGCCCACATTCCCTGGCTCACGGCTCCCTCACTACACCTGCAAAGCCAACGCTGACCCGTCCAGTCTTCTCACGTTGCTCTCATCCTTCTTCCATGAGCTCCCTTTTTCACTTACAAGGACCCTCCCGATGACATTGGGGCCCCTGGATGACACAGGTCATCTCCCCATCTCAAGGTCAGTTGATCAGCAAACTTATTTACCCTTTCCATGTAGCATAATATGTTCTCACGTTCCAAGAACTAAGACAAGGACATCTTTTTCTTTTTTTTTTCTGGGGTGGGGGCGTTATTCTACCATATCCAATAAGATAGGAATAATTTTGTGTCTACTTTTATAAGTAAAGGAGATGAGGATCATGGTAGTTAAATAATTCTTCCAAAGTCATACATACCAAATGCCACTTCACCTGAAAACTGTTAGCATTTCAGATGAAAAATCAGGAATATTCTAGAAAGTAGACAGATAAGCCCTTCCCAAAGGCTGGAGTGTTGTTTGAAAGTGAACTTGAACCATGACTATGCCTGCCAACCAAGCCCTGGAAATACAATTTTCTACCAGCTTTGGAGTAAGGAGGAGTCTTACTGGGGTCCCCCTGCCAGGTTCTGCTGCCCGAACAGAAGAGAGAAACCTTGTCTAGGAGAACCCCTCGCAGATTGCTCACTTATCTGTCCCTGAACATTGAAGAAACATTTCCAGATCCAGGAAAGCCTTCTGATAAAGAACTCAGTGATAAAGGGACTCTTCATGGTAAAGCCACAAGCTATTCCAGTGCATGAACCCTTTCGCTCCCAGGAGAGAGAAAGAGGGGATGTTCTGGAGCTCTTTAAAAGCATTGTGTGTCTCTGACCTAGAAAGCTCAAAACGTGTCCCACAGCGCAGTTCCCCAGCCCCTGCTAGGCAGAGCCTCACCCCAGCTAAGCCTGGCTGCTCTGTTTCCTCTCCTACAGGTGCCCTGACACAGCCCCCATTCACTCAGCCCGGGCGGCTGAGGTGTGTGACCTTTAACTCTCACAGAAACCCCTTGAGGTGGATCTTCACCTCTGTTACCTTGACTTTCCACATCTGGAAAATAGGGATAAGTAAGCTGTCAACAGTTCATAAATGACAAAGAGAGGATTCGAACCCAGGCCTGTTGGGCCCTGCCCCCTACCCTGGCCACTTGGCACTCTGCACCTTACCTGCCTTTTCTGCCTGCTGAGGTGTGCCTCTGCTTGGTACCTGTCCTCCCAGATGCCTGTTAGAACCTCCCACCCCTTCCTCGATCCCACCCACCCTGAAGCCCATTTCAGCTGCTCCATTGCCTGCTCCCTCCTTTCCCCAAAACCCTACACCTCTTATCAGGAGGCAATCCATCCCCATGCTTCTTACTCACCTCCATCCCTGGGTTTTACTCGTTTTCCCAGGGTAGTTCATGAATGCATCTGGGACAGCATCACCTTTTGCAGTGTGTCCCTTGGGATCCTCCTGGAGCCCCGTGGGATTAGCTGTACAGGTGTTGGATAGATGCATCATGATCTGCAGACTGACTTGACTTTCGTAGCTGCTAAGAGACTTGCTCTGAAGTTTCATTCAGAAAATTCAGGAGCCTGCCTAGCCTCCAGAGCCAGTTCACAACTGGGTTCAACCTGAAACGAGGGTGTCCTGACTCAGTCGTCCGTCTCCCCTAGGGGCTAGCTGTAGTAATCTGTCTTAGAGGAAATGACCACGTGAATAAAGTGGGGCAGGGGCTTTTTATGTTTACTTCATCAGTGTACCCTCAGCACCTAGAGCAGTACCTGGCACTGTACTGCATAGTAGATTCTATGTGTTCATATTGCATGAATGAGTGAAAATTTTTGAAAATATTTTGAATACGAACTTTGGGTGAGTGGCTGTATTACCTATGAATTAGACAGCTAACCTAATGAGCCCGGATGACATGGAATCCAGGAGTTCTAGATCCCAATCAAGAGCACAGCCCAGCTCTGGGTGTTTGGAGTGAGGTCTGGATAACAATAACCTTGATGCCCTTCCTGGATAATTCTGATACGTCCAAGTGTAAGAACGCTGCTTAGAGGAGACTTGGTCGTTGTTGGCTCCAAGCCTGGCCAAAGCTCTAATCTGCATTGGAGGTTGTCCGACGGTAGAATCCCTTTGGCAGGGGCTGAGGGGTTGGCCCAACTGACCCATGACATCCCCTTTTAAACAGGACAAAAACAAAGTACTGTCCCATTTCAAGTGGGACATCTAGTCTCGCTGGGCTACATTCAAGGTGTCAGGCAGACCAGATGTACCATTTGAAAGGAGACGGTACCGTTGTTTTCTGTGCCGACCCATTCACCCTATGCTCAGAGAGGTGCATGGTGGTCGGTCTTCCGAAGTCTCACCCGCCCGTGGACCCCACGCCTTCGTAGCTGCAGACAGAGAGCCGCTGAAGGGCTCTTAACTGGGGCGGCTGCACGTGTCTAATTGGGAGGCTGCCTGGAAGGCCCGTCTATCAGTTCCGCCAGAGACTGCAGGGGGGCGCAGGCGCCCACACACTGGGCCCACCCGCCCCAATTCGTATTCCTGTGGTTGGGTTTGTTGTGACAAGCGGGGTGCAGGTATGTCAGGTAGCTGCTCCCTGTTTCCTTGTCGTCTTTCTTGACGCTGCGGTGATGGGGCTGCACCTGTACTCAGGAAGGGGCCTGCGTGCCCCCAGCGTGGAGAGAGCGGAGCACACACTGAGGGGGGTCCTCGTGGGCAGGCCTGAGCCTGGCACACCAGCCCTTCACCCCAGGCTGCCCTGCACGCTCAGGACACCCACCCTTCTGTGGATGAGACCCCCTCCCACTCCCTCCTTCTCCTCCTTCCACGGGCCGGTGGAGGTCTAGATGCCTAAAGCCCTTCCCGTGTCCTCAGCAGGCACTCTGCATCTTTCTTCTCCAGCTTCAGTTCAACGAAAGGTATTGAGTGTTCACCACGGACCGGGCCTGGGGTCAGCGCAGGGATGGCGGGACACATTCCCCTCCTCCGGGGGGCTCACCGTCTAATAAATGCCTCATACCTGAGTGGCTGTGAAAATCCCTGCAGCATTTGGGAACCAGACACCAAGTGTGGGCTCTAAGTTGCAGCAGATCAGGAACCAACGATTGCAGTAACTTTCTGAGTCCATACAATGGGGGGAGGGCAGGGAGGGCCTGTCAATCAACAAACGTGTATTTCTCTGTACTGTTTTCTAAACCTCCAGATAAATCTAAAGGACCTCTCATACATATGCACAATACGAACCAGTTTCTATTTTAAACAACTCGCTTAGTAAAGTGCAGCAGTTAACATTTTATTGAAACCCTATGGCATTCTAGGTGCTTTGTATACATGCTTTTATTTAATACACGCAGCAACTCTGTGAAAGAGATGTCATCATAATTAGGTGAGGAAATTGGGGCTCAGAGAGGTTAAGTAACTTGCCCCAAGCTGCACAGCTGGTAAGTGGCAGAGTCAGGATTCAAGCTTCTTCAGCCTTACAACAAAGCCAGTTGAGCTTTTCCTACTCTGCCATGCTGCCTCCCTAAAAACACTTCCTTCATTGTTCACCCTTCCCAAGTCACTCTTTGCCTTTTGGATGAACCAGAAGCAATAGCAAACACCTGGCCCATACAACCTGTGCCTCTCTGTCCTACAGGAGGTGCACGCCACCTCCCCAGCTCTGGAAGCACTTCATCTGGTGCGTGGCTGGCGGCCGCCTGGCTGTGCTGTGCTCCGGACCCTCCACATTACATTAGACTCGCCTCCAACTGACCTTTGGCAGATGCCCTTGCCCACCTGAGTGCCCACGCACCGTCTGCTGAGTCGCAGCATCTTTGAAAGGTTCCCATACTCTCATCGAGATTGATCCACACTTCTGCAGAGCACAGTGACTGGTGGTCCTTAATCAGCCTGGGGTCTATTGAGGGTCCCCTGTGGAAGCCAGTCATGAGCCAGCCAACTGGCTCGCCAGAGGTATCTGTGAAAAGAACCACCCCAAAGCCAAACAGAAGGGGTGCCAAGATCTGGAGTCTGCGTCCTTGCACGACCGCGGGTGAGCGAGTCAGAGCTTCGCCCCGTGGGTGAGGGGTACATCAGCACCATGACTCCCTCAGCGCTCAGATCAGGTGAGGCTGCGGCAGCCAGGGCCCCAGAAAGGCAAATCCAGATACGAGCCCATCAGCTGTTTATTCCATAAAGATGTCATTTCTACATGTATCAGGACAGGAACAAGCTGGGGGAGCTTAGAACAGGGACCTTAGTGAAACTTCCCAGTCCCTTAGAGGCGTGACATTGGAGCTGATGGCTCTTCTGCATGTTATTTCATGAATGTCACTTGGCTATCCCTCCGACTAGAAGGATGAGAAGCCAAAGTGTCTCCTGGTTTGAGGGGGTTGGGTGGTTACTGATGCCAGGGTCCCAGTGAAAGGACATCAGAGGTTTGGTGATGTGGATTCCTAATTGTCAGAAGAGTGGGCAGAATCGGTCCCTCCTTCCCTCTGGTCCTTCCATTGAGTGGACCAGCAAGCAGCGTGGCTACCCCATTCTCTCCTGCATCTGGGGGCCAGGAGGCAGAAGCCTATGTCACCTGCAGCACATGGCCAGCCACGCTGTCTAAGTCACCATCAGCTTCTGCTCACTGGCTCTGCCTTTGCCACCGCCCTCAGTGTGCTGCCTCCTCCCTCCTTGGAAACCTGTTCGGACTCGTGCAAAACCTCCTTCCCTTCCCTTTCGCTTGACAGATGCAAAAGTAAACATCTTCAACATAGTGTGAGCTGTTTACCTTCTCTTCCTCCTCCGGGCTTAGGTGAGCAGTTTTATACGCACTTAGCTCCTTTGCTATGTCTGGAGGATCTGGCAGATTCATTTTTTTCTCCTTCCTGTTCATTTCAGCAGCGTCAGCTGCTCCCCATTTGGTCTTTGTCCCCTGCACTTCTACGGTTACGTGCTCTTTGCCAGAGCTGTGTTTTTAATGAAGCAGGTTCTCCCTGTAACGGCTCTTGATCGTGCCCAGTGTATCTGTTTGTTTAAGGAGGCTCTGCTCAGCAGCCCCTCTTAGGTGCTGGGCCTGTGATTACAAGGAATGCCGTGCTTCTGCCATTTCCAGGTGCTTTTTCAATAAATCACTGATTTCTCTTTCCTGAGTTTGTTTCCTGGACAAGTATTGATTGTGGTGAACCTCCCACACCTCCCAGAGTGGCTTGTCTGCAACAGCGTGAAGAGCAGGCCTTGGAGCTCAGAAGGGACTAGATTGGCTTTCATGTGGCCGCTGACCTCCCTGGTGGGGTGCAGGGTGGGCGGGTGAAAGGAGAAGAGTGATGAGCATCCCTGAAACTTTGGGGGCACTTGGGCGATCCCTGCTTTGCAGATCTGTCCTACTCAGGTCTGGCCTTACAGCCTGCCCTGGGGGGTTATAAAAGAAACCATGGCCAGCACTTTCTTTTTCCACTGTGGGTTTCTCACTTTACAATTCTAAGCAGTTCTAACAGGCTTAATTCAGAACTGAGGCAAAGAACCCAGAACTCAGAGAGGTGCAGCCTGCCCCAAACTGAAGACAGTGGCCATTACAATACATGTGGCTTGTCAAAAGCAAACTTCCCCCAAAGGGAAAAGACAATGTGCCTATTGTCTGTGCAATTTCAGGATAACTGAGCTGACATACATTTGAGTGATAAGGAATAAATATGGTTCTTTTTTGTTATTTACCTGCTTTCTAATATTAATATGTAGCACTAGTGGTAATTACCAAATTCTATATTTATAGAAAACTGACTCTGTCTTAAGAATCCAATGGGGCAATTATCTCCACACTGTACGTGTTGTTTTTCTATAAATTGTTGAAAATTCATTAATTATCTCTAGAACTAGCTGTGCCGTTTTGAATACAGATACATAAAAAGGAAGGAAGCCATCTATTCATTAACATTCAAAACACACCCTAGTTCCTCCTCTTCTCTGGTGGATGAGTTCAGCTTTGGGGTTTCTAAGAACTTAACCTCAGCCAGTTAAAAACCCTGTTATCGTGTGGCTTTTGTTTACTGAGAGTTGATAAGAACCTTATCAAAGGGAAAATAGAACAAGAAATGCATCTTGTAAAAATAATAGCTCCTATTTATGGTGTGTCAGGTATTGGGTTTTCGAAAATGGTCCCTTCAATCTCTCAATATCTTTACTAAATAGGCACTGTCCTTTCCCCATGTCACAGAGAAGAAAATTGGGAGAACAGAGGAGGTGGTAATGTGCCTGAGGACGTACAATGAGAGGAATGAGAGCCAAGAACGGAGGCGGGGTCTGTCTGGTGTCCTAGCCTTGTTCTTTCTGTCTGCAATCAAGAGTAGACCCAAGGCATTTCAGTGCCTGAGCAGGAAGCTTGGGGCCCCCAAATTGACTCAAATGGGAAGTGTAGTGTGGTCAAGGTTGTTGGGGAAATGAACTCACGAGGGCTACTTGCTCCTTACGGTCCTAGAGAAGAACGACGAAGTATGAACAGGAGACTTTGGTTATCTGTTTCTAGAAAGCCAATGCCTTCCAGTGGACTTTATTTGTCTTAAAGCTTTACCGCCACAGGAATGGATCAACAGGTTTATGTGCTTCTGTGTCAGAGATTAACCCTCTAAATTTAGGGCAATGCTGGGCAAGATGTCGATCACGGTCCACCGATACACCATCGAGTAATTTTGGGGTGACCACCTGAAATATAAATAAATAGCTAGTGGGCCATGACACTTGGAGAAGTAGCTATTGCCCTGTAACAGTCTGCCCAGGCCTAATCTAGGGTATAGTTACAGAAAGGTAACCTTAAAAAAACCACTCATTTGTTTGTCTTGGTTTGTCTTGGCTTGGTTTTATCAATGTGTAGATTCTGAGTAAAAAGCTTTGAGTTAAGATTCCTATTCACTTATTCACCATTGAGCTGGCTTTGCTTGAAACTCATCATAGATGTAATCCTCAATGCTATTTGCATGTGCTCATGGGTCCTAATGGCAAAATGGTTCTAAGGGCCAAGGGTTAACATTAGTCAAGGTGGTTGTAAAGATCTTAAGCTCTAAATGAGCAAGGGAATTCATTCTTCAGTCATTCTTTGGTCAGAATTCTCACTCACTACAGTGGACGTCGGGTGGGCAAAGTTTCAAGGTCATATTTGGGTCCAGAATATTTGTAACATTTTAACCAAAGAAATATTATTGTGGCAGTGTGAACATGTGATAAGAAATAAATAAGGGACTACCTGCCCAAGAAGCAGCAGCCACAGGAATCAAGGGTCCACCATTTTTTTTTTTTTTTTTTTTTTGCTTCTCACAGAAGTGGTAAGAGAGTCTTTGGACTAATGAGCATGTTTTTAATGATTTTAAAGAGGATCCCAGGGCCTTGTTAATGCTCCAGCCACAAAGAAAAACAGGCTACAAATGCCTTCATCTCCTTGAGTCCTGGTGTCTGCAGGCATAGTCCTTGACTCAAGTTATTCTCAACTCAAACCCGTCGCTGTATTAATTTTTGCTGCGTTTCTTCTGCCTCCCTAAAGTCTTGCCTGTGTTAAAGGAGAGGCAAGTCCTGTTTCAATGATGGAAGTCGGTTTATGAGTCTGAACTGGGGAAAAACGGGACCTGACACATAGTGAGCTGCAGCTAATGAATTGGAAAATCGGGCTTTATTGCCTCGATCCGTTCATTAGGGTGTGCAGTGTGGTCCCTGCTGGCTGTGACCCCAATGGGAGGGCCTCAGCTTCCCATCAGTCAAGGTGAGCTCCCATGGTCCTCTTCTGTCCTGACTGAGCCATGGTCTCGGGCAAGTGAATAGAGATTGGTTCACATGGGAAATTGGATGATAGTGGGGGTTGATTGAAATGCAGTGGCTGATTGTTGGAACCTAGGTCTCAGTGAAACGATGGTATAGCTGCTCATCCCAACAAAATGAACCTGAGTGTCCAGCCAGAGGCTCAAAGTCAGAGCAAACCAAGAAGCCTAACTCCTAACCATTGCCTGGTATGTGCAGTCACACAGGTAGGAATCTAGTCATCAGACAGTTGCTGACCTTTGTGAAGGGTCTAGGATATGCCAGACCCCGTGCCGAGTACCAGAGGCACAGAATTGACTCCTGTGGGTGCATGGCCTTATGTCTCCAGTGGGAAGGACACTTGGAGAGCATCATTCTGTTCACTGCATAGTGTTCAGTGTGGACTGCCGTCAGAGCACGTCGGGAAGTGTTATCACGAAGTATGAATAAATTCTGAAAGGAGCTCTGCTACCTAAGCCAGAAGCAGGAGTCTGGGGAACATGCCTCAACCCCGCACTTCTTGCCACTGTCAACAATATGAAGGAGAGCCTGCTCCATATGCAGCCTTATTATAACTGCCCCAATGTTCCAAAGCAGGGAGAGTAAACGTCTTTGACCTTCTATTTCTTGTGATCACAATAGCAAGAATGGGTTCAATGGTAGCAAATGGCAAACTGTTTGCCTAATATAGATAGAACCTATTGTATTTGGTCCTCAGGATAAATGGTTCTCATGGAAATCGAGGGAAAAATTCTCCAGTCCTGGAAAGGGCCTTAACCTTCTCATATTTACCAGTGACAATAGAAGGTCTGTGATGTGTCAATATTATGGCTGGAGGAGTGGGAGGGCGGGACTCCGAAATAGTCTCTTGACTGTGAATTCATGTGTTGAGGGCTTGGTCTGGTTTCTCTTAAGATGAAAGAAGTTACTTGCTAATGTTGAGTACTATAAAAGAAGGTTTAGCTGTAATTGGCACTGTTCCTGTCTAACACACACTGGTTCCCATTCAGTTATTCATTTGTCCATCCATCCATCCATCCATCTGATCAGACAACTATTTATTTATTGAGTTTGCTCTGTGCTGAGAACTTTGCAAGGTTCTAGGGACACAGCAACCAACAATCTGGACACAGTCCTCCCCCACCCCCCCTCACACACACACCTTTTAGGAGCTCACAAGACAGCAACCACATGGAAAATTTAAACAGGTCCACATGGCTCCATAAGAAAGTCAGTTAGGGGGCAGCCGGGATGACTCAGCGGGTTAAGTGCTCACTTTGCAGCCCAAGGGTTGGAGGATCAAATCCCAGCCCAGCCTGTGTGGACCCATATGCTGAACTGGGATGTGTTTCCCACGTGGGAGGCCCCTAATTCAGTTCTCCCCCGCTGGCTCACCCCCCACCCCACCCCACCCCAGCTCCAGGGGACGTGCCTCCCATGCAGGAGGCCTCAGGCCGGCTCCCCTGTGGGCCCCCGCCCACCTGTGTGGAATAAAACTATGTTGAGAACTGATGACGTACAACTATGGGGATTGCTCTGGGCTCTTCCCCTTCTCTCTGTCTCTGTCTCTCTCTGTCAAAAAATAAAATAAAATCTTTAAAAAAAGAAAATCAATTGGTTTCTGGTTCAAAGTTCTCCCTGGAGAAAGAAGGTTCTGGAAGGGAGGGGAGGAGGGTGCTAAGGGGCTCCTCCCTGAGTAGAGCAGGTTTCTCAGAACAGGAGGAAAGAGGCAGTTGTGAACTCCCAGGTGCCCAAGGGTGTGCCAGGCACGGAGTTGTTTGCTGGCTTCCCAGAGCGGGGCCACAGCAAGAGCTTGGAGTCTGGAGTCGGAACACTCCAGATTCAGCCCTCAGCAGGGGCCAGGGCATGCCCAAGGGTGCAGGCAGGGAGCCCGGGTGGCCAGTAGAATGGAGCAGATGGGGTTTGTCAGATGGGCTACGTGGCTCATGACTGTGCACGCACTTCGACACGCACGCGAACCCCACAGCTGTCGGGGAAAGAGCGTGGGGCCTGGGAGGCTGAAGACAATTTCCAGCACAGCCATAACCTTCTCCAGGTTGCAGTCAGGACCGCCACAGCAGGTAGCAACTGCTTTCTGGTGCTCAGCCCCCCTGACTAATTTGGTGTTTCAGACTCAGTAGCCCACGAGGTCTTCATCTCTTGCCGTTACGCCTCCGACAGATGTCCATTTTATGAGCCATTCCTGAGCCTTTCCTTGGGAGCCAGTTTCCCCTCCTCCACACTCACACCTCTGGTTTCAACCAGCCTCCACAGTGCTCACGATACCCAGGTGTAGAGCTGAGCACAGAGATCTCTGGGCTCGCTGTTCTTCCTTGTGGTTCCACGCTCCCGTTTATGGGATGTTGGCAAGCTACTTACTCAACCCAGGGAGAGAAAACACGTTACAGTTTGAGAGCACAGCAATCAGACAACCTGGAGGGAACTTGTGGGCTGCACACTAAATAGTTTAAAGCACTGTCCAGAAAGAAGGCCTTGGGAAAGTCCTCACATGCCTGCAGAGCTAAAATATGGTAATCAGGCCAGTGTGGAGCGGCTGGAGGTTTCGACAACATAACAAGGAACTTATCACTGTTTTCCGCTGTGGCTGCATATTCTGGAGTCTTTGCTTGCTGGAGAGGCGTGAATAGAAGATTTATTTTGTATTGTTAGACTGTCAAGACACTCTAGAGCAACAACTTTTAAATGATAAGTTCCCCAGCTTACCGAAGTTGTGAATTACATGCTTTTAGTCCAGCGTGAGGGGAGGGCTGACAGCTCTTCCCCTCCCCCTCCCCCTCCTCCTCTTCCTTCCCTTTGCAGCTCAGAGTGCCTTAGGATCCGTGACTCAACACACTGCCCTTCCCAAACCCAACGGGGCCATGATTAAGAACGACAGAAACCTATTTCTAGCCATGAAGCAAGCTGAGGCGATTGATGTGCCATCGCAGAAAAAGGACTTTTTCATACCTCGGCCCCCAGATCCCCAGGAGAACATTCTTTGCCAAATTAAGACCATCTCAGGTTAACTGGACATGAGAAAGTGTTTCAAATTTGCGTGAGGAAGGGATGTTTTGTCCCTCTTCCACCTTATCAGGTCACTTACATCCTGAGGACAGCACAGCTACTCGCTGGAAGCAGGTGTGATTGCAAAGCTTTGTACAGGGCAAGACCCAACACACTTTGTCCTTGACCTCTAAGCAGCTGCAGATCTCAGCAGTTAGTGTAGAGGGGTTGAATTCACTCATGAGTTAGTGGACAAGTCTCTCAAATGGGGTTACTAATGGATTGCCCGGTTAAAGACAAGGGGTGGGGCAATTTAATTTTTCACTCCTGCTTCTCCCTTCCTTTGCCTATGAATAGCTCCCTCATTATCCCACCCAGCTCTGCAGTTCCCCAGGTGCCTGCCTCCCCTCCCTGCCCGCTGGATTATAAAATCCTTTGGGGGCATGGTCAGTGCCTTGTTTGTTGTCTTCTGTGTCACCCACCACACACACTGCTCTCACTATACACCTAAATACATGGTTATTGCATTGAATTAGGGTCCCACCTGATAGCAAGGCCCATGGCTTTCTAGTGCCCCTTCTTTTTTCCTTTTTTTTTTTAATTTAGTTTATTGTTTTTGACAGAGAGAGACAGAGAGAAGGGGGAGGGCCCAGAGCAGTCTCCATAGTTGTATGTCATCAGTTTTCAATATGGTTTCGTTCCATACAGGAGGGCAGGGGCTATGCAGGGCAGGAACTGGGTTGGGGGCCTCCCGCATGGGAGGCACGTCCCCTTGAGCCGGGGGCCAAACTCAGGGACAAGAACAAACTGGGGCCTCCTGCATGGGAAGCGCACCCCAGTTCAGCACATGGGTCCACCCTGGCCGGTACTGGGATTCGATCCTCAGTTCCTGGGGCTGCAAAGCGAACAGTTAACCCACTGAGCCATCTGGCTTCCCCACTGGTGCCCCTTCTTGGACCAAAGGAGATTGTGTTTTCCCTTCAGCCTCCTGCTTAAGGTGCAGGAGTCAGGGCTTGTTTGCGAAATCAGGTGAACCTCTTCTTCTCCACTACCCCTTAATGAAGGTCCTGAAGAAGCCAAGGGCTCCGTGTTGTGAAGTTGTTATTGTAGAGTCGCTCCCGACTGCTGAGCAGCTCGCATTTGGGCTTATTATTAGAGGCCTGTACACATGGGCTGGCTCCTCGCCTGTTTTTTTTCCTAAGGCAGCTGAAAACAGAAGAGTTGCATTTGTTTTGAGGGGGGAAAACAATAAAACAAGAGATTTTGTAAACGGTTATGAAAAAAGCCAAACTGGCCCATTTTGGAACCTCCCGACCTTGACCATGTCCCTCTAATTCTATATAAACATTTGTTTGGGGTATTTAATAAGCTGCCAGCTGACAAACTGTGGCACTTTTTGCAGGAGCCCCTTATCTTTTCTAGAACCACTGAGATGGCAAAATATATTCTCTGTCTCCACAATTCACTCTCCATTTGCATGTGGAAATTGGAAAGCAAGTTGTTTTTCTTCATTTGCATGACAAAACTCAGACCCCAAAATACAATTCAGTGTCTAATTTGAGCTAGTTAGTGAGTTCAGAAAAGGCCCAGCCCCTTTGGGCTTCGTCCCACTGCGGCTGTTCTGTTGTTACAATTAAAATGGATTTATAACACTAAAGACAGAAAGTCCCTTCCTCAATAGGGTGACTGTGAACCGGGGGAGTCTCTACCTCAGGAGGTCACTGGGCAATAAACAAACCCATGAAAAAAAACCTGCCTTTATTTTAAGCCCTTAATAACTCTGTAGAAGCCTCTCCTATAGCTGGTGGCCAGTCCGCCCTGGGGCAAGGTCAAGATGAAGCTGCTTCTGATCACACCTTGCACAAGCAGATGATGGAAAAGAATTTAGGACATTTAAGTGCAGTGTCCTCCACCCTACCCCCCCACCCAGCCCACGGTTTCATTTATCCATGGTCAACTACCGTCCAAAAAGATTACATGGAAAATTCCAGAAATAAAGAATTCATAAGTATTTCATGAAGCACTGTTTTGAGTAATGTGATGAAATCTCCCACCATCCCGCCCGTCCCGCCCTGGACGTGAATCATCCCTTTGTCTAATGTCTCTGTGCTGTACGTGTACATACCCTCATTAGTCACTGAGTAGCCAGCTCAGTGACCGGATCAGTTGTCACAGTATCACAATGCTTATATTCAAGTCACCCTTATTTTGGTTAAGAATAGCCCCAAATCCATTCACATAATTTTTATGACAGTCTATTGTTATAATTGTTATAATTTTTCTGTTTTATTATTCGTTGCTGTTGATATCTTCCCATAGCTCATTTATAAATTAAACTTTATCATAGGGAAAAATGCAGTACCTATGGGGTTTGGTACCACCGCACGTTCAGACATCCACTGGGGGTCTTAGGCTATCCCCTGAGGAGTAGGAGGGACTACTGTGTTCTTTGCTAACGGCTCCTCCCCCAGGTCCTGCTGTACTGATGCCCGAGTGCTTACCCTCCCAGCCTCAGCAGAGAGCTCCACTCTTTACCCTTGGGCAGTCGGTCCTCAGGACAGACCTGCATGCCTGCTGTCTGCGTGGTGTGGAGGACACCTACCCCCAATAGTGAGTTTTCCTTGCTCGCCTCCTTCCCAACCCACCAATTCGAATGTTCATTCCACATGTATCCTGTGCTGACGGTCAGCCAAGCACCATGCCAGGCCCTAGGGACACAGACAGAGAGGACATCCTTCACATCCTCAAGGTTGAATGAGGGAGACGGGCACCTAAAGAGGCCCTAAGCGAGAAGCTATAAAGTGACACTTTGGAATCAGACACTGATTCCAATTCTGACTCTGACCATGGAGGCTTTGTGCTCTGGGGTGAGTTCCACACTGCCTACCTCGAGTTCCCCTTCATTCTCTTCCTCAGAGAGCTACGTGAGGTTTACCTGAGACACTGCATGGGAACCATCTCATGGAGTGCCTGGCCCTTCGTAGGCACTCAATACATGGTAGGGTAGCCATAGCCGTACCAATAAAGAACCCTGGGACCTCCTAAAAGGGGCCCGCTACAAAGGTCTTCAAAGACTATTTTGCAAAATCCAGGTGATGGGTGAGGGGAAAAGGCATTCCAAGCAGAAGAAGCCCCAAGTTCAAAGACATGAGATGGGAAAGGATATGGCATCGCTAGGAACCTGTGTGACTAGGAATGGGCCAACCTTGTGCTGCCTGTAATGTTGTGCACATATTGGGGAAGGATGGGGTTCAAGGTGGCTGTATTTTGTGATCAAAACACATTTAAATATTTTACTAGTTACGTGTATATTTATGAATGGTTCATCATACGGGGCTGTCCATAAAAAAAATCAAGCCATAAATGCCTCTGTTTTTTCATAGTGCGTGGCTGGATACTTTCCAGACAGCGCTCATAGAGTTAACAATAAGGTCGCACCCACCAGGGCCTGAGGGTAAGTTGAGAGCTGCCTGCCAGTTACAGCACCTGGAGCTGCAGAGACAGGGGCGGCAGGGCTGGGCAACCTCACTTCCCAGGACGATCCTTGCCCCTCACATCATTCCCACTATGTGGAAATGCAACTTCAGTTTACCTTGGCAATGCGATGATTTCCTGGGCTGCATTCTAAATTTCAGTTTGAAAAGTTCCTTCATTAGATGAGAAATGTCGAGCTCTATCAGCGGGGCTCGGTGTGATCAGAAGACCTAAAGTTCCAGCAGGGGGTTAGGTCTGGGCAACCAGCCCTTTCAGCTTCCCGTAACACATCCTAGGTACTCACAAATCTGCCCGTGTGCTGGAAGTGGGCCTCACTCTCGCAGGGTCTCCGTGACACTTCTCGGCAGAAGACAACAAGGTTCATATCGGATATCTAATATCAGGCTGCCATTATCCCAACTGTAGAGGTACGGAGTCTGAGGCATGGGCAGGGTCGTCTCACTTGCCTGAAGTTGTGCACAGTGATTACACCACAGAACTAGAGTCAGCTCAGGGACTGGCTCACCAAGGCCCATGACAAGGGACTGAGCCACGAAGCTCTCTGTCTGGCTGAATAAAAGACTTGGCTCATTGCCAACACCCTTTGAGCTCCCTGTCATGGAATTCTATGATCTTAGGACTGGAAAGGACGTATTCTCCTACCAAACCCCAAGTTTATGGATGGGGCTCTGCAGAAACAAGTGTCTGCTAATCCAGGGCCCCAAGGCGACGGGATAGTGCTAAGCAGGGGATGGTAGGTGAAGGCAATATATCCTTTTTTTTATTATCGTCACTATTAGTGCTCATATTGTTGTTGTGAGTACATGAGGGAGAAGATTTGTCATGTTTTTATTATCTCCAGGAGGCTCATCGGGGCTGAAGAATCAAGACAATAGCTTTCCCTGAAGACCTTCACTTGGTTTTCATCCTTTTCATTTCCCCAGCCTCTTTTTGACTTGTTGCCGTTTGAACTCCGATTGGGATTGTAGGTCTGGCTGTTTGTACAACTGCTGGGCTGGTAACTGCTCAAGCATTTAATTTTTCATGGGCAGGTTTGGTGTGCAGTTTTGAAATGTGTGGAAATAGTTGGAGGAAGGGGTGGGGGACCCAGGCACATTAAGAGGACAGCCAAGGAGCAGGTGGTAATAGGACCCACAATCCACCCACCCCACCAACTGCCCAGTGGCTTGGATGTGAGCCTCTGGTCTGTGGAGGTGGGGCAGAGGCTTGGATGGAGAAGTTACACTGAAAATCAAACAGTTCTAGAAAGCGAATTACTCTTCTCATCCTCCATTCCCCCTGTCCTCCCTTCCTTTCCTTCTCCCTTCCTCCCAACCTTCCTTTTTCTTCCTTGCTTCTCTCTCCCCATCTCTTTCCCTTCTTTCTCTCTGTCTTCCTTTCACTTACATAGTAAGTAAATACTTAATGCCTACTGTACGCCTTGTAATGTGGAGCTTAGCAATCATTCTGAAAATAATGGTTCTGCAGATGACAAGAGGACAGCACTGGGCAGTCTTGTTTAATTGATTTGTTAATGAAATGAGTGGCAACTTAGAGGCCTCGGTCTGCAATCGGATCAAGGCTTCTTTTCTTTCACTAGCACATGGCACCTGCTGAAACATCGGAGTTCAGCAGCAAGCCACAGGAGGTGGGGTGAGCTGATGCAGGGAAATTGTCCACACAGAACATGAGCCCCTTTGAGGAAGATGAGCAGAACGTGTGATTGGTTCAAATGTCTGCATCCAGGGTCTAATAGGCTCATCTCCTTTCCCTCTCTAGGGTTGTTTATCAGTGAGAGGTAACTCTTGTCCTGACCTTCAGTATGAGCCCTAAATGTGTAAGCAAGTCTTTTAAGATTCTAGAACACTTGTCATCACTGCATTGTTTTATGCATTCGTCTGTGGAGAAATTACTCTGAATACAGAGATGCTGTCTCAGTACTATACACAGATATACTGTATAAATATGCACATGCACACATATATGCGCGTGACTCTTCCATCACAGGCTAAGATCTAGCCACTAAAGCTCCTCAGACATTATGAACTGTGCTCCTTAAATGAGAAACCAGCTTTTCTAAGCTCAATCCCCTGGTCATTCCTCCCCTAACTGAACATCCACCCACACTTATCCACCTTCTGATCTCAACCCCTAAAGTCCACCCGTCACTAGAATGGGGTCCTCAACCTTTATTGTGTCAGTGATCCCATTGAAAACCTGATTAACTCCTGGACCCGCCCCCTAGGAAAACACACCCAACATTGGTGGGTGCTTTCCGGTGGTCAGTCAGCTCAGAGCTCTGAGCCTCCGCGGGGTGGGAACGCCTTGGAGCACATTCCGATGACTTTCCTATTTCTGTTAGTAAATGCTGTTCTCAATGTGGTCTGTCCGTGGCTTTTATGTTTGTTCAGCCTGCAAATACCATGGTTTTTCAACAAAAAGAAGTGATGAATTAAAGCAATAGATATATTTCACTTTCTCCTTTACTACAATGCTTTCATCAAAAAGGGATTTTACTCATCCATCACCTCCTCCTCCTCCCCAACAGGAGATGATTTTCAGACCTATGTCCCAAGGTGAAGTTCACCAGAGGACTCAGACTCGCTGCCTCTGACATCTGCCCATAACCCTCTAAATGGGCTGCTATCCTCTGCATTCCACAAACAAGGGGAGATTTGCCACCAGAGAGCATCTTTCAGCTCGTAGACATTGCCTTCCAGCCTTTATATGTATTTAAGGAAAAAATTGCCACTTATTTGTACTGAGCAAATTGGCTTACGTACTATAATGGGCTTCTCCACTCTCGCCTCTGCCAGGAAAAGGTCATCCTTAGACTTTTGCACTCCACAGAACTCAGATTCTTGACAGCAACCAGAGAAATCACATGCTCTTAAACTGTCATTTCCCTCATGAATTAAGACCTCGCTGGTCACAGGTTTTGGGTTTCAGCAGGTTTATTTTCTAGACTGTTGCCGGCTAGGGACTGGGATATAAATTATACTTCAATGGTCCCTTATCGAAATACAGCCAGAGCATCTGAAACACACGCACAATCATGCACCAACATACATGCATACTCCCAAACAGCATACGGACATAGTTGCATACTTACAAACTCACATATACAGGCATGCACACACGCACACACACACACACAGATACACACACCACTTCATTTTGCTCTTTCCAGTTTGCATCCCTCCTCTATGTGCCACTCAGCCCTGTCCTACTGCAAAGGGCCCTGTTGCAATTTAATGTTATTAGCCATTGCCTAGGCAACAGATACAGATGTGGTCTGTGTGGCAGTAGGTTCCCTGTCCCTCCAGAGCTCTGACCCTAGAGTGTATGTATCTGGCTGATAGCTGAGACGAAGTGCACATGAACGAGCAGGCTAAGAAAAGAGGTAGAGGCCTCATGTCCTGCCCTGGGGAGGAGGGGGTGTATGGTGACGGCCAGCAGTTGCCCACGGGGACAGGCAGAGATGGAATGGAATGGAAGACCATTCCCGCTGGGATGGAAGACCTCCATCTGCTCCAGCTTGTCTTAGCCTGGCTCTTAGGCATTTCCAGGAGAATTTCACAGTAGCCACATACTATAAGGTTTATGTATTATAAATCCCACTAACAGTTAGTGAGATTTATAATATATATTCTTCCAGTCCTTTGGGGAAAGGTAAACGTTTCCTAACCTTAATTTTCTGTTGACACTCATGAGATGAGCTACCTCTCCAAGACAGAATCAAATCAGGAGCTTTCAGACTTCTCCACTTTGGCCGAAGCTGTTCCTTCTATTAATAATGCTATTCTTTCCATTCTGTGCTGGGTGGTCTTTGCTTCTCATTTTCAGGGCCCAGCTCCATTATGTTCATCTCTGTGAAACCTTTAGACATTCCTCTAAATGAAACGGGTATACAGTAGATGCTCTGTTTACTCAAGTAACTGGCACTGTCCAGCGACTGGCAAAAGCATCAATGCCTGTCTCCTAAGCTGGTCCTCCTTCCTTTCTACTCCCACCTGCCTTAACCACCCACATGGAGGGTCATTAACTCCTCATTGGTTAAACTTTCCAGTCGAGGCAGGGTCAGGGCAAAAAAAGCTAGAGCAACCACAAGCAGGTGGCCAAGGCAGCAGGTAGTGTAATGGTAACAGGAGTGTAATGGTAAACGTGACCTTGAAACTGAATTTCTGATTGTCCATTGTCTTTGCTGTTCTCCATCCCAGCCATGAACTCATGGTTCATTGCCTATGGGTAGTAACTCATAAGGTCATAACCAACTGCTTGGAAGTCTGGGATGTTGGAGGCAGTGGAGTGGAATCTTGTTTTATTTGCTTCTCTGAGGTTTCAGAATGATTCGATGTTTTATTTTAAACATATTACTAAGGATGAATACCATGACAGGCACAGTGCTAGGCGCATGTGTTTCTCGTTCATTCCCATCCCACATTGTAGGGTAGGTGTGATGAGTCCGTCTTACAGGTGAGAACAGGTTAGGGGGACAAGGTGTCCATCCAAGGCCACTCAGCTAGGGAGTGGCAGAGTGAGGACTTGAACCCAGGGCCCCTGACTCAGAACTTGACCCTCTTTGTATTGCATCCCAGTGCTAGCCTGGCTCGTCTTTGGGGAGAATTGTTCTCTCATCTGACTCCCAAGTGTTAGAGGTTTGGGGACAGATACCCCACACAGGACACCCGTGGCTGTGTGCTCACATGCTCCATCGCCCACATCCACGCTGGTACTCATGCCAGCGCCATCCCAGCACCTCGCATGATGTTCAACTTAAAGCGGAAACTCTGGAAACATTTACGTGAATGAACCGATGAAAAATGACGTGTCTTCTGATGTCCCCAAAGACTCTGAAATTGTCAGTTCCGTTACACTTTAATTCTTAGGCTAGGAAAGAAAGCAAGTACATTTTTAAAACAATAGATTGTCTATACAAATTGAAATGTAAAGGGCGGAGTGGTTAGCCATTCCCGATGATGCAGCATAAAGTCAGTCAACCATAAATCCACATCTTTGTTAAGCACTCAAGTCAATGGAAGTTATCCTGAAAATCACAAAGCCCAGTGAGATTGAAGTTTTCCAAATGTCAGGTGTGTGGGCATGCCTGCGCCAGAGACATTAGGTGCTAAACCAGGTTGCCCAGCGTCCTCCCCGGGGAGCATCCCTGTCTCTCACCAACCCCAGCAGCCAGCAGACGTCCTATTAGCGGGAGCCTCCGAAAGCCGTGGCTCAGAACCCAGCCATCTGCCTGACCGTCCCATGATCCCGTCGCAGGCACATCGCAATAGGATGACACCTGGCTTCTGTTTGCTCCCTCATTGTCCAGAGGTTGAATAGTTCTCTTCAGTCCCAGCCTCTCGCTCTCAGAGGTGGCGTGTTTGTATGCTGGGGACAAAGTGTTGCCTCCCTGTCACTAATGGAGCTGAAAAGATGTCTGGGGCTCATTATTCTTGCAATAATCCTGAAGGTCACAGTCCCACAAAGGCTGGTTGCTGGCAGAAAAGGCAAGAGAGAATAGTTAAGATATTTGAGAATCCTAGTACTTTGGTGGGGGAGGGGGTGCGGGGCAAGGCATATACAAGAGGTATGAGGTTTCTGATAGTCCACTATAGCTAAATCTCAGTCACGGGAGAGAACCATCCCCGGGACCTGCGTACCTGCCATCTGTGCCGGTTACACCAGAACTTGGGGGAGATTGTTTTCTCTAGGCCCCTGAGCGCCTCTTGCCCACCTGGTTATAGTGCGAGCCCTGCTTTGCTGTGAAGAGCCTCCCTTCCCCTAGACTAGCTGAGTGCTCAGGTGAGGACACTGGAACGGGCCAAGGTTCTGGGAGACAGGGATAGAGGCTCTGGGCCCCACTTGGTAGGTTCCAGACGGCCCAGCTGAGTTAGTTTTCAGTTGGTCTAGGCCATTCCCCTGAGATCTCCCAGGACAGTTCTTAATGATGCCAAACCTGTGTGTCCCAGCCCCTTGAAATCTGGTCACAGGTGACCTGGAGCTGTGTAAAGAATGGTCCTCATCCCTGCCTCATGTTCAGATTATGGGGCGGTTTCAAGGTAACTCTGGGGCTCAAAGCCCCACCCACAGAGATTCTGATGAATCGGTCTGAAGTGGGGTCTGCGTTGTTCTTTATTTTAACTCCTCATGTCGTTCTAAAGAAGAGCAGAGTGGGGACCACTCGCAGGCCCAAGGCCTTCCCCACAGCCAACAGCTCACCTTCTGATGTCAGCTCCCGGGCCCCGAGGCTCTGACTGCCCTGTAAGCCCCTGGCTGGTGGGCTCAGCACCCTCATGCATTCTCGTAAGCGGTCACTCACAGAAAGCCACCAGCATCCCCTGGAGTTCATCAGTGCTGGGAGGACAGGCACGTCCAGGGGGAGGAAGCCTCTTGCCAGCTTGCTGACTCTCTCTGCTCCTCCTGCCCAAGCCCTTTCCTTTCTCCCACCTCTTTCTCTCTCCAGGACACCAGATTCTCCCGCAGCTTTCTGTTGGACCATTCATGCCACCAAGGCTCACGTTCCTAGCACAAGCCCCTCTCATCTTGTTTTCTTCAACAAAACCATGCAGACCCAAGAGAAACCCTGAGGGCAGCTGTTAATATAATAATGTTTCCTCCTCTCTCTCTCTCTCTCTCTCTCAGTTTTGCAGTTCAGAGAGCACTTTCATATGAGTCCCGACAGGTGCTTCTCTATAATAGACCCGATTGTTATCTTCATTTGTACAGATGGAGAAACTGAGGCATGCCATGACTAAAGTCACAGAGCCCCTGAGGAGCTGAACCTAGCTTTAGACCCCTAAACTATGCTCTTTCCTTGTACAGCCTGTTGCCTCCTCAGCCCTGAAGTGTTTCTGAGGTTAATGCTGCTCCACACCATTTCTCTAATGCCGCAGGCTCTTCCCAGCCACTGCCCGCCATCCAGTTACAACCCCAGGAAGCAAAAGGGCCTACGAGGACCTAGATGGGCAGGACCAGAGTGAGATATTGAGAGGCTCTCTGTGGTAGAAAGATTATCTGAGGCTCCCTTGAGCCCCTGGCCAATATGGGCTTCCAAATAATACTAATCCACAAAGCCAGTGAGCAAGCCCCACAGTGCTCCGATTTTCCTAATGATGATCTCTTCAGTTCTTTTCATGAAATATCGACTGGTGAATTCTTTCCAAAATTTAAAAAAAAAAAAAAAGTTTTCCTAATCCTTTAGTTATCCCTACTTTTCAGGAACCCAAATCTCTGTTCCTGCTGCCCAGCGGACACTGGGCCCTGGGCAGAACTCGGAGGAGGCTCCCTGGGCCTGAGCATCCGTCAGCAGGTCAGGAATCCCAGGAGGCAAGAAGCTACGGTTCTGGTGAAGGAGAAGGCAGGTCAGAAAAGAGAAAGGGGCCATGGGCCTGAGGCGTCAGAGTGGGGTCCCTGCGGGTCTCTCCGGGCCACCTTTGGGGGCTGATGAATTAGGGAAGTGGGCGAGGGCTGCGTAGATGCCTATCCAGGGCCCCCAACCACAGGGACGTCTTTCCTCTCCCCCTGGCTTGGGTGCGTGCAATGAGCCACCCCTTCCACACTCATCAGGTTTGCACGGGGGCAGGTAGAGGTCCACCTGCCCTGCTCCTCATGTCCAGGCACACTCAGGAGATGGAAAACCCAGAAGCAAAGGCCTGTATCATTTGCGGGGTCCACAGGCCCCCAGGATGTATGTGTACATGTAGATGAATTGTTTCATGCGAGTCAGAATGCAATTATTTCATTTTCCTTCCCATTCCAAATTGTTGATGTTTAGAAATAAATTGCTCCCGGTGCTTCTGATTTACAACAAAAACGAGAATGCAGAAAACAGGTTCAGTGGAGTGATTTGAATTTCCATTACAATTACAGTTCTTTTCAGCCATATGATTCTGCGCTTTCTTCATGTACATCCATCAGCTCAGTGCTGACGGGGCTCAGGCTGCCAGGGCCCCAGCAGCGGCCCTTAACACAGCCCAGCAGGTGGCTTAGGACTAGCACACATAAGCCACTAATAAGCCGGCGGTGCCCGTCATCGCGTGCTTCTGGGGGTCAGCCTGGAGGAGGATGTGGCCCAGGCTCCTCACAGGTGACAGCTGAACAGGCAGCTCTGCACACCAATGCTGGAGGGCACTGGCAAGCGACCAACAGCTTCTCCTGACCCACAATGGCCAGGTCATCAGAACTTCAGGATTGAGTTCCTCTCTGTGCCCGATACTGTGCAAAGGATATGCCGAGTTTCATCCTCACAGCCCATTTCCCGTGGGCACAGAGAATACCCACCCAGGGCACTGGCGGCTGCAGTGTTGACCCCGACATAACTCGCAGGCCGAAGTCCTAACTTTGTCCCAGAGTCCTGTGCTTTCAAATTTACCACCTGAAAAGCTATTCGGAAATACTGATCATTCTTTACATTTCTGTTACATTAGGATTTGAGACAAGTTCTGTTTAGAAATAACTCCAAGAACAGCTTTTATGTTTTATTTTCCCCTCGGATTTGCTTCCACCTCAAAGACTGTGTTTATGTAAAATTACATGAACGCGGCCACGAGCACACTTGTTTGTCCTACACGGGAAATGGGCTAACAGGAGCAGGCGAGAGGACGGGTCTTCACACCAGAGCGACTGCCAGGATGTCACCCGCTTCGCACAGAAAAGAGGAGAACTTCGTTCTCCGTGGCAGAAGCCTCAGAGCTTTCCCAATCACAGCACTCAGGCCACCTGCTGCGATTCAGGGGCAGGCCAGGGAGGTGAGGCCCTCTGCTTCAGCCTTCCGCACTGGCTGCTCCTCTGTGGATCCAGCCGTGGCCATGCCCACCTCAGCAGAACGTGCTGGACTGGCAGAAGGACACCCCTCCATCCAAGAAATTCTTAACCCCAGCCCAGAGCTGGGACCCCAAAGCCGGGGAGCTAGCATGGGTTCAGCCCCATCCTTTTTATCCCCTTAGCCTGGTCTTTGGGGGGGTTGTTCTTCTCAATTTTAATGTGTAATTAGTCAGGTCTTATTTGTGCCATGCTTATTTTTTTTCCTTCCCTCCTCGTCGCGCGCGATCACCTCTAGAGACTGAACAGTATCTTCAGGATTCCAACTTCATTACATTAGCAAAACTGAAATAAAACCGATGTCCCCCCAATGGATACAAAAGTGTCCCAGGGAAAGGTGAGTCTAAATAACAAATTAAATGAAGACATGAGAATGGAGTGGCTTATTATTGGTTGTATGACTAGCACAATAACCAGACAAGGGAATAGTTCAGCGTGAAGAATGGACTGTCGGGAAGCCGGGATGGCTCAGTGGGTTAGGCGCTCACTTTGCAGCCCCGGGGACCAAGGATCAAATCCCGGCCCCGGCCCGTGTGGACCCATATGCTGAACTGGGGAGTGACCCCAGTTCGGTTCTCTCTCTGTCTCTGTCTCTGTATATCTCTCTCTCTCTCTGTCAAAAAATTAATAAAATAAATAAATCTTTAAAAAAAAAAAAGAATGGACTGTCACTTTTGATTCATGCTTTTCCCAATGCCCGTGTGAGCCTTTACCCAGGGTGGGCTGACACGAGGTAGCTGCATGCTCCCTCCTAGGAGTGGATGCTCTTGGGGTGGGGAAGGAGAGTCAGTGGTCCAAGCAGCACTGTCATTAATTTTTAGTTAATAGATTGCTTTCTTAGAGCAGTTTTAGGGTTTTTCGACAATTTTATGGAAACATCAAACAGGAAGTAGAGCTATTTCCATATACTCTTCCCTACTCCACCTCCCCTATTATTAACGTCTTTCACTAGTGTGGTATATTTGTTATGGTTGATAATCTGATACCGATACAGTGCATTATGATTAATTAAAGTCCTAGTTTACATTAGAATTCATGCTCTGTGTTGTACATTCTTTGGGTCTTAACAAATGCATAATGTTATGTAGCCACCGTTACAATACCATACAGAACAATTTTACTTGCCTAAAAATTCCCTGTGCTCGACCTGTTCTTCCCTCCCTCCACACCCCACACCCCTGCTGCCCACTGCTGTTCTTACTATCTCTATAGTTTGGCTCTTCCCAGAATGTCAACAGTTGGAATCATACAGTATGTATTCTTTTCAGCTTCTTTCACTTAGTAATAATGCATTTAAATTCCCTCCATATTTTTTCATGGCTTGATAGTTCCTTTCTTTTCAGTGCTGCATAATATTCCACTGTCTGGATTAACCACAGATTACTTAACCATCTTAGTTGCTACTGACGTACATCTTTGTTGCTGCCAATGTTAGACAATTATGAAAAAACACCTGCTGTAAACATTTGTATGCAGGGTTTGGTGTGGACATAATTTTTCAACTCATTTCATTAACTACCTAGAACAATTACTGGATCGTATGATAAGAGTATATTTGGCTTTGTAAGAAACCACCAAACTCTCTTCCAAAGTGGCTGGACCAGTTTACATTCCCAGCTCAATGAATGAGCACTCCCTTTGCTCCACATCCTCACCAGCATTTGGTTAAGATGTACCGTCAGAAAACACCCAAGTTAGAATATTTTTGTAATCACACAACATCATGTGACATTCTCAGACATATTGTCACCTTTGATCTTTGTTACCACTCTGTGAGAAAGCTTGTATTATCCCCATTTGATAGACAAGGAAACTGAAATTCAAAAAGATTATATGAAAAGTCCAAGATCACACACTAAAGGACAAGAGCAGGGGCTGAGATCCATCTTCTGGGTACCAAGTTCATGTCCCCTTGCTTGTTTGCCATTGAATCTGCTGAGGACATGGTTCCCAGGAGGTGCCGTGAGCCAGACCAGTGGGTGGGCTCTACCAGGTTCTCCCGGGGCTCCCTTACCCAGGAGACAGGCTGAACATGTCCTGAACAAACCTAAAACATCCTTTGGATAAAATTTGTTATTTAATGTTTAGCTCTAGCCATCCTGAGACGCATCAGAACATCGTCGGGCTTCCTTACTGTTATTGTATGTGTTCGAATTGTTTTTTGTTTCAAATAATGCAGCAAGGCACACTATCCTATTTTCAGCACTAAGCACCCCTTACAGACTTCAATCCTGCCATGGTCTCTCCCTACTCAAGATCTCGCTCAGCTTATCACCAACCTCGGAAATTCAACTGCTAGAAATGCATTTATTTAGGCCTTTGTATAATTTCCAGATTTCCAACAGATACCTATTAAAGTCCAGGTATTGGCTGAGAGTGAAGAGCAGCAACATGTATATTTGAATTGCAAATTTATTCACAGTTGAGCTCTGATATGCGGAGGAACTACAGTTACTCATGCCTGGCTTGTCTTTATCTGAACCTCTCATGAGCAGGCGTGCGTTCGGTCCACGGTAATAATTTACACATTCCCCTTCGTTAATTCTCGGTGTCTTTGGGTGAAATTGTTTAGTCTCTCAAATGATGCCCTCTTCACCCTGGCCCCATCCCGATTCTTCGGGAGGTGGGTCAGTGTAGGTGAACAGTGGTGTCCACCCGGGGCCGCTCTGAGCCTTCTGCTGAGCCTCGGGTGACATCTGGGGGTGGCCTACCTCACTGCAGTCTGTCTCCTCTCCTCACCCCCAGCTAACTCAGCAGACCCTCTAGTCAGCATTCATGCTGAAGGCACCTCACGGAGGGGCTCAAAGAGCCAAGATCACCCTGCCTCCAACTGCCCCGGGGTCTGGTGGCAAGACCAAGGGAGGCTGGGGCTGGCTGAGCTGGAACCCCTGCCTTGTCCCACTCGGCTCAGAACCTGCTCTCAGATCTATTTGCCTGCAGAGAGCTTGGTCCCAGTCATCTCCACTCAGTCCCTCGTTTTCGTAAGTGCCCCCAAGAACTCATTTCTTTTGAAAGAAGGGCAAGAAAAGGAAATAGAACTGCATGCTACGTACAATTTTCTGCAAGTCCCATAAACGTCAGGAGCGGGACGTCAGCTTTCTTTTCCCTTGAGGTAGGGCCCGGATGAAACCCTGTGAGCAGAACCCTGCAGAACCGGTAGCTGACGGCATGGCCCGGGCTAGGGATGAAGAATTCGGGGTTTTATTATAACCTTTTCTGTGCTCGGTTTAGGACTTCCTACCTCACCTATTTCTCATCTCATCAGGTCAACAAATAACAACCAAATTGTCAGTGCAGGGCCCCCCAACGTGTACTCTTTCCTTAATAAGACGTTTCCTAAACACAGACCTTCTTTCCACAGCAGACAGCCGGTGCTCGGAGGCAATTTCTGATGCTTTGTTCACAAAGATGGTTTTCCCCTCGTCACCCTAGCAGTAGGAAAAGGTCATTCTGGGACTTTTTTTTTTCTTCCTCTCAAACCTAACAAGTGACCTCATTTGCATTTACATCCTCAATTGCAAATCCTCCACACCACCTGATTTCGTCCATATATCATTTTATTCATAATTCTTAAAAGAACACAGGCCATTTCTAAGCTGAGCACAAAAGACATCGTTCTTGTTTATGATGTTTCCATCTATCACCTTCCTCTCTGGAAGCAGGAGCTAGGGCCAGTGGTGGGGACAGGGACGGGGACCCGTGATGAGCTGGACTCCCATGTGAGCTGGCACCATTCTCACTACATCTAGGATCAGGGCTGAAACCACTCTGCCCTCTGACGCACGAGCCCTGACGTGTGCTCGTAATTTATTCATTCATTGACATGCTGTACTTAGGTTTATGTCCGGCTGAGTGTAACATGCCAGGACAGACAGTAAGACAAAACAATTGATCAGAGCGTTGAGTTGTTTGCATTCCAGGTTCGTTTGCTTTTTCATTGAGCATGAACTGAGCACTAACTATATGCTTGGTGGTATGTTATTGAATCCTGGCAGTATCCCTGTGAGTTAGGTGTTGCTAGCCCCATTGTACAGATCAAGAAACTAAACCTTAGTGAGATTAAGTTCCATGACCAATGGCGCCAACTTATCAGAGACAAGCCTCTTTCTAGGAGGCTGATGAGGCTACAACTTATGACTAGAAACCCAAGAATCTGGGCCTTTCCTTTTATACCCACCCATTCGCTTATCCATTCATCATCCACCCTATACTTACTGAGCATGTGGACCAAGGCTATTTTATTAATCAGTACCTGCCTAGGACCTAGTATAATATTTGGCAACCTCAGACTGGGAGAAGAGACACAATGGATAAGAAATAAATGAACAAATTGGAGGGTTGGGGAGAGGGCTACTCAAGAAGAGTGGACAAGGGGAATTGGAGATGGCATGATGCTCAGAATTCTGACCCAGCAACTAGGTAGAAAACTGGTGATGGTGAGTTGGGTGAGGCTAAGGCTGGCTTTTAACCCAAGCAGCATAGAAGCTACAGCGTGGCCTGGCAGAACATAGGTCCTCCCCCCATCCTCAAAGCAGGTCGCTCCCAGGTGAACTGCATACCACAGGTTCCCCTCCAGCCCAGTTTCCTAAGAGGTGGCCATGCCGTTCCTTGGACCCCTTCGATTGGAGTGTTTGCACTCTGCAGAGCTACTCTTAGGTTCCAGACAGGAGAGAGAGGCAAGAAAAGGAGCCCAGCCCTGCCTCAGCCTCAAAGCCAGGGGCCATAGACCCTGCAGACATCTGTATACTCTCTCCGATCAGTGCAGTGACAGGAACTGTCTCAGCCAGCAGAAGCGGAGGCCCAATGAGAACGAGATGAATGCCGAAGGACCAGGACCTGCAGAGCAGCCCTGCGGGAAGGGCAAAGATGTGGGAGAAACAATTTCCTGCCAGATTGTGAGGGTGGCAACTGTGCATTTGTCATCTCTGTCCCGATCCCAGCTCCACACCCCACTCTCCCGCACCCACAATACCTAGCAGATGTCAGATGCTAGGGGAGGCGGGATATTGTCATGGCTGAGTCTGACAATGTCTGTCACATATCAGCTAGGCAGGTCTTCACCTGTCAGTCCTTCATTCTCCCCATCTGCAGGGTGGGGAGGATGGTGAGGATGCTGATGCTGATGACGATGATGATAAGGACAAGGACATGATGATGATACTATTAGGTATATCATGGGGTTGTTACGAGAATGAAATCCAATAGTTCTTGGCACGTGATAGATATTTTATAGAAAGTGGATGAATGCCGAGAGGAAGCAGGGTGAAGGGTAGATGTGTCTGGGTAGACCTGCTTCCATTGTTAGAAGACAATCCAGGAAGGGCAATTCATCAGGAGTGCTCCCTTCGAAGACAAGCTGTCTCTGCTGGCAGAGGATACAGACTCAGAAACAAAGGCCCGGGCAGAGAGCATATGTGCTTCCCTGGGTGGAGAAAGGGAAAAGAAAGCCCAAGAAGCAAGTCAATTGTCCGCCTGAGACAGACTGCCCAAGCTATACCAGCCCTTCCGCCAAACGAAGGAGCTGAAAGAACATTCACATTCACTAAAAACGTATCTCTCCAGGGGAAAAGAACCAGTCTTCTCTTCCTCTGGTGAAAACGTGAAAAGAAGATACCAGAAGTCAGCATGAGAAGCTGGGTCTTCCTTCTTCGGCTTAGGGAGGAAAAACAGTAAGGTGGAAGTTCTCTTGTGGCTTTGGGCATGTTCATGCTGATTCGGGTGGGGCTGGTTTAAATTTATCCTTCTGAACATTTGACAAGGATTTCATTTCTGTGACTAGCAGACACCACAAGGCCACGGGCCCTGGTGATATTATTAATTGCTCCAACTCCCCAGGCACAAAGCAGGCTATTTGCTCATTGTCCATACATTGCAAATAAAAGGGGGTGCCCAGAACAGGTACCACAGGGGATGGCAAACCCACCCAGCTGGAGATGGACTGACACCATCATGTCATTGTCCCATCGTTCATTCCACCAGTTGTCCGCGCCTGTGAGTCTCCCCTGACTCAGCTAACGTTAGCTCTGGCCCATCCTCCAGCGGGTACCGTAACTGGCATTCCTTGGTGACCTTTGCCATGCTGTGATTTGGGCCGTAGCCCACCACGTTCCATCTGCCAAGATTCCCTCTAACTACAACGGGGGTGTGGGGGCAGGGGGTGCAGAGAGAGCCACTGCTTCTCCCTTCAGACCCCCACTCGCAAGAACAGCTGCTCCTGAGGACTCATTCAGAAAGGCCAGCTCCATTCCTGAGTCATGGCCTCCCATCACCACTGGTCACCTGCTCAGGGGCCCCAGTCCAATTAGGAAATCAAGCCAGGGCTTCATCCAAGGTGCCCTGCAAGCCAGACCAGCCCCACTGGTGCCCCATGCCTCCGCCCGAGCGGCCCCGGGGCTGGGCAGCAGCCCACAAGCCTGGAGCTGGCCTGCTACCCGCGGTCAGCCTCGCCTGACCGAACTCCAGCCACCTTGATGAGGAATAGGCCCCCAAAGCGGATCCCGGAAGAAGGCGGTGTGTCGGGTTAGGAAACCGGGACACCGTTCTTTCCCAGGCTGTTTCTTATTATGGTATTAGTTTTTATTAAGGCTCTTTTGTTATTGAGGACCATTATTATGTTTTCTACAAATGCAGTGGAACCCCTTTCTTCTATCCACGGGCATTGGGGATAAGACGTGACATGTTTTAAAAATAATTTCTTCCATAAGGATGTAATATTAGCACATCATAGAAAACGTAGAAACTAGAGAAAAGAAAAAAGGTTGCACTCAAATCCCACCAGTCTAATGCAAACACTGTTAGCATTTGGGCAAATTTCCTTTGAGTCTTTTTCTTATGCATATTTTAACATAGTAGCAATTATCTTTACTTATATTTTTTTATCTCCCCTTTTTTTTCACTTAGCATAGTTATCACATGCAATTTCCATATTATATAATTCTCATAAACAATCGTTTTAAACATTTCATAATACTCCATCAAGTCTAGGGACCTTAATTTACTTAACCATTTCTCAACTGTGGAATATTTAGGCTGTTTCTGCTATGACACTTAACAGGTTTTTTGGTCATTAGACTTATTTTCTTAGAACAGATTCACAATAATGGGTGACTGAGTCGAAGGGTCCGAACATTGTTTTGACTGCAGGTACAACTGTCAAATTGCTTTCTAACCCATGTCTCAGTCTCATCATAGTCCATAGGCATTTTAGTCAGCAGTGTTGTTTTTGTATTTTAGCAGGCAGGTGACCCCTGCATTGCATGGATATGTGACAGTCTGGGATATTTTGCCCTTAGAAAGAAGCCCCTCCAAACTGAGTTTCCCCCCAGCCAACTTTAAGAGCCTTCAAGCTCTGTAGGTTCCCCTTACCTCTTCTCCTTCCAAAGCTAGTCTTCCAAATGGATCTGTTATCAGTTGTGTATACCTTCCTATTAGCCAGAATAAGCTTAAGATGCAGGAACCAAAAAATAAAAAATAAAATAAAATAAAAAGTCAAACATATCAGCTTTACTTAGCACAACAAAGCTTTCTTTCTTATCACATCAGATTCTGATGCAGTGTGGACAGCGCTTCTCCACCTTTCTCTTTATCATTTTGAACTTGGGGCCTCCAGGATAGGGCCAGGAGAGAGCTGCAAGGTCAGGCAGGACTTTTTAAAGAGCCAGACCTGGCAGTCACATATAGTCCTTCTACCCTCATGTCAAGGTCCAGAACTGTCTCATAGCCTGAAGCTAATTTTAGGAAGGTTGCACAATGGCAGCCTGCCTGTGAGCCCAGGAAGCGGAAACAGAATGCTAAGCACATAGTATTATCTCTGTGCTAATCTTTATGTGAATTTCGGTCAATGTGTTGAATGTTCCCCAAATCAGTTTTATTTTAAATTTTATCTTAACTTTGTAATAAAGGGTTGTATTTTATGATAATGTAATTTTGAATTTTTGTAACTAGGGAGAAAGGGTAGTTTAAGAAGGGTTTTAGCTCTGCCCTGAAAAATCTATCCTAGGTAGCCCCCTTTTTCTACCAATACATAGGTCAAACTTCTTGATGATATTTCATTTTTAAATTACCTGTATTGGGAGGATACTCATTAATAAGATATATTTCAAGTGTTACAGCTCTATAATACGTCATCTGTATATTGCATGTGTGCTCACCACCCAAAGCCTAGTTCTTCTGTCACCATGTATTTGACCCCCTTTATCCTCTTCAGCCTCCCTCCAGCCTTCTTCCCCTCTGCTAACCACCATCCTGTTGTCTGGGTCTATGAGGTTTTTTGGTTTCTTTTGTTTGTTCTTTTGTTACTTTCTGGTTTATATCCCACATGTGAGTGAAATCAGATGGTTCTTGTCCTTTCCCATTGGACTTATTTTGCATAGCATACTACTTCCAAGATCCCTTCACGTTGTCCCAAATGGCATATTTCATCCCTTTTTATGGTTGCGTAGTATTCTATTGTATATACAAGTATGTACTGCATCTTCTTTATATTCTTTAAAAAGGCTTCCCCATTGGTGGATGACCCATTTGAAGCAGCCTCCCGATTCTCTTTTATTCTCTAGAAGTAAGGTGGCAAATGACAGTGGGTGGGTCAGGTGGTCCATGGACCCCTTTAATGTCCTGGCATGATTCACAGGCCAAAGAGAATTGTAAGCCATCACACAAGGGCACCTTCCTCCGTATGAGGCTATTGCTGTAGGAGAACGAATGCTTTTATTAGGAAAGGAGATGGGCCCTATTCTTCACAGAATTTTAGTGTCAGAAGCAACCTTAAAAGTTGAAGCCCAAATAATTTTTTAATGACACAGAGAGAATGCATAAGATAATTTAACATTAAGGGGAAGAAAAAGCATGTTACAAAATTATATACACAGTATGATTTCATTCTGCAATACATGATATACAGAGAAAGCAGAAGACACCAAAATATTGAGTGGTTTTTTCCAACTGGTGAAATAATAGGTGTTTTTTAATATCATGTTTATATTTTGATGTATTTTCCAAGCTTTCTCTAATGAGTCCACATGGCTTTTATAATCTGAGCAGGAATGCTAAACAAATTTAAAGACCTGCAATACAACTCACCTGCCCATTGTAGAGATGAGAAAAGCAGTGCCCAGAGAGATTCAACGATTTGTGCAACATCGCACAGATATTACATTGAAAGGTCAGGAACCAAAGTGCTAGCACAGAGTGTATTTTCCTCTCCAGCCCCAGTTAGAGAATAACAAGTGAAGGCTCAGCCCTGGGAAACATCACCACCCCACTTATGCCCATGCCACACACACATCCACACCCACCACTTTTCACCTTGATCCAAAATATCTCATTAAAAATGGTTCCCAGACCCTCCCTCTGTTTCATTCAACCCAAAGGCCCAGGAAATCTTGCAATCTCTAGGGATGGGAAAGGAACTTGAATTTAACATCTGAGATGGGCAAGCCTTGTGCTAGAACTGTGTAACTCGGGGAAGCCGGGATGGCTCAGTGGGTTAAGCGCTCACTTTGCAGCGCCAGGGACCGAGGATCGAATCCCGGGCCCCGGCCCGTGCGGAACCATATGCTGAACTGGGAGCTCCCCCAGTTCAGTTCTGTCTCTGTATCTCTCTCTCTCTCTCTCTCTCTCTCTCTCTCTCTCGTCAAAAATAAATAAATAAATAAATAAAATATATTAAAAAAAAACTGTGTAACTCACTGCAATACACGGTGAGAATGGGAAAGGGAGAGTAAGGAGAGGATGACTAACTTTCGAACGCATAGCAAACTAAGCCATAAGGCTGCTTTATCCCCACTTTAGAGATGAAGAGACTGAGGCCCACCCATGGTCACCAGTGACAGAGCTGGGATACAGATTCACCCCCGGCTCTCTGGCCCGAGGCCCATCCCTGAGCACCATTCCCCGGAGCCTCACTGCTGTAGCATGTTTCAGATACATAGTAAAAGCTCCATATATACTTGAGGGATTCATGCGCAGACCGCAATTGGATTCACTGCCTGAGATTTCATCAGACTCTCAGCTCTCACCCTGCAAACACCTGCCAGCCTAGCATGCATGGGTGGCTAGGTCTGTGTCCCAAGGTGATGGATATATTGCCGGAGGAGGGCATCTGGGCACTTCTGGATGCCCATTTACCTTTGCACAGGACCTCCCCCCAGCTTGATGCCCTGTCAGGAGGCTGCTGGGAGAAGATATATACTGATGAGAAATCTCAGCCCCCAAATTCATTTTTCAAAGAAGCCAAGCAAATCTGGTGATTTATTCTCTGTCACTCTGATCCCAGCATATGTTCCACATCAGGTAAGTGAGATAGAAGGGATGGTTCAGCAAACATTAAGTTAAAAGAAACCCTGTCAGGCTTCCCCATGAATAGCTGGTTTTTATTTAAAGCCACAAAATAATTAATTGCGTGGAGTAAAAAGCTGAGGCTCGCTCCTGCACAACACTTCTCAAGTGCTCTCGGCAGAAGATACTCTGGTTACGCAAGCGCAGTCCACACGCCCACGCGAGCCCCTGTCCCTGCTGCTCCCTCATTTTTCCCTTCTTGTCTGTGGTCTCTCCCTGTTTTCCTGTGACTCTGAATCGATCTCCCTCTCCCTCTGTTTCCTGCCTGTCTTCGCTCTCCTATTCTCTAGCTCCTCCCTTTACTGTGATTCCTGCTTCTGGTCTCTGAAGTCCTGTCCTCCTTGCCACGCATAACATGGGGCTGCGTGTTGATGCTGTGAAGCCAGGCTCCCCCCGTCTGCCCCCGCCATTCAGGTGACTGACCCAGAACTCGTTTTCTCCGTCCCTCCAAGCTCTGTGTCTCCTCCTGAAGGCACCCGGGGTGGCAGATACTTGGGGCTCCCTCGATTCTGCTTGCTGCTAAGGGGAGAGTACTATGGCATGTCCTTAGTTCCTGAAAGCAGCAGCACCACCTGAATGGGAAAACGTTCTGATGACTCTAGTTTGCTACTGTAGCGACTGCTGTGGATGGAGCCCTGTAGATGGACAAATGGAAGAAAGGATGGAAGGACAGTAGCCTTTCATTCATACATTCATTCAAGAAGCATTTATTAAGCACCTACTGTGTGATAAGCTTGGTGTCAAATGTTGAGCATATGGACATAAAGTAAAACAAGGTTCTGATTCTAAATAGTGAAGCTGGTGAGATACAAAGGGAAACATGTTCTAAAGATTTATTTTTATTGTTTTTGACAGAGAGACAGAGAGAAGGGGGAGGGCCCACAATAATCTTCATAGTTGCATGTCATTGGTCTTCTACATAGTTTCATTCCACAGGTGGGCACAGGGCTACACAGGGCAGGAACTGGGCTGGGGGGCTCCTGCATGGTTCTCACCCCAGTGAGAACCAAACTGGGGTCACACCCCAGTTCAGCATATGGGTCTGCATGGGCCCAGGGCCAGGACTCAATCCTCAGACCCAGGGGCTGCAAGACAAGCACTCAACCCACTGAGCCATCCCCGCATCCCCAAGACATGTTCTAAATAGGGAGTGGGCAAGATTTTCTGGGACTGCAGACGGAGAAGTTAGCATGGCTTGAGTGGGGTAGGCAGAAAAGGCCACTAACGTGGGTGTCCCAGGAGATAATTCTGTACACAAACAAGGTAGGAAAGAAAACAGACATGCTTTGGGGAGAGAGAATAGCCCTGTTCCTAGTCACAGTGGAATAAAGGGCCAAATCCTGCTGAGACCCATGGGTGGAGAGCTTGGCTGGGGTGTGGGGCAGTATGGAGAACCCAGAAGAGATGAGGCCGCAGGGTCTCGGGGCCAGGTCATGAGCCTTATAAGCCTTACCAAGGGGTCCAGACTTCAGCGTACAGGCAAAAGGCAGCAGCTACAGATATCGAAGCAAGGGAATGCCCCGGTCCGTCTGGCATTTTGGATAAATCACTCTGGCAGGTGTGTCAATTGGCTGGTAGGTTTCCAAGACAGGTGGCTAGAGACAGCCACTCCGCTAAGGGATGATAGAGGCTATGCCCACAGCAGTGGGGTTGGCATTTGTTGAGCTTCTGCTGTGTACGAGGCACTGGGCTAGGAGCTTTCACGTATGTGAGCTTATGTGTATGTTCAGGAGCATGCGAACAACTGCATAGCTCTTCATACTAAAACTGAGTACCCACGTCTTGGTAGCCTATAAAATACCAAGAATGATCATTCCATGCTGAAAGCGTGAGCATGGGTCCTTGAATGGGTCTGAAATGCTTTGCCTTGGTGTTTACGTGGACTGATCGATAGCTTTTGTTCCAGAAGAGCTAATGTGGCCCTCACCACACACCACTCGTGTGACGATGTGTCGGTACAAACTTTCTGGAGAGCAGCATGGTGATAATTTTCAAAAGCTGTAAAATGTGTGACTTCGTTCCAGCAAATTCTATTCTAGAAATTCAAACTAAGGAAAGTAGTGGCCATAGTAAAAATATGAAATGAGTACAAACTGCAACAATGAGGAACTGGTTTAATATAGTATAGCTCAACGGTGCAGTTGCATAGTTCACCGCCATTAAACGCCATGGTGGGAGTGTATTCATGGACATGAAAAGGTGTTCACACCGAGTTAGTCTCTCCTCAAAGATGCAGTCTACATAAAAATGGGTGATCACTATGCAAACATAGCTTAAGGCAAATTCCCAGCCTCCCTTACCCTAGTTACCAATATATTTTTAAATGAAGAAGCAGGAAACAGAACGTATATAGTATGATCCCATTTTAATTAAAAAGAAAAATGTGTGCATGTGACTTTCATGAATACGTAGCCCTAGAAAGGGTAACAGGGAGTCTATTAAAATGTTAAATGTATGTATCACTGGTGGGAATCATAGGGGTTGAATAATTTTTATTTTATTCTTTGGGATTGTGCATTGTTTTTATTTCTTCTTTTATAAATTGAGCATGTATTTTTTTTAATGAACTTTTTATTTTTTATTTTTATTTATTTATTTATTTTTGACAGGGAGAGAGAGAGAGAGATACAGAGACAGAGAGAGAACTGAACTGGGGGAGCTCCCAGTTCAGCATATGGTTCCTCACGGGCCGGGGTCGGGATTCGATCCCAGGTCCCCAGCACTGCAAAGTGAGCACTTAACCCACTGAGCCATCCCGGCTTCCCCAGAGCATGTGTTTTTTATATTAAAAAAAAGTTAGAATGGGCGAAGGAAAGCCATCACAGGCCTTACAGCTATGCAATGGATTGGTCTCCCCTCACTTCCTCCTTCAGTTATTCCACCATCATGCTTGATGCACCTATTATTTCTAGTCGTCATGGAAGGTACCAGGGATCCCAGGGTAATTAAGCATATTTCCTGTCCTCTTGAAGTTCACAATCTAACAGGAGAATTGATTCATAGATAGTTATAACATGGTAAGGCAGGTAAAACGGTGATGGAAATATTTGCATGGCTTTATGGGCCCACAAATGAGTTGGTTTTTATCATGTAGATGATGACAAGTGACTTGCGTTGGGTCGTGATAGTCCGGCTCTCTGTGCATCTACTCTTGCCTAACAGAGGGGCTGGGGAAGAGACAGCACAGTAGGGTAGAAAAGGGTGTTGTGCTGAGAGTCGGCTCCCATCTGGCCCCTCAGCTAACCCAGAAAACCTTCGTTGTCTGTGGAGCAAAACTGTCCTTTGGGGTACAAAACATATTTCTTGCTCCAACCTACATATCCAACTTCATTAATTCCGCATTCCTGCTTCACACGTGAACTGTCACTGAGCTCTACACCTTCCAGACTCTGGAACAACTCGATGACTTGAAACACACCTTCTTGATCTGTAACCCAGGGTTTCTCCCACTTGGTTGTTGACACTAGGGGCCAGGTCATTTTTGGTCACAGGGATTGTGCTGTGCTGGTCAGAAGGTGTTGGCAGCATCCCTGGCTTTCACTCACTAACGCCCTCCAGTGGCGAAATCAAAAATGTCTCTAACATTGTCAACTGTCCCCTAGGGGCAACATCGCTCCCAGTTAAGAGCCACCGCAGTCACTGACCAGTCACCTCAGACAGGTCACTTACCATCCCAGGGCTTGAGTCTTTGTCCAGAAAGTCAAAATGTGGAAATATATGGGAGCTAAGTTAGTGTCTCCATGACTCTGATGGTCAGAATTCAATCTGTTTACTGGTTCCTTCCCTATGCTCAGCACTGGGCTAGGGGTGAGGGGACACAAGAGTGTCCCTATTCTGACCCTTGGGTCCTGGGGAAACAAAACCTGTACGCAGTTAACACGCAGCAGGTAGCCTGAGCTGAGCTCTGAGTCTGAGGCACTGAGCATTTCTACACAGCAATCCAACTGGTGGTGGTGTTCAGGGGCATGTGGAAAGGAGACAGTGTCTCTCCTCACCTTGGAGGTTCAGTAGAACACAGAGGGCAGGGCTGATCTCTCTCAAGAAGCCACATGAGGCGTCTGTGGATGTAAAGCCTCACGTGGCTGGGGTCCCCAGGGCTTCGGGTGAACACTCCAGGCGGCGTTGTGATGGCTGGGGAGCTGCTAGCTGAGGGCACGCCTCCATCTCCCGGGGCCCATCTGAAAATGCTTCCTCTGGGGAGCAGTCGCAGGCAGGGGTCTTGGTGAAAGAAGGCATTCCACAGAGCAGTCTTCTGTCTTCTTTGGATTACCACCAAGTGTTAACAGCTGACTTCGGCCAAATCCTGGGTTGTCCCAGAGACTTGTTCAAGTAAAGCTAGTGTTTCCCCCCACGCTTAGAAAACACATCCTGAAAGGGGTGAAAAGTGGGCCTATCACTAGAGAAGGACTCAGTCTCTCAAGGGACCTGGATGAGCCCCAGCATTGGGTCATGTGCTAGTGGCACCCAAGGTAGACCCGGCCTTGTAGTCAGTGCCCTGCCACACCATGGCTCTGCTCAGACCCGTCTTTATAGCCCTCACATCATCTCATTTGAGTCTCACAAGCACCCTGACACATGGGTGCTGGGGTCTTTAGTCACATAAGGGGAAACTGACTCTGCAAGGTTTCATCCCTTGTTAAAGATGCTCGGAGCCAGGACCCCAACCCCAGGTCTTAGACACCCTGCACGCTCACCGCAAGGCAGCTCGGGAAACTTCACCTGAATCACAGCTGAACCTTGTTCCCTTCCCAGTGTCCTTCACTCCCCCTGTGCAGAGTATGGGCAGGGCCTCAGAGAGGCCAGAGGTGTCCCTGTAGTGGGCATGAGAGGGAAATCCCCATAGACAAGGCTGGACCAGCTTCTAGGGGCCGGGGCCCAGCTGAGTTGGCAGAGACTCAGAGAGCCCCTGAAGTGACAGGGACCCCACAATCGCTGGAGCCAGGTTCGACCACTATCTGGGAGAGCTCCCCATACAGCCTCAGAAGGCTGGCCCCTGAACCCAGGAAGGGCTTGGGTCCCTCAGTCTCAGACACCACCTCCCCCAGGCTGCAGATGTCGGACATCTTTCTCTGAGTTCTACAAGAAAAAAGCAAAAACAACAAGATAGCGACATTAATGGTGGGATGTGTAAGAGCCCCAAACTTGGCTTGAGAAGAAGTGAGTTCAAACCCCCAGTTGGGTTCCTCCAAGATCTGTGGTTAGGCTTAAAAATGTAAAGTAAAAGTCACATCCATAAGGTATGCCTGTACCTGGGACAGGGAAGGCTTTTTTTTCAACTAGGAAGTGTTTCTTGAGCACCTACTACACACCAGGAAGGAGACTAGGCCCTGAGGAGCAGAAGAAGACAGCAGGCATGGGCTGCCTTGGTGACCTGCAGAGCCAGGCAGGGCCGGATGGCGCTGTCACGGGAGGAAGGGAAGTGACAGTCCCAGGACTCGTCCTTATCTCCTGGGGAGTCAAGACCGTCCCTGTTGCCCAGGACTTAGCCACCGCCCGTAGCCCCTACGCAGAGTTTGCTTTGCTGGAAGTGTCCGCGCTGCTGGGAGATATGTAACTTGGTGCTTAACTCAGTGGGACTGGGGAGAATTCCGTCGTGCTGTCGGGAACCGGCTTCCAACGCATCCATCTGAATTTTTAAATCGATCGACTCCTTAAGTGAGAGCATCTGGCAGACAGCTCCTTCTGCTCGCCTCCCATGGCTTGCACATTCTTTCCAGAACAACTGGGGGTGGGTGCAGCAATTTGTAAGGGCAAGGAGCCGTTCTGGGGCCTGGGCTGGGGGGTGGGGGGGTTGTTGTTTGCCCAACTGCTTAGAAACACTCAAGCCTGGTGGACAAGGGTGGATCCACAGCACATTGAGAACCTCTGGGTTTGTTTTATTAAGAAAAGCCACATGTAGGAGTTCTGGGGCCCAGCAGGGGTTGCTTCCTGGGGTGTGGGACGAAGCAGCTGAGCTCCGGGCTCCACCAACATTGGTGCTGCCTATTGTTCTCTGTCCCAGACACAGCCGTAGCCGCCTCGGGTGTGAGGGAATGCTTTTCCAAAACACGACCTGAAGGAATTTAGCTTTATTTTCCTGAACCCACCCCCCTACCCAAAATCTTACATGGTTTTTTATTTTATTTTAAATTGGTAGCACGACTTTCCTCCCAACAAACCCTTGGCATCTAGAAAAGATAAGAGCTAAGTCCTGAATGAGAACTGGAGGGGGTGTCTGCCCTGGGAGTCTGCTAGAAGCTTCTCACGCTCCAGGCAGGGGAAGATTGCAGTGTTCTGAGAGTGTCCCCCCCACACACACACATCTGCCCCCCGCCATAGGCAGATGGAGAAGAAGGGGGCTAGGGAGGAAGGACAGCTGCTGAGACTATGAGGGTATCATGAAGGCAAGGAAAGGCTGTTTTCCGCTCAGCCCGTCTGAACAGGGACCTCGGGCCTCTGACTCGAGGGTCGATTCCCACAGCACAAAAGCCATGTCCAGCCGGACGGTGAGCCTGCACCTCATCGACGGCTTCACGTGAGAAGCCTTTTAGTAAAGATGTTCACTGACCTTACCTGGGTCACCTGTCACAATGCCTGGCTGCAGAGGAAGCCAGTCATTCATTCAGCAAATATTTCTGTAACTGCCCACAGGCCTCCAGATCGGCACCGACGATCATGCAGCGCTGCTTAGAAAAGACAGTGACATCCTGCCCTGTGAAAGCAGAGCCAAGAGAAAAAGGCAAACAACTAATTAGACAAATGGATAATGACTGACAGTTTCAAGACTGTGAGGGAGAAGTGCAGGGAGTACGGCAGCCCACAAAGCGAGCGCTCCCTAATCAGGCACATCTAAGTTCAAGTCTTCTTTCTGCTCAATGGCCTCAAGCAAGTCATCCAACCTCTCTACACCTCCGCTTTCTTGTCTGTTGAAGGAAATCTAATGAATGAGGAGATAGAATTTCTTTCCTTGCCAGGTTGGTTAAGGATGACTGGGAGAAGAGTAAATACAGCTCACATAGGTGTGGTAAATGGCACTTTATCGTACATGTTACTTCCTTTTTCTGCCCCTTCTGTCTCTACATGGAGCTGACTGTCGATTCTCTTTTCTGCCTGGGACAGAATGTAGAGCCCAGGGCAGGGAAAAGCCAACATGAGTCCCCTCAAATCCCATCTTTGAGGAAAAGCTCCAAAGATGGCAGATGAGAGCCCAGGGAACCTCTCTGGTTCGGCATGACTGGGTACAAATGTCAGGTCATTCAAAGCCTATGCATAACAGGCCGCCTCCATAATTTACTTGTAACAAGAGGCCTGATGTGCTTCCCCTTCCGTTTTACAACCATCAAGGCATTTTTTAAAAGGTTCTGTTAATTGCCGTTTGCAGACGGTTATTATCTATTCAGAATCCCCTGGTGCAAATGAATCACACCATACACGGTGTCTGAGTTTTCTCAATGCGCTCACTGACCCCAAATGCTGGCACAACGGTGGTGACAGGAAGAAAAAGTGACTGGCAGGGAAGAGGCTGAAGGCTCAGGAGCCATCCAGGAGACTCTTCCGGGTGTCTGTAGGTTGGGGGGCAAGTCAATTTATAATCTCTCTGGAACAGGCAAGATGGGTGATAAGCCCATAACCAGAGATGCAAGGGGAGGTGACAGTCTAACCAGGAGTTTTTAATGGGATCTGCAAGTCCTCCCACAGAGGGAACTGGAAAAACCAAGGCAACCAGGAGCTCTGTGTCCAACACTGCCAACTCAACCCGACTAGGTATATACTATTACCCTCAAATTATAAAGGAGAAATCAAGGCTCCTGGAGGTTCAGTCAGTTGCCCAAGATCAACTTGTCCGAGTCCACAGTGAGACCCACATTTTCTAAGCCCAGAACCCCAGCCTCTGCCCCGGGAGCCGTAGCATATGAGCTCACCAAAGACAAATGTCTGCTTCCTGATCCTTCACAGGGCCTTCCCCTGAGCAGGATATTCAGGAGACATTTAATTAAAAGTTGCTAAATGAAAGAAGGAACTAGAGGGTTGCGAGATCTGCCCATGCATTTCACTGGTAAGTGGAAATATGAAGAATGTATTAATATCACAGGCATGTCAACATCTATCATTCTCACTAACTGCCTGTGTGGGCCGTCCTCCTGGAGAGGGGAAGGGGTCACAGGGTGTTCACTGGCGTAAACGCCCCTTCTTGATGACAATATCTTTCCAACCATGTCTCATGTTGACTTGAGCGGATATTGCAGAAATTCCGTCACTCTGGCTTCTCTTTATCATCTATCAAACTTCTGTCCATCCTTCAAGATTTGCTTCCATGGAGTCTACCCTGACTACTGGCCCTTATCAAAACCATTAAGCCTCTACCATGTTCCAGGCCCCTCACTAGGGGAGACACATGTGAGCACATAATGGCAATGTATTCGACTCTGTGAAATATTACAAGTGTGTATGAGGTATGAGGCATAAGTGCAAGAAAAAGGAATGATTGACAGAAGACAGGGCCTGCAGGAAAGTCAGAGAAGGCTTCGCATAGGAAGAAATATGTGAATTAGATCTCAAAGGCTTCGTAAGAGACTGACAGGTAAATACAACTCAGAAAGGAAATCCCAGGAGACAGGCGATGAAGAGGCAGAGAAATGTGTATTTTGGAAACTACACGTACTGATTGTTTTAAAAGATTTTGAAACACAAAGCAGGTGACATCACTGCTCTGCTTAAAACACTTCACTGGCTCCCACACGTATAGAAAGCAACCTTGACGCCTTGCCAGAGCCGACCTGGTGGCCTGCCACATTCTGGTCCCACTTTCTGCTCAGACGTCATGCCATGCCACCTGTCCCCCAAGCTCATCAAGCTCCAGCCACGGTAGCCTTCCTTCTCTTCCTGAAGGACACACAACTTATCCTCACCTCAGTACCTTCGCACTTGCTATTCCTTCTACTTGGAATTCTCGTTCTGCAGCCCCATGCCCCCTGTCCACCATCATTTGAGAGAAAGGACTCTCATCTTCAGGTCTCAGCTCAAATGTCACATCACCCAAGAGTCCAACTCTGTCCCCCCAGCCAAAGCAGGCACGTAATAGGTTCTCAGTATCTGTGGGATAAGTGGGTGGGAGGGTGGGTGGAAAGTATAAATGAATGAAAGAGAGTTACTAGACAAGGCTGATAGGAAGAACCATGAAGTTTTATGGATGGAGAGATGTTCAGGGAGCTTTGGCTGTCATGCGGATTATTAGGACTTCATCTATAGCTGATAACTAGGAAATTATCATGCTCACCAGACAAGGTAGCATTTATCTCTTGCCTTGCACTGGTTTCTGAGAGTTTGCTATGCCTGAACTTTATCTCACCAATCACATTGCCAACCACCTGACATTAGACAATCTTTGCAGAGAATTCTACACGATCTTTCAACACCCATTATTTTACTGGGTTCTTATGGGCAAGTTTCCTCCCTTAAACTTCTCTAGCACTGAGTCGAACAATTGAATATCTGATGCAGTTCTTTAAAAGTAGAAAGAAACTAAAACTAAATGGTAAGTGTAGGCAAGCTACAGAGAAAAGAGAGTCCTTGTTCACTGTTCACAAGAATGTAAATTGATACAGCCACTATGGAGAACAATATGAAGTTTCCTCAAAAGATTCAAAATAAAACTATTGGGATGCTGAAATGGCTAACAGGTTGAGTGCTTGCCTTGCAACCTCAAGGTCCATGGATCAAATCCCGGCCCTGGCCTGTGCAAACCCATGTGCTGAGCTGCGGCACAACTGATAACCACTGGGATGGTGGCGAAGGTTCTCACCTCCCATGTGGGAGGCCTCCAGTTTGGTTCTACCCTGTGCAACCCCACCTTCACATGTGTGGACTGAAACTATGCCACAAATCTAATGATGTTCAATTATAGAGACTGGTCTGGGCCCTCCCCCTCCTCTCTTTCTCTCACCTTCTCTCAAGCAATAAAATAAATCTTTTTTAAAAATTAAAACATAAAAATAAATAAAACTATCATATGATCCAACAATTCCACTTCTAGGTATTTATCCATAGGAAACAAAACACTAAATCAAAAAAATATCTGCAGTCTCATGTTCACTGCAGTATTATTTATAATAGGCAAGACATAGAAACAACCTTTGTATATAGATGGATGAATAATAAAGAAAATGTATGATGTATACAGTGGAGTATTATTCAGCCATAAAAAAAGAAAGAAATCTTGCCATTTGTGACAACATGGGTGGACATTGAGGGCATTATGCTAAGAGAAATAAGTCAGCAGAGAAAGATAAATACCATATGATCTGACTTACATGTGGAATAAAAATGAAATACTCATAGACACACAGAATAGATTGGTGTTTGCCAAAGGCAGGAATAGGGGGAGGGCAGAATGTGTGAAGGTGATCAAAAGGTACAAATTTCCGGTTTTAAAATAACTAAGACATGGGGCTATAATGTACATGGTGACTATGGTGAACAATACTCTATTGCATATTTTAAAGTGGCGAAGAGATCTGAGAAGTTCTTGGCACAAGAAAAAAAAAATTGTAACCAAGTATGGTGATAGATAAATTAGTAACTAGACTTATTGTGGTGGCCATTTCATAATACATACAAATCTTGAACCTTATGTTGTACCCCTGAAACTAATAGAATGTTGTTATATGTCAATTATATCTCAATCAAAAATATTTTTAATGAGGTTGATTGGTTACAAAGACGATGCTACCATGTATCCAGCACCCTGGTGTGTGGGTGCTGGGCTAGGTGCCTCACATATTCAGTCCCAATAGCCCCCCATGCAGTGCATGTTATTATCCCCCTTCCTGGGCAAACTAGGGCCTAGAGAGGATGGGCAGCCTGTGTGAGGTCTTACAACTGACATATGGTGGAGACAGGATTCGAACCTCAGGCTCAGGACCCCTTCTGTTGTCCCATGCTGCTCTGCAGTCAAGTTTCCGTCCACATCCCTGGCCTTAGCTGTCCCTACAAGTGTGTGTCCCAGAAGAAATCTCAGTGGCCACAACTGAACCAAGGGGTCAGCCAGGCTCCCTCGGGTCTCTGGAGGCTGACCACTAAGGCCGTGAGCTCTGCCTCTTGCCTGGAAGATGCCACCAGCCTGCTCCTGTCAGATGTGGTGCAAAATACCCTGGGCTTTTCCAAGAGGTCCTGTGACTGTTGGGCAGGTTGCCTGGTGGAAAAAGCGGCGTCAAGAGGCTGATACTGGGGAAGCCGGGATGGCTCAGCAGGTTAAACGTTCACTTTGCAACCCTAGGGACTGAGGATCGAATCCCAACCCCAGCCCATACCGATCCATATGCTGAACTGGGGTGTGCTTCCCATGCGGGAGGCCCCCAGTTCAGTTCTCACCCCCTGGTTCAGTCCCTAGCTCGGAGGGGCGTGCCTCCCATGCAGGAGGCCCCCCCACCAGCCCAGCTCCCACCCTGTGCGGTCCCCGCCCACCTGTGTGGAACAAAACCATGTCAAAAACTGATGACGTACAACTATGGAGACTTCTCTGAGCCCTCACCCTTCTCTCTGTCTCTCTCTGTCTCTGTCAAAAACAATAAAATAATCTTTAAAAAAAAAAGGCTGATTCTAGGCTTGCTGTCCCTTCCTGGGTCCTAATGTGCACCACTGGTCCCTCTGTGTCCCCGATGGGAGCCTGCCACTCCCTGGAGACCGAGCGCCACTTCCACCAGAGTGCTTCTGGCGTCGTTCCTAACCGTCCACACTCAGCAGGGGCTCTGGGGGCACATGTCTTTGTTGCCTGAAGCCAGCCTGTATATCTCATGCTGAATGTGCCCCTTACCCACCAAGCAGCGATCCCTGCACCCCCTCCTCTATGCAGTGCCCTCAGTCAGTGTGCCTGGAGCCGTGTCTTGTGGCCAGACAGGACTAGGGCTCCACCCAGGACCCCAGACCTCAGTGCCTCAGTTTGCCCAGGTGGAGCAATCTCTTTCTCTTACCTCCACAAGGGAGTCCTAGGGACTAATTACTGTTAGCAAGTCACTTTAATTATCGTAATTATCAACAGCACTTTATGATCCCCAGTCAGAAAGACGTTCGTTAAGTTCTGGAACACCCCCCTCCCCCTGCCCAAGGCAGAAAGGTAATTCTGTGGGTGCCCGTTGAGATCATGAAGGCCCAGCAAAGCGCATCGGAGAACAGCCCCCCCACCCCCGGGGGAAACGATCATGCGAGCCCGGCCATGAGGCACAACACTCACTTTCGGATAGTTCTCCGAGACCCAAGTGATGCCATCTCCTTCCCGGAAGATTTGTTTAAGGATATGTTTGTGGGCTTGCTTATCTTTTTAATGGAATACAAGAAAATGAAAGAGGAATCACGCCCCCATCTTCGGAGGAGAAAAGAAAGAAAGCAAAATAGCAGGAGGTTTAAGCCTGCCCCCTCGCCCCCAGCGTCTTTCTCCTCCGTGCAGGCGCGGGTGTTCTGATTCTGCAGTGCTGTCATTACCGTAATGGGCTTGGCAGGCCCACATTAGAGCACTGTGGCTGTCAGGAATGGATGACACGCTGCCTGTTGTGGGCCCCTACTGTCCTCGGCCACCGAGGGCCGGGAAGACAGGCAGGCAGAGAGGGCTGGCGGTGCAGGGGACACACTGACTCCAGGGCCCTGAGGCGTCCTACGAGATGATGGAGTTAACCCATGCACACACTGGCGATGAAGCGATACTAGCGGCCCCCCTGCAGGGCTGGCAAACGCCACGGGTTATGGGCACTGGAAGTAAACAGCAAAACCACACGGTGCGATGCACACCACTGAGAGCATCCTGCCAGTGTGGCCGAGCAGGGACAGCTGGGGGTGGATTCTGTAACACAGTGACAATGGATAGTATAGCGCACTGCATTATGGGGGCTGGGCAGGGGGGTGTTTCCTTATCCGAGGAGCAAATTTTTTAAAAAAAAAATGTTTTTTAACCAGGAAAAGAAATGGTGGACTTGAACCTTGCTGGAGTACCTGGCTATAAGCACTTCCTCGCCTGTCAGCCAGGCTGCAGGAGCCAGGAATGATTCGTTGCCCTGAGGAGTGAGTTACATTTAACCTTCCTGGCTGAGGTCAACCTGTGGCTCTGTGTGGCTCCTTCTAAAACTGCCTGACTCCTTTTGCCTGACCTTTGACCTCAGTAAAGGAAGACAGCGGAGAAAATTACAGTAGCACCCTCTTTCTGGAGCCCAAAGGAAGGGGGCTTCCTTAAATAGAAGTAACTGTAAAATAAATAATGGTGACCTGGCAATTATCAGAACATTGTTTATTCCACAGCTGAGTACTGGAGCCACACACCCCCTGAGATGCTGCTTTACACACACGCCTGTGATGAGGAAGGTGACAAGCCGTGACTCTGAGGGCCGGTCAGCAGTCACAGCAAAGGGCTTGCTGGCTTTAAAACACCCTCCTGGTCCTCAGGGGCTTGGGCAGGCAGTGCTGACCCATTGGCACAGGCCTTCCCTTTGCCCCATGTTGTAGGGTTGGGAGCTATTGGAAAGGAAAAGTACTGGGAAGAGACCAGGAGAGGTCACAGCAGCTTAGCTCTCTCTGTGGGGTTTTGGTAAGCAGCTACATCTGTAGATGAACTTGAGAATACTTGTGTCAAGATTTCAGCCCTAGAAGATTGTCCATCCTCATGGTCTCCATTGCACGGGTGGGAAAATTGACAGCTTGTCAGTCAGAAGAGTTTGCAAAGCATGGGATATGATTGGACCGGGGTATCTGGCGACTATCTGGGGCTACTCAGTTGCTGATCTGTGGCCATAGAAGGCTTGAAAATTCTAGATACGTTTTATGAACCTCTGATCTTAATCAATGGTTCCCTTCTTCTATCCAAGAATGCCTTGGTTGTCCCCATATGCTGTCTCTAAGCTGATACCTTCTATTTTATCACCTGTATACTATTTGGTTGTACCCCAGAAGTCTTCAAACTAAAGCAGAAAACTCTTGTATTGACAAGAAGTGCTGAGGTGCCAATGGGAATGACATTCAGATGGTTCGTTGAAGAGGATCCAGGCCAGGAGGACAGGGATCTTAGTCTAAGGCCCAGTCTAAAGGGAAGTAACCCCTATGATTCCTTCAGTAGGACCATAGAAATCACCATGTTAATGGGCCCCAAAGCAGCTAAGTAGTGTGTCCTACTTGCATATGAAATAAATTATAAAACCAGCATTCAGGGCCTATATTTCCAGAAAGAGAGAGAGAATGAAGGCAAAAGATCACAAAAACTAAACCTCATAGACTGAGTGGGAAAATGTTTTAGGGATAGACATCCAATTGTGATTGGCTCACAGAATGCCAACAGGAACCCCATGAGGCAGTGGGGGTACCACAAAGAAAGATGTGGGTGTCGTGGATACGAGAGCAGGTCCTCAACCCCGCTGGAACAAGTTTGTCTGCAGAGAGAAAATCCGGGCCCGCACAGCCCGAATCCATGCTGCCACCTATCTGTAGGACAGAAACCTGTGGCTTCCTTTTAAGACAGAAAAGAGTTCACAATGCAGTCATCTCCTCCTCTCTACATCTAGCTAAGAAAGAGGGGATGCAGGGGCACAACGCATGACAGAATCGATATTTGCACTGCCCCTGTCAGCCCGTTGACCAGAATGACCTGCTGTCTGATGCCTTCTGTGCAAAAACTGAGCTAGGTTTCATTTTGCCCCAGGGTATGCGGGTGAGTGGGTTAGACAGGGGAAAAGTTAGCATTTTCTTCATTTCGATCTGAATCTCTTTTAAAGCTCAAATGGCATGCATAATCTTCCCCTTAATTAGAGCTTCTGAAATATCACTGGGCATCTGGGTAACCCCACCTTTCCTTGCCCTGTGCAAAGAAAGATGATGGGAGAACTTTGCTACAGAAGAGGGGAGGGAGGTGCAGAGTTGTAGGAATAACGATAAAGGAAAAGAGGAAAGATTCAGGGGCAGAAGGCAGGAGAGTTAGAATGTCAGCTGGAGACTAAGTGGGATACTTAATCAGTCTGATGTTTTCAGAGGAGCGAAGGAGGGAGGAGAAGAAAGGGAGACCTACAATTCACTGGGCACCTACCGGATGCTGTGTGCTTCAGAAAAAATCCCTCCCCACTTGGCGCATGTGGGGGGAGGTGTGTCTATCATCCTGATGTTTCGAGTGCGGAAACTGAGGCTCAAAGGCTTGGGAACTCATTCAGCAAGAATGGGAAACAGGCTTCCAACCTGTGCAGACGGCCCCTCTGCTCACTTGTCATCAAACCCCACCTCTGCTTTGGCCCCTCAGCAGGGGCACAGTTCCTGAGTAACTTCTTCAGCTATTCTCACATACTCTGCATGTGTCATGTGGTTCCAGAGAAACTAGAGTCCTCAAGAGAAGGACCCTTGTCGTCCGTCCCCCGGGTGCTGCCTCTTGCCCCTCCCCCTCATGCCCTCTCCCCTCCCCCACAGCAGACACTGCTCAGCTCTGAGCAATGATGAGTCAAGCTATTCTGCCCAGCCTTTAGCACTGATGTGGACCTTCCTGAGGTCGTTCACTTCATGTGTTGAAATGACATGGCAGCCACAAGGCTGGCCATGGAATTGTCACACTATAGAATGCCAAAGTTGGAAAAAATTCTAGAAGGCCAAGAGCTGTTTAGCTCACACAGCTGGTTAACGGTCAAGCCAGAATCAGCTCGCAAGCCCAGCCCAGCACTCTTCCCTCCCTGCCAGGAGAAGGGAATGTGTTTGGAGGCTGGGGTCGTTTTCCTGGGCTCCTGCCATTCTCCTCCTACTTTGTCATTCTTTCAAACTTGAATGCCACCAGCCCCAAGTGGCTCTGAGGGTACATCTCCAGAGCTGTCAGTCACAGCCAAAGCAGAACCTCATGGATTTGGGGTCAAGCATGAGTTGGAGTTTGGGGGCCATTGCCAAGATGGCCCCAAACTCAGTGGCGTTTGGTCCCAGCTCCTACTTAGCTTTCAGTCATGAAGAGCCGGCCCAGCAGTTTAATGGTGGAGCCCATGGCAGGGGTCCCCACTCACGGGTCCCCACTCGCGGGTCCTCCACTGCACATCTCCAGAGCAGAGGTCTCCATTTAGGGCCATGTGGCAAAGGCCCAACTGAACAGTGTTGTCAACCAAAGAAAGGGAGATGCCAGGATGGCTCATCAAGATGAGTGCTCGCCTTGCAGATCCAAGGACTGAGGATCGGGGTCCGAGTCCTGGCCCCGGCTCATGTGGACCCATATGCTGAACTGGGATGTGCTGCCCATGTGGTAGGCTCCCCAGTTTGGTTCCTGCTGGGATGTGCTGCCCATGTGAGAGGCCCCCTGTTCAGCCCCCAGTTCAAGGGGGCATGTCTCCCATGCAGGAGGCCCCGGCCCAGTTCCTGACCTGCATGGTTCCCCAACCACCTGTGTGGAATGAAACTGTGACAAAAACTGATGACATCCAACTATGGAGACTGCTCTGGGCCCTCCCCCTTCTCTCTCTGTCAAAACAATAAAATAAGTCTTTTTTAAAAAAAGGAGAAGGGGTCCATTTCTCTGCCACAGCCAGTCAGGAAATGGCTATAGAAAGTGTGACTCCCCTCACTGGCCACCATGGCTGCTACCCTCGTGTCCAGATTGCGGTCAATGGGAAGCACTGAATTCTTTCTTTTAAGGACGCAGGACAGAAGTTGTGTACATCTCTTCTGCTCACATCCCGTTGGCCAGCGCCTGATCACATAGCTGCAAGGGAGGCTGGGAACTGTGGTTCTTTTTTCAGACAGCCATATTTTCCACTAATATAAAGGGTAAAGAATTGACAGTAAAGGACAGCTGGTCATTTTTATCTAGTCAACACGATTTCTTACAAAGATTGCCCATGTGCTTTGGCAAGCCAAAGCAACTCAGTTCTCAGCCCAGGGCCCCTGCCGCAGGACCCAGCATTCTCCAGGGCATCCGGGGGAAGCAAGACGGGCAAGCCAAGAGGAACACTCAGGAGACCCAGACTAAATTCAATTATGGGAAAGTCGGAACTCAATATCAGCAAATGAGATTGAAAGCAGGGAGCTACCTCCTGGGGAGGCTTCCCTAAGAGATTTTATAGGAAAGAAGATAAAAACCGCAAAGAAATAGTGTGGGTCGCAACTCTGCTCTAGTCTCCGGGGGCTGAGTGGGGTGCCTACTGGTCTATCTCGTAAGATCTGCTGATATACAGAAACTACACAGTAATTATATTTCTACAAGATGAGTTAGTATTAAGGGTAACTACGTCCCGAAATAATAACTGTATAACCACGCTGCGTGCTCTGTGAGTTAGGTCTGTGTTTACTTTCTAAATCCTCTTCCCATTTACGAATCTTGACACTTACATTGCATTATCGATTGTAAACCTCCCGCTGAAGGAGAAAGGAGCCTGGGAGGAACTGGGGTTGTCTTGCTCCTGGGAGAAGGCAGGAGGAAAGGACCCTAGACACTGCCCTCTGCTGGTGACCAACAAGAAAGTCACCATACACCACAGGCGTCCGTGGGTACGAAACTCTCCTGAGTGGCCAACCTTCACAGACACACAGTGAGCCTCCCAGACGGTCAGTCAGTAGCCTCTTCCTGGGCCGAGTGTGGGGGCCTAACTAGGCCTTGCATGGCCCTGAGCCCCTGTCAACCCCATTGCTGCCCAGCGTCTCCACCCTTCCCCCAACTGATCAGGACAGGGATTCCAAGCCCTGGCAGATTCTTCAGAAGAAGGGGTCGGTTGGAGGAAGTGGGCTACATCTCATGGTCCAGCATCAGGGAATGTATAGAAGAAGTGACCCTCAGCTTCTCACTTCCATTTACATTTAAAAATACTGGTCTAAATGGGTATAAATGAACAACAGAATATAGCCTTCTCTGGCCACCCCAAATGAGAGTGGTTACCCTCCATAAATAGTAATTCCTAAAATGTGTACAGCACTCTCCAGTTTATAAGGCATTTGCACACCCACCGTTTCATTTACTCCTCAAGACAGTCCTATCAGTAGGTGTTATTGTTCCTATTCTACTGATGAGGAAACAGACTGGGAGGTGGAAGACGTTGACCCAAGTTTACGTAGCTACTAAGTGTTAGAGCGAAGACTGGAACCATGCTGGTCTGACTTCAATCCTAGCCTTTTCTAGTGTAACCACATTCCTAGTGGCCTCCCCATTCCTAGCAGGTCCTGAATAGAGCCCTAGCCCTTCCCCATGTGCTGTCACATGATAGTGCCCCATGGGGCACTCATTTCTCCAGCTATGACAATCTCCATGACAGCAGGCACTGACTCTTAGGCGCCTCTTTGGGTCACCCCTGAGGCAAGCTCAAGACTGAACAGGAAGGAGGTTTTCAGACATGAATGGAATAACTGTGGACGGTCCACAGAACTGCACACCATATGAACATGCTAGAATGTAACACTGAAGGATCACGCTACCAGGAAGAAGTGAGGATGGTGCAGGCTGGGCAGGGAAAGCTCCCACTTGCTCTCTGAGAGTTTTCACCTCTTCTCCTGCTGCTAGAGTTGGTTTGAAACGTATTTGATGATCCAAACTTCTCAGTAGGGGAGCAATGAACAATAAATAGGAGCCATGAGTTGGCAGCCTCTCAGAATTCCAGCATAGAGACCTACGGGTGACCCCCAAGCAGGAGTAGAGAGGAAAAGAGGAGCTAAGGATTATCAGTGCCAGGCCTGGCCGATTCTAAACACTCGGTAAATGTTTGCAATTGAGTGAATGAAGGACGAGAGCTGAAGCTATTGGGGATCAAGCGAAAGGTGCTCCACAGAATCCAGCTGCACAGGAAATCTCAGAGGTCTTTCTGTCTGCGCAGGGAGACCTGGGGTGGGGTTGGTGTTGATGGATATGCCTACAGATGCCAGGGCATGCTCGGCTTGCTATGCTGCACTATGTCCTGCTGCTGCTTCCTTGTGGCCATTCTGCTCTGAAACCACCTCACCCAATCTTACTCGGCGTGTGTTTGTCTGCCCCACAGAGAACGGACTCTAGCATTCTTCACTTTGAGAGACGAGATGGATAACTATCGTTTTTTAGGAAAGCGTATTTCTTTATTGTCTGCATAGAAAGGTCTATAAAATGTTGAGTATATTTTTGTGCAATGCTTACAGTGGGGCTTCTTTATAGCAGGACCATCTCTAATAGTATGTTTGTAGAAACAGCTGAGAAGCTTTTCCTTCTACAAAATTCTCTTTAAAAGCAGATCCTCCTCCTGGCCAGCGTCACAATGTGTTGTCTGCGAATGATTGCCAAAGATTTTCTTTTGATCGCTAACCTCCATCAGGAAAATGTTTTAGCATAGACCCAGAATATGTACATTTCTATGTAAATTATATGCATGTACTCCAGTCCTAATGTAGTATGTGCATTACAAACCATATCCTCCAAAGAGACCACAGAGACTTAAAAGATAAAAATGCTTGCTTTCCGCACTCCAAAGATCAAGTGACTTCCTGGGGTGCCCACCACCCACTTGGGAGGCCACTGGCTTACACAAGACGTCACCCAATGCACTCCAAGTAACTATAATGAAAGAAGCATTGTCAAATGTTTTCTTGGTTGGCCCCTGTTTTCCAAACCAGCATTCAAACACCTCCTTCTAAAAGATCCCAATCCATCCTGGAAGGGTTAAAAAAATAACGACATGCCATACTTCATTCGGTCAAAGCTTTTTCTGCCAAAGAAACAGTTCTGAGGGAGAAATTGTCATCTAGCCCCACAGTGATGCAAATCAGGTAGTTATTTTGGACACTGGTAAATAATAGTTGTGTATGCATAGACACTGTTTTCTTACCTGACTATGCAAGGTCTCAAGTCATAATTTAGATGTCCCTAAGTGATTAGCATTTTGGAGCTAAGGCACCCAATTTGTGTCATGTTTCCCATCCATTTTCTACCTTGAAAAGGTGATTAGCACTTTGGGGGATGGGGGGTGTCTAACAAATTGCTTTACTGATCAAGGCAAATCAATCTGTTTGAGGGGATGATTGGCTGACATATGTATACAAGCCATATCCTGGTTTGTCCTGTGTTCACATTAGAATTAATGAAGGCTGCCTATATCAGAAATTCACCTGACTTCTTTTCATAACTACCCCTCAAAATAGCATTACTACAACCTATTCCATGCAGAACAAAAATAGAATGAAAATATACATGTGACATGGGTAATGCAACAAGCATAGTACAGTGATAAAAAAAAAAAATCTTTAAAAGACTGAAAGACAGCATTTCCAGCCCACTCTAAAAATAGCTAATTGAGAAAGAGTCCTTTATGCTAATGTTCTTCATTGCCTGGGCAGCTTTATAGAAAAGTTCTTCCCTTACTGGCTAGGACTTTGAGAGTCTTAATAGCCAAAGCCCGGAGCCCATTTAAATAATGTCACAGCAGGAACCCTGGTACCTCCCTGCGTGGCTGCACTGAAAGTGTTCCTGGCTAATTAGTGAATCGCAGACATTATGCAAATGAGCTCGTCCTGATTGGCTACAGCTTCTATCTTTCCCTACCACCCATGCAAATGAGGCCAAATGAATGGTTGTAGTGCAATACAGAATGAGAGAATGATAAAATTTTAGAGCCAATCTCCTTTAGAGAGCACATGGTCTAACTTTTCAATTACAGATGATGAAGCTGAGTCTTCCAAGGTTAGAAGGCTTGCCTAGAGTCCCTTAGTTAGCGAGTGGAAAAGTCAGGCTTACCTCCAGGCTTTTGAACTTCTAATAGACTCTTTTTTCCCTGCCTTTAATTTTTATTTTATCTTGTAAATGTTGGGATTCTGTGCACAGACATTTATGAGACCCTATTATAACACCAGAGAAACTAAGGTTGCTATAATGAAGTATCACTAGATCAAGGATTTGAGAAACCTGTACTTTGAGGGGAATCCCAAAGCCATCGGACTCACTGCCATCGTGTGGTTTTTGAGCCTCTTCCCGTCAGAAAATTCCTGTCTTCAAAACACCCTCAGGAAGAGGCGTGGACCTGACTTTCATGAGCCCTTGAAACACCTTCCTCCCACTACTTAGGAAATTTCCCAAGGTCCTTTGTTCTGCCGGAGGTCTGAGCCGAGGCCAATAGCTTCAGTCATAGCAAATGTGTGTCATGAAACCTGTGCGCTTCTGAATTGTTGGGGCTGGCTTTTTCTTCTCTTTCCTTTTCATTTTTTTTTCCCCCTTTTTCCAATTCTTTTTTTTCATCATCTCAAAGCCAAGTGCTCATTTCCACCAGAACTTTAAACATTGTGCCTTTATGTAGCATAGCTGTTAATTTTCCTCCCTCACAGAAGTGATTGTTTATGTTGTAAATGCCACATTAGTCCCCATGAAATGGAGATGGAATTGATTTTCATTTCAGAGATTTCACAGCTTGCCCCAGAACTTTATGCTTGATTGCTCAGAAATGCATGGGCTTCTGAGAGGTTCAGAAATGATGTGTGTAACATGGCATATAAAAATGTGAGAACGAGAGCCACATTTGGTGGGAGGCAGGCCCCTGTGTTTCAGCAGCGATGTCTGGCCTAGCGCTCAAAGAAGCCAACGCCTTGAGTGCACGCCGCCACCTGCAAGAAACAGCCCAGAGTGCCCCAACTGTCCCTGCCAGAGCTCTGAAGGAGTTCTTCAGTGAGCCTTTCTCTCGGCAAGCCGTTCCTGAGCACCTGCCCAGGTCTTCTTAGGACTAGAAGGAGGAGGCGCACGCACCTTGAGACACTTATCATCGAATTGGGGAGAGGCAGCACAGGATCGCACCAGCGAATTTGGCAGGGACATGTGCGTGCATCCCAAATTGAATTCAGAATGCACACTGCTCCAAGCAAAGGCAAGCGGAAGGCCGCTCAGACAGGTTGGGAAAGGGAGTGAATGGAGGGCAGACGTCAGATTGACCCACAGGAATGGTTTTATGTTTGCCTGACCTCCCCTGCTGCCTCCCCAGCTGCAGCCCCCTCCTCCCGGGGGAAGCTGTTGCCTGTCACTGCTGAAGCCAAGAGGGCAGATGGTTCCACTCTCTTCCAGGGATGTGAGATACCGCCACTGACATTCCATGGGCTGGGACTGATACTACGTCTGTTCTGGTCTTGATCAGCCATGGTCCTGAGCAGCCAGAGGTCACCCCTTCTGAGGGACATGCCACACCTTCCTGAAAGCCCCCTCCTCTCCAAGAACTCCTCCAAAACTAGAGTTTTTAGAACACAGTTAACATCCAATGCAATACGTTAAGACATTCACCACTGTTCTATTGGCCGTGTATTACATTCGACTGACCACTCTAAAGGGTTTTTATTTAAGATTTATGTTTCTTGGTTTTGACAGAGAGAGACAGAGACAGAGACAGAGAGAGAAGGGGGAGGGCCCAAAGCCATCTCCATAGTTGTATGTCATTAGTTTTCCATATAGTTTCATTCCGCAGGTGAGCACGGGGCTGCGCAGGGCAGGAACTGAGCCAGGGGTCTCCTGCCTAGGAGGCATGTCCCCTCCTACATGGGAAGCTCACCCCCATAAGAACCAAACTGGGGCACTCCCCAGTTCAGCATATGGGACCGCACGTGCCGGGGCCGAGATTCAATCCTCCAATACCAGGGCTGCAAGACAAGCACTTAACCCCCTGAGCCATCTCAGCTTCCCTAAAGGGCTTCCATCTAAATAGGGAGTGGGCGCAATAGCAGCTTGGCAGCACACAGTTTTCATGACGATCCTGGGGGGGCAAAGTAGGACGCTGGAGGGCATCAGGGGGACCTGATTTTGAGTGATTATTCACATGGTTACTATGACTATTCTACCTAATTACTTCTAGCTCCATCAAGTTATAAAGAAGTACATATTAATGGTAACAGTATGAGTTTTATTGGCTAAAGACATAATCAGTGATTAAAACAGAAGTCTCCCGGAAGGCCTAGAACTGCTCCCCTAAATTAATGATAGAGTGGTGAGAGAGCACCAGTTCTGTTGCTAGTCAATGAACACAACTTTCCTTTATGTCAAGATAACCACCAGATATGATGTTTTATTCCTGACTGTGGCACCAACATTGAGTGTGGGGTCATCAAGAATGGTGGGGTCTCTCTCTTTCTGTCTGTCTGTCTCTTCTCCCACTCCTGAATGGCAGAAGGTGAGCACACGTGAGGGGAAGGGATGAGGGAGTAGAAAAACAGTGTAAATAGTGGCATGGACAAGAATGACTTGAAGTGTCAGGGAGACACCTTCCAACAAGGACAGCTGGCATTAGCTGCTTCCAGGGGCAAGCTCTGGAATGGGGAGAGGCGGGTATGGGGAGATTGTCAGTGTGTAGACCTTTTCCTATTGCAGGCTTTTGCTTCTCCTTCTCCTTCTCCTTTCTTCTCTCTCTCTCTCCCCTCGCTGCACCCCCTCCTTATTTTTAACTTCCTGGTGTGTCTCTCTTTTAAAGAGAGCAGGGGATGAGGTGGCTTTATCAAGTCCAGTTATCATTTTGCATCAGAGAGCAGTATTGATTTTCCACCCATGACTGCTGAAAATTAAAATTTCTTCATGAAGCAGGGCTCTCTTCTGGTTTGTGTTCCTTATTTTTGTAAATATGATTACCTGCACTTCAGGGCTTCCTGGCTGAAAAAATCATAATGAACTTGGCCCCCACCCCCGTGCGCAGGCCTGGGAAGACCACCTGCAGGCCCATGTCAATGGCTGCAGGAGGACCGGTGAGGGCCCTGGGGTGGAATAAAGCTTTTCCCTCTGGTTACTTAATGCCCCATCTTTGGGCCACAGGCTGATTGACTCACTACTAATTTTCTTGTCAGGAGAATTCTTCCAATCAAGATTTAAAACAAACTAGGTGGTTACTAAAGTGCTGGAGATTAAAGCCTAATGCCTTTTTTTTTTTTTTTTAATTTTGATTAAGATACTCCTATCTGAGTTCTTTAGGCTCAATTTAATCTCGACACACACCTTCCTTAAAGGGCCAGGCTTGTCTGTTGCTAGCAAACACTTCTGTTCGCATCTGCCTCTCCTGCCCTGTATTTGCTCACTGGGAAGAACTAGATCGTTCCCACTGCAACAACTTTCAGGCAGCTGCTCAGCGCAATTTTCTTCAGTGTCTTGCCATGGGAAAAGAAACCAGTTCTGTCCTAAGTGCTGTTTGGGGGTGACCTGTATTTGAGGAAACTGTTGGATTCACCATCGGTTCCTCTTCTTCCAACCTGTAGACCTCATGTCTTCTTAGAGAACTGCACTGAGAGGAGAGATGATTGAGAAAGAGAGACAACTCAGGAAGAACACAGAAGTCACCTGACAGCATTAAACACACAGATCTCCTACGACTTTAAAAGTGACCCTTGAAATTTACCTCTTCTTTCCAATCTTGGCTTCTCAGAGAACGTTAGTCCCCTTCACTGGTATCTGGTGAAAACATCCAGTATACAGCCCTTAAGCCAAGGAGACTGTGCCCGTCCCCTTTTGATATTGTTTGTGCATATTAATTAGCATCATCAAAAGAAAGCTCTCCACCTACCCAGCCCAGCCCAGCCACATGATTCCAGTTGAAAAATCAGACTCGGACATCCAGAAAGCATGAAGTTAGAGAGGCACATTCTGGGGTTGCTGTTTTCAGCACTGAACGTCTTTATTTTCCATCAAGTTTTCTTTTCATCTCGCTTTCTATTAAAAGTCTTCTCCAAGCTAATGCAATAAATTTAGATCTGTAGCCAGATGCAAAGCAAAACTTTTGGCAGAGAACACTCTATCAAAAGACATTGCAAATGAAACATGCTCTCCCTTGGGGATTATGCTACAGTTTAATTTAATTTGATATTTCAAATTAAATTAATTCAAATGGTTATGCAGTTTCCAGGGAAAACAGACTTCATTTATAATGTTTTGTCACCAAATTGTTCAGCAGCCATCATCTATCTTTCATTGTTAACTAAGAAAGACAAACGGTGACAAGGTGGGAGCCTCCCCTCATTCCCCAGTTCCAGTTTTAATAAGCAAATTCTTCCAACACTATCTACTCCCTTATTGGGCGGCATAAATATTTATTAAGACCATTAGCGTTAAGACTAATGCTATCTGTGAACCCTTCTAGCTAATCGTTTCCAAGCATGTAATGAAGATGCATGGAGCCTCATGAGAAGAACAGATGTGACGGGTCCCGTCCTATAGACCAGGAGACAGGTGGTGGGGGGATTTACCCGGCCTCCTATGGGGAACCCGGATGAGAGGCAGGAGCTCAAATCCCGTGCCCAGCTCTCAGCCCTCTGCCTTATCAGGTTCAAGGGCCCAGCAAGCTCCACCTCCTGCAGTTCGTGGCTACCTCCTTCAACAAAGGGCAGGTGCTTTAGCACAGAGCTTGTCCAACCAACCACGGGCCGCATGCGGCCCAACACAAATTTGTAAACTTTCTTAAAACATTATGAGATTGTTTTGCGATGACTTTTTTTTTTTTTTTTTAGCTCAACAGCTATTGCTAGTGTTAGTGTATTTTATGTGTGGCTCAAGACAGATCTTCTTCCTATGTGGCCCAGGAAGCCAAAAGGTTGGACACCCCTGGTTTAGACAAAGCAGAGGGTTTATCTGTGCCAACATCTTCTCAGGCTCCAACACCACCCATCCCGGCCCCACTGACTCCTAAAATCCACAAGAAAGCATGCAACATCCTTTGTTTTTTTTCCTACTGCCCACTTTGGGTGAATTCTCCTTCAAGGGTACAGCTAGGATAACCCATAGATTTAGGATTTTTTATTTTTTTGGTTTTGTTTTTCTTATTGGAAGAAATAGAATTTGCATTCCTATAAACATATGAACCTTTGTGAGGAGAAAGTAGTAATCATTAGGACAATGATACTTTATACAGTAGATGCTTATAAATTCCGAAAGAGTTGAGTGTTTTGTCGTTCTGTGTCCATTTTCAGGTACAACGCCCAAAGGGCTTATAAGGATGATGCTATAATGCCATCATTATTATTAGCACAGTAATGAAAATGTTAGTTCTGCAGCTACATAATTAATTCACCTGTCAATTAACTCACTGAGGATCCCATGAACTCATAAATGACAAACTAATCCTGACCTTCTTTAAAGCCATCTCTTCAATTCCACACAATCCGAAAGAGAGAATGCTCCTAAAGATTGCTCCCAAAGCCAAGACCCACAGCCAGCTGCTTGACAGAAGAGAATGGGACTCATAATGTACTGAATACCTGCCGTGAGGCTAGCAAGTGTCTAGGGTATCTGATGCCATCCCCACAACTCGGGGATAAACATTAGTGTCCTTATTTTGCAAAAGAAGAAACTGAGCCACAAGGAGTTCACCTTGATCAAGGTCACACAATGAGGCAGACTGGGGATTTCACACCAGTTCTTTCTTGCCTTCAAGTCTACATTCTCATTGATGGTGATACTTGCCCATCCTGTTCACAGGTGCAAATTGAGAGGCATGGACTACTGCCTCTCTTTTCCTTCCATCTTCTTTCATGGTCCCCTTTCATTTTTCTGTTTTCCTCTCTGGCTTTATTCTTATTATATGTGGATAGACACTGGAATGTAGCACGGGTTTTCCCTCTTTCCCCCTTTTCAATCAACAAAAACATTTTGTAAGAATTCACTTGCAGCAGGTGTTGTAACAATTACTTGGCACAGCTTTTTATCCAGTGGTCACTCTTACCCTCTAAGAGCTCGCATTCCAAAATTATTGAAACTTTCTTGTATCAAAGGGCTAGATGGGTAGAAAATGATCTCTCTCTGTGACAAATACTAAACGTATCAAGTTTATTTAGCCAGTGGAAGAGACACTTGAATGGGGTTTTTAAAGCAGCTTTCAAGTTCATAACAGAGATATTGAAATCTTCCCAGCTGTTCCCCATTGCCAGCAAGAATGAAACAGAAGGAAAAGTGGTTTGCTCAAAGCAATAGACATTCTGATTATGTATAAGAACTTTCTGGCTGTGAAGAATCGTTAGACAAGGAGATGGTTTTACTGAGGCAGGCTGTCCTTGAAGACCTTTCTGAATAAGATAGTTCGCTTCCTGGCGAATTTTAGACAGAAGGTGAGTGGACTGAATGAGCTGAATAGAAGGGTCATCCAGTCTGAGGCCTCTTGTCCTATAGAATGCATTCAGACAGTGTGTCTACACTGTCAACAGGAAGTGGAAGTTCCATCAATTTTCTGGTTATAGCACAGACATAAGGATAAAATGTGTGTGGTCTCAATGATCCAAATTGATTCCCCTGTCCAAATCACATGGGTACACATCCATATGGAGAAACTAGACAAGATCATATTAAGATAACAAACTTAATTGGATTGATAAAAACCTATAAATGTTTTTAGATCTTTAGAAGTGGGTGTCATGTCAACAAAAGCTGTCTCTAAAGTAAAAGCTGCTATGTATTTTATTAGCACACTCATGAACATGGAAAGGCATGTACCAGTACGTTAGTCACTGAGGACTGGGGTTCAAATCCCTGCCCTGCCATTTGCCCGCTTACACAATTCAGGTGATGGATCTGAGCCTCAGCTTTCTTATCTATAAATGAAAGAACACTACAGCTACTTCTTGGTACAGAGAGAAGGAGGTTAAATTCACTAGCGTTGGTAAAATCAGCCAGCAGAGTACCCGGGTCTTTCCTAGTCATAGTGAAATGTCCCAGAGAGCCTCTTCCACTACAACTCAGGCTGGTGCCTCTGGTCCAGCCCTATAGCTCTCTGAAAGGTCCAGCTGCTGTAGTCACTGGCAAGTTTATACCATAACCCTACGCCTCTCTCGGCCAAGCCCCTCCAGGTGGGCCCTTGTTTCCAAGGCAAATACGATGGGATGGAAGTGAGCCTCTCTGGCTGCCTTCGCTGGAAGCTTCAACACGGGCTTTGAGCCCCTACCCATTCGAGCATCACACAGTTTTCCAGTGAGGGCAGCATCGCTGAGCACATTGTCATGGCACCTACAGGGAATACAAGTGTGAGCAATAGGACAGATAGTGAGGAGGGAGCACCACAGCAGATGTGCTGAAGCAAGAAATAAAGGACTATCTCCAGAGCAACTTCACTGCTCTGCCTCAGTAACAACCATCATTTATTCCATGCCTCCTATGTGCCTGGGACCTATTGATTACCATCGTTATTTTCAATATCCACAGTAAGCCACGGTAAAGATGACCCCCTTCACTTTCCCGATGAAGAAACTGAGGCTCAGCAATGTGGAGGAACTCAAACAAGGACCCCTGGGGGCTAGTAAACAGATGAGCAAACAGGCCCCATGACATCAAAATGGCCACTTGCCCCACTGCACAACCCTGACTCGGTTTCCTCACATAGAAAATGGAATCAGACTAAGATCTCTAGGGTCCTCTGTGGCCCAGAGAGTTGATGAACACAAATCTGGACTTCTTCCCAGGCTGGGCAGCTGGCCTGCCCATGTCATGGGCAGAGCTGTGCAAATGATCACAACTGTCAAGTTCCAGCTCTCACTTCCTCCCCTCATTTGTCTCCTGTCCCCTGAAAAGACTATTTGGAAGTGTTCTTTTGTTTCCTTCCTGGAGAAATCGTTGTTGACTTTAAAAAAAGGTGGAAGGGGGAACATTTTGGTAGAGGGGAGGGGAAGAGTAGTTGGGTAAGGAAGTCACTTGAAAAATGTTCCTGTTTCCTTTGGAGATGCTCTTGGAATATAACTGTGAGCCATCTATTAACCTCCTCTCCCCTTGCATGAGCTTTCTGGTTCTCAATCCCCAAGAGAACACTGGCAAGAATGGCAGGAGGAGCGAGCCTGTCTCAATGAACCCTGAAGGATGGGCGACCTGAACAACAAAAGTCAGTGCCATTTAGCACCGTGTAGAAAACCTAAGCCAAACATAAACACCAACAACTGTTCTAGGGATTAGCAGATAAGTTCTATCAGGAGAGAGCACAAGAGCCACATTTATAGAATTGAGAAAGGATCAGGCTGGGAGGGAACACAATCACCGTTGAGAAATACCTCCACGAAAACAGTGTAAATGAAGTCAGGGAATTAATCACTGTCTCAAAGCTGAAAGGACGGGTGCAATAGCCCTTCGCATGGAGAGGGAGATGGAAGGAAAGAACAACCATAGAAAGTTCAGAGCTGAGAGCAGCCAGGGGGCTAGGGCCGGCCTCTCCCGGGAAGTGGCCAGGCTCCACCCACCGGGAGACCAGGCGAGCGGAGAACACCGCTAATGGGAACACAGGTCCAAGGAGGCCCCGGAAGGCCCCAGGAAGGTCAGATAAGATGACCTGAATGGTTCCCCCACCAGTGATTCGGTGAACTGAGGAGTAATTACTTGCTCTTGCAAAATGCCCGGTAAAGACGTGTAAATCAAAGCGGCCATTTCAACGGCAGAGTAACACGGAGACTTGGGGCCTAGTGGAGGCTGCAGATTGCAAAGAGACCCTGTGCAGAGTGGGGTTTGTCAGGGAGACTGTTTATCATGACTTCGGATGGCACACTTGACCCAGCTTAATCCACATTAAGGAACACGAAAAGCCGCCTCCTTTTGTCAGATACAGGTTTTGCAAATTGAATTCACCCTATTTTGCAAATTGAATTCGCCCTTTTTTGCAAATTGAATTTGCCCCGATTTTGCAATTTGAATTCGCCCAATTTTGCAAATTAAATTTGCCCGATTTTGCAAATTGAATTCGCCTGATTTTGCAAATTAAATTTGCCATTTTGCAAATTAAATTCGCCCTATTTTGTAAATTGAATTTGCCCTATTTTGCAATTTAGAGATGGCCTGAAATGCTGCAGGGAATAATTCTAGCCCTAGGCAAGCTCAAAGATTATTATTTTTTTTTATATCTTTTTATATTTATAGAGAGTAATTATTTTATCTTCAGTGCATATTTATTTCTATTTTACTTTTGACAGATAGAGAGAGAGACAGAGACAGAGACAGCTAGAGAACCGAACCGTGGGAACCCCCCAGTCCAGCATGTGGGTCCGCCTGGGCCGGAGCCGGGATTCGATCCTCGGTCCTCGTGGCCTCAAAGCGAGCGCTCAACCCACTGAGCTGTCCCGGCTTTCCCTCAAAGATTATTGATGAAATAACCTTTGAGGCCTGAGTCTGGGGTTTGCAGTTGCAATGGCAAGATTATTGTTTAAGTGGTGACTTGATCAGGCAGTGACCTAGAAAACATTTAGGGCCTTTATTGCTTTCACAGCTTCCGGGGGCTGACACTGTCTTCTGCCACAGAAGCCTGAGCGAGGGAATAGGGAGGTAGCAAGATGGTGCACCCAGAAGGCCAGAAAGTACCAAGGCAGCATCTCCACCCAGGATGAGATGGGTCTCCCATGAGCCATCAGAACTGGAGTGGCCTAAGATAGTTCATCTCGGCTTTCCCGTTTCGCCTTAAAAGCTCAGCCTCGCCTGATTGGAGGAGCAGATAAATCAGTCATCAGATTTATCTGATGAAAGGTCATCAGAGAGGGCCACATCCCAGGCTGGGAAGACAAGAAACAAGAGCAATGCCATTCTACAGAAGATGTCAGGGGAGATGTCAGGCTGACCACAGGTGTCTAGCAGAGCACCAACAGTACCCTCTGCAAAGGGCAACTGTGCAACCCACAGAAAGGGGCTCTGAGGTCTTTTCCTCTCTGCACATCATTGCTCCCAATGAGTTGGGAAGGGATTGCAACATTGCAACCCTGCAGGTTAGAAGTAACGGAGGACAGTGATTCCAGTCAGGTAGGAGGCAGGCCAGAGCTCTTGAGGCGATATAGTCATCAGGCTGTGGTTAGGTGCAGAGAAAAGAGGTCCAAGATCACTTTGAGGACTTCAGCCTGGGTGACGGGGTGGCTGATAATGGCAATGCAGGGAAGCTGGAGTTGAGTTTTGAGAATCTTGCATTTGATGTCTCTGTAGGATATGCCAGTGGAGGTTGTCACCTCATTGGCAACTCAGGTGCAGAGCTCAGAAGACCAGAGGCAGGTCATGGCTAGAGCTATAAATTGGAGTCTTGATTTATTGCCACCTCCTGCATGTACTGGCCCAGTTTCTCTTTCTCCTCTGTACTTCCAGAACTACATGTATAACAGGTATCATGCTGTGTCGTATCTGTTTGTTTTGGGAACATGCTCTTCTACCAAACCACAGGCTGACAATAGGCAAACCACATGACTCCTGTTCATGACCCCAAATGCCCAACACAGACTCTGGCCTATATGAGGTTCTTTAACATTTTGCAGAATAAATGCAAGAGAACAGACTGGAGACAAAATCGAGAAAAGTAGTTAGGACCTAATCTTGGGGACCATCGTTTACGGGGTAGATAGAAGAAGACAAGACAGTGAAGAAACCCCACAAAGAGTGTCAGAGTGGGAGGAGGAAAAGCAAAAGAAAACAATGGCAAAGAAGAAAGAGAGAGAGAAAACTTTCAGGAATGCGCGGCTTCCAAGAGGCCACGCAGAGCTCCGGCCGGTTGTGTTACCATTAATTAATGTCCCTTTCAGGGGTAAGACTAGGGCCGGTACACAGACAAGACTCCATGCTAGGCCTGGCTCTAGAACTTTCAGGTGGTTCTCTCCTTATGAGTGCAAAGCAGCCCTTGCATTGTGGAGGGGAGTTGTGAATCCATGAAAGCCCAGGTTGTGTCAAGAAGTGGGGTGGCCAGAAGAACCCAGAGAGTCGCTGCAAGCTACGCTCTCAGTTAGCCTCCTGCCCGCGGAAGTGAAGTTTGGTGGTTAGAGCACCTGAGGCCCACCAGATCCTTTTATTGTTATCTCCTTGATCTCTGGTTTGGGCCTTGTAAGCTTGTTTTCATGCAGGTATTTGGGAATTGGGTGGGAGAAACAAAGAACTATTGGAAATGGCCATACTAAGTATATCAAGTATTTATTGTTACTCAACCAAGTTATCTTGGGGTCTCTGGATTTTGTCTTTCTTATCTTTTCTTTCTTTTTATTTTTTCTTTTCTTTTCTTCTCTTTTCTTTTTTTTCTTTTTTTCTACCTTGATCCTATTTCACTGGTCTCAGCTTACGTGACCACATTGTAAAAATTCTATTTTGTCCCCCCTCCCCTGCCCCGCGAGGTATGGAAATGTGAACCAAATGCTGTTTTTAACGAGCTAGGGAATTGTTCAGTTTCTCCTTTTTTCCTTTGGACTTGCCACAGGGTGTACCTCGAAGCTGCAGTTGGAAGCCTGCAATTCTGTGATCATTTTCTTTGGCAAACAAGGCCATCTGTCTCATAGAAGTATCACCACCGTGCAAAGTCAAAGTCTCAGGTAGAGGAATCAGGATACAGGGACAATGGGCACGTGGGAGGGTGACGTTGGAGGAGGTCCTGTGCATGAGACAGAGGCCCAGAGGCCAGGTGAGTCCCTGAGACAACACGAGGTGCCCACTGGTGGCCAGGGGTCTCCCTCTTTAAACTGGACCTCTATCCCATAATATCCAACTACCCAAGGGACATTTCCACTGGGACAGAGCCCATCCCCTCCCCGAAAACCTAAGCTATCTCGAACAGAGTGGATTGTGTTCCTCAGTAAACCAGTTAGCACTCTGCTATTTTGTGAATTTTTATTTAGCATCGACAAGGTGGCAGACACAATCTTAGGTGTTGGGGTCACAGCGGGCAGCAAGACAGACACAGTCCCTGCCTTACAAAACCTACACTGAAGCAGGGAAAGCAGATTCGAAGTGTCGTTGACATTGTTGAGTCATAAATGACAGTGATAAGCGTAACATTCATTGCGCCCTCCCTGTCTGTCAAGCACTGTTGCCAGCACCATGGGACACGGGACTGGGGACCCTGGCCTACTCTGCAGGGTCAGCAAGGGCTCTGAGTCTTCTTCCTCAGCCCCATCTGGTGGCCCATGGGTGCTGCTACTCCTCCAGGTGCACACTTTGGAGACGGTCTCTGCCTCTTCTTTCCACACTGTCCCCTCTAGGGAGTCATTATAGCTGGGTGCAGCTTCTCTTCTGCCTGGCCCCTCTCTACTGCAGCTGTGTGACACCCACACTTAGCATAGCACAACCCCCCGGCCTCCCTTTCTCCACCCCTCCACTCCAGTCCATCCTCGCTGGTCTGTACACTTCCTTCAGATGAACTTTCCAGAAAGCCTGCTTCCTGCTCAACACCTTAGTCAGTCCTTCACAACTATGTATCAAAAGGCTTGCTCACCTCAATAAGTCAGGCTGTGTGTTTCACAAGAGAAACTGATGCTAACCGCGTCCCTTGATTTAACGAGCTAGTCCAACCCCCTTAGACTGGCACTCAAGGCTGTCCCCAGTAGGCCTTCTCCACAAATGACCCAGCCACTGTCTCCCCAAGCAGGCTTTCTGCCTTCTTGGGTCCTCTGCCCACCTCCATTTCTGCTTATCAAAAATTCCACCTGTCGTTAAGGCCCAAATCAAATGTCACCTCCCCTAAGAGGCCTTCCCTGATGAGCCGAGCGGAAGTGCAGAAGTCTTTCCCGACACTGACTTTGTTCCGCGGTACTGAGACGCTGCGCATGCCTGCTTGCATGTCTCACGCACTCACATGCACGCCACACACCCCTCTGAGAACCCCTGGGAGTCCGTATGTGTGCTTGCCGCTGCTGAGCTTTGGCTGTGCTCCAGGTCAGCCAGATTGTCTGTTTTAATCATCACAATGCCCTGATGAAGTAGGCACCCTAATTCCGTCCCCGTATTATGGGTGAGATCAGAGAGGTTTGGGGAACTGCATAAATAAGGCCACACAGTAAGGAAACGGCAAAGACTCAAACCCAAATTGGGCCAGTCCCCACGTAAGTAACACTCACATAAGTAACACTATGTAGCCACTCATCAGACAAGAATTCTTCTTTAAACAATTATGTGCCCAGTTGCCTTCTACAGTGCTCTGCATGCAGAGTGCCTTCATAATTACATCCCCAGCCCCTAACACAGAGGCCAGACCATCTCCTGCAGGTGCATTAAATACCTGTGGATGAATGGGATCGTCGCTGGGCCCCTCAACAGACTTCCTGAGTCGGAACGGCTGACAGTAGGGCCTGAGTCTCTACGTCAGCAAGCAGTCCAGGCATTTTGCATGCAGCCAGCCAGAACTTGTTCACAGGCTGACATGATGAAACTACCGCGCTCCTGTTTTATGAAAAGGTAAACTGAGGCCCACAGTAGCTGATTGACCTGCTCAAGGTGAGCAGCCTCCCTCCCACACCCAGCCATCTCTTATAGCCAGCGTCTCTTGTCAGCCTGACTGTAAGATAAGATACTAACACTGGGCAGAAAGCAAGCCCGTGTCTCCATCCCTCCCGTCTAAGGTCTTAAATTGGTTTCCCTGGCTCTCCCCTCTGAGGAGTTCCTTCCTGAGCCCTCATCTCAGACAAGCTGAGCAGGGGACAGCCCCTGACCTAGAAACTCCAAACCACAGCAAACCAAGTTTTCAGCCTAAAAGTGCCTTATGATTGGGTTTTACTAAATGCAGATCCATCATCATTGGAATCTCTTTCTTGCCCCTTCAGAGAGGATCCCTGTTACCCAGCAACCTGTGTCAGTGACATGGCAAAGCTATTGATCAATATAGTTCTGGCTCCTGCCCTCTCCGTGAAGCTATATTTGGCCTCTCTGGTTCTAAAAGCCAGTGTCAGCTGATCTCTTCAGCAACCAGGTGATATATTCAAAAGAAAATAAGATTTGGAGTTAGACATACCTGGGTTGATGTTCCAATTCAGCCACACACTGGCTGTGTGATCTTGGCAAGTCACTTGCCCTCTCTGATCCTTAGATAGATTCCTTATCCTTATTGTAAGGAAAGTTTAATGGAAAAATCTCTGGCTCCTTCCAGTTCTGATATTTGTGTTCAGTGTTCCATGATCTGGGGTATAAGCTGCGTCTGTGATCCAATTGCAGATGAAAAGAGTTAGTTCTGTTCTGTGTTGGCCATTCCACGTTACCAGTCCAGCCCACAGAGTCATGGAAATAAATCAGAACTACTGAAAGATTATCCGGCCATGAATGCCACCCCCTCCCCGGGCCCCCAGTTTTGCCTTGATAATAAACTCCCTTGCATGCAGACAGACAGCACGACTCTCTGGGAAATCCTCAAGAAATGTCGTCCGTATGTTTTTCAGTCATTTACAATGAACCCATCATAATATTGTTCTTTGAAGATCCATTTACATGTGTTCTAAAGGCTTATTTTAAAGCTTATGCAAATGAACTAGATTAAGGTTGCATTCTGGAAGCCGAAGCTGGAAAATGGGAAGTTCATTTTAAAGCTTGGTGTAAATAGAGTTTCACATGTGTTCTAAATAGCTCTCCCTTCTTAGCCCGAGTGTGCTCCATTCAACCCCCTGGTATCCGCAAACCCACAGAGGTTCTCTAGGAGTGAAATGCTAATTGACGGCAGTTAGGAGTAATGGGAAGACTGAGGAGCCCTAGTCTCCTCCCCTCCCAACTAGCCTTCTCTATTGGGTGAGTCAGTCACTGTTTCTAGGTTTCCAGTGCTTCATCTGCAACCCACACAAGATCTCTGGTTCCCTAATGTCAGTAGCGTTAGAACTGTCTGGTGACCAGATTCTGAACTTCATACCCCGACCTACTAAATTATAGTCTCCAAGTGGAATACCCCAGAATGTGAATATTTCCCATGTACCCCCAGGTAACCCGATGTGTGCCCCAGTATGACAACCCTCCGTAATCTGTAAGGCTCTCTCCTTTCCACCTGTGAGATTCTATGATTTGTTGCTGAAGGATCCTTTTCCAACTCATACATCCCTATCTCCCCCCTGTCCGTTCATCACGTGGCCCCTATTGTGAATTCTCGGTTGCTCTCTTTGAAGAATCTTGAAGCGATTGTTGACTCTGGTTCGAGGGAAGTCACCATCCCTTGTCACCCTTCATGCATCTGACTTCAGAGCTCAGTGCCCAGCCCCTGGAAGAGTCGTGATGCTTGTCCTGCCGAAACTAGCAGACTAACTGGTGGACAGTCACAGCGGCCACGGTACAATTACATGCGTAGGAACATCCACGTGCATAGGGAGGTGGTGGGCAAGTTCCATCTCTGGGGACCCTGACGAGAGCTTAGCCTGTGTTCCAAAGGGCTGGTGGAAGTGGAGGTGGGGAGAAGGTACAATGCGAGCCATCAAACTCAGGAAGAGAAAAGAGGCCTGTGCCTAGGAAAGGACACTTTGTCTTTGACCTGAATTACCTCTTCCAACTGTTGCCGGTGTTGCGTAACGCTTGGGGATGGGCCTCCATCCGGTGCCTGCAGAAATGAACTCCTTGTGCTAAAACCTTCTCCCTGATCTGCCACTTCCCCTGTCCTCACACAGCCCCAAAGTAAGTGCTGTCCAGTGACATTGCCAAGAGTCCTGCCACCTGTTAGACCCTGGGGGACGCACATGGAACAATGGACATCTTCAGCACAAGGTTGCTCCAGGTCTCGTGAACTCATTTTAATGTAAACCGAGTGAGGGTTACCTTCTCTGCTCCCAACAAGAAAGGGGATATCTGAGCCTGGCGAGGCAGATAGAAGAATGTGTCTACATGTGTCTCTCAGCCCATTTTTGTGACCCGGGCCCCTCCCCATTCCTCACTCCCTCCTCCGTTGCCAAGTACTCCCTCCATCAGCCCCTCCTTGTTGGAGTCTCAGTCTAGCTGTGGATTTATTGTCTTATTAGCCTTCTCGCCCACGATAACAGAGGATGCTGGCAGAGAGCAACACTTTACCAGGAATAAACTGCAACTATAAACAAGTGCTTCCTGGGTAGGAGAAAGGTCTGTGAGCTGGGGGGCAGTTCCGTGTCACCCCCCAAGTCAGAGCGTATTGTGACCACGGAAGGCTGCCTGCTGATTCCCTGTGGGTTTTTCTCCAGATAAGTTCCAGACCCGGCAGCACCAAAAGTAACATGAAGATCATCTCCACTGAATTTAGCAAGAGAGCACTTTAGTTCGTTTCCATTCTATTTATAAAAATCATATTTTCCACCACTGCTTCAGTTTGTCCCCATCTGCATTTTCTCCCATTAATCACAGCCGAACTCCCCACTGTAGCTTTCATTACCTGCTCAAAATGAATGTGGAGAGAAAACATAATTAGATGCCACTTTAAAAAACAATAATAATATCTTGAAAATAGAGCAATGATTTAAACAAAGAAAGGAGGGAGGGTGAAAAACACAATTTGAACTAATGAGCCAAATTACCTGGGTTGAACTGGATTTTAGATCAGCTTTTTCTAACTCTTTCTCTCTCGGTCCCCGCCCCTCCGGTGACTCATGACAAATCGAGTGTTGAGCCGGATGGATGATTAGATTTCCTCTTCTCTGCCGAAACAATGAAATATGTCTATAATATTAAACCCGTCAAGCTGATCAACGGGCCATGTCAAAACTCTAAGTGCCCCTTTTGGCCCAATCCCCTTAGCTCTGGCAGAAGAGAGCACATTTTATTTGCTGGCCCTACACTCCCTGAGGTTTTCAAAATCTGATACACGCTGCCTGATTGGCAGCATTGGCTACATTTCTACTGCAGGTGTTTGTTGCCATGAAACCAGCAGCAGGAGTACTTGTGGGGTGCCTCCACGCCACAGCCGGCATTAGCTTCGCCTTCCCTTCCCTACCTTAAATCCAGATGTTACTAGGACATTAGCATACAAAGCCGCTGAGCCCGGGGAGAACAGCTTACTTAGCTTTGGACTTAGGTGCTCCCTAACACCTGCACCCTGACCACATCTCACAAGCCACTGGCCCCTCTACCGCCCTCAATGCCTCAGAGCCTCAGTGTCCTCATGTGAAGTGAGAGTTATTCGATAATGCCTGTTCGACCTGTGGCACAAGACTGTCATGCAGATGAGGATCGAGTGAATTTCAGAAGAGCCCGGAACCATGCCAATCTGAGGCCAAATGAACCTCATCACGAGCACCTTCTGATGCTATGGGGGAAGTTGCATCAGAGCTCGGCAGCTCACATGGATGGAAGTCACATATTAGGCAGCATCATGGGGGAGGTGGGGGGAGGGGGGCGGGGGCAAGTGTTAGGGTTTGGAGCCAGACCAGCCTGGATCTGAGTTCCGTTCTGCCACTTTCTAGCTGTGTGTCCTTGAGCAAGTTACTCAGTCTTTCAGAAACACAGTCTCTTCGTTTCTACCAGGGAAAGAGTGCGTGCCTGCCTTTCAAGATTGCTGAGATGTGATGCGACTTAAATGAAACCTATTTAAGCACTTGGAACGCAGTGGGCACTCGATAACTAATAGCCTCATCACTGAGGATGCTTTGTTTACCAGCCATTGTCCGAAAGAATAAGAAAATAGAGATGTCCCTCTGCAATGTCCTACCAGGAATACATTGCAATTATAAACATGTGCTTTAAGGAGTTTCTTAGACCAGGTCTTGGCAGCGGGTGGGGGTTGGGGGGTGGGCGTTTCTTTTGTCATAAACTTTTTGCTCAGGTAACTGCCTCAGGAAACTTCCTTCTGGGTTTTATTTTTTTAAGACTTTTGTTTTCTTTTGTTTGCGCCTGCTGTTCCTAAGATCGGCGAGGGCTGCAACAGGAAAGGATGTTTCTGAGAAGGGATGGAAGGAAGGAGCCCCGTATGGGGTGACGACCATGACTCCATTTCTTAACAAAAGAGAAACAAGCTCATGATTGACAGCTGACGTGCTATCCATTACACCCACAAAGATGAACACACAGTGCTGTACTCCTAGGAAACCCACGAAACAGCCTGAACACCGAAGGCTCGTGAGTGCTCTTTAGAAACCATGTCACGCATGGCACTGAGGACGGGAGCACCCAGGTGGGCCCCGGCCCGGCCGGCTCTGGGAGGCCCACTTCCTTCTGTGGTCCTGTCTGAGACTCTGGGTGAGGAGAGGGAAAGTGAGGAAACCAGAAAGACAGGGAACCAGATTGGATCGGGGGTGTGGCCGGCTCACAGGAGCTGTTGGAGGCCTCCCACTTGCAAAAAGATACTTTGGGTATGTTCCTGGGCTTAGCCGTTGGCCTGGCACGCTTCGGAACTAGCATGCAGAAAGTCTTAGGTATCCTAGCACATTTACAGTGTCCTGAGCCATCCAGCATTCTGCATTCGGAGCCTCCTCTAGCTCACCATGTCCCCAGAAGCCTTCGTCTGCTGAAGGACTCTGAGATGAGGAAGACACTAGCCGACATTGACATGGCCCATGTGCATCCGCGTGCTAAGTGTTCCCCAAAGTGATCTCATTGTGTCCACCACTGATATGCCTGCCCTCCTGATACTGGGAGGGAAACTGAGGCTTCAGGACACTGAGAACTTGCCCTGGACCTCAGGTGACGGACCCAGAGGCCCCTGCCCTCTCCTCTCCCTGTGCGACCCCAACCCCTAGACCCCCAGTTGCGTGTAACACGTGGCGACAGGTGGAGGGGGCACTGCAGGGGCAGCTGGCACCTGCTCTGCCTGCACTCTGCCCTGCATGGCCGGAACTGAGAGCAGCCAGCACCAGCTTGGCCCTGAAGGTGTCCTGCTTTCTGTCACCCCTGCTCCCGGGCTGCAGGCCAATGTGCTGATGGCCACGGCTGTCTGTCATCGGCCCCCCAATCAGGAGGACATGCTCTTCTTCCCTGTGGCAGGCACATTCCTGTCAGCACACTGTCACCCCCGATTTTACCAAATCTGCATTAAATAATTGCCAGGCAGAGCAGAGCGGGAAACTTACTCCTAGAGAAAACGTGGGCCTTCCCCCGCCCCCCGAAATCTACATAAGGGCACTGCTCCTGATGATAGCGTTTCTGAGGTGACAAATTGCTGGCTCCCTGGATAACGGCACCATGCCTTTCCCACCGTGAGCCCTGACAAAGAGAAGGGCCCACCCTTGGACTTCTTTCTTCCGGGTAGAATGGGGTGCTGAAGGACTGTGGAGGAAGTAAGGTGGTCCCCCTGGTCCTCAGTGCCAGTGAAGAAAGGATGACCTTTAACCCGACCCCCACCTCAATGTTCTCATGTGTGACATCAGGAGAGTGGCCTCGACCAGGGTTTCTCACCCTCAGCACCATTGACATTTCAGGTGCGATGCCCCATAGTTGCAGGGAGCGCTGAGCCTCATTGGTTGCTAAGCAACATCCCTGGCCTCTATGCATTAGAGGCCAGGAGCAGGAGACCCACCCCTGCACCTACAGACAACAACCAACATCATCTTCGCATGTTGCTCAATGTCCCCTGCGGACTAAATGGCCCCCAGTGAGAACCCCTGGCGCAGGTCATCTCCAGTGGTCCTTCCAACTGTCAAGTTTTCTCATTAGAAGGTGACAAGAACACTGAAAGGTGCTTGGATTGGGTTGGCTAAAGGTAACTTGTCGCCAAATCCCAGTGCTAGCAGTTAAAAATGAGCTTTTAATTGGTCCAATTGCTTCTCTTCTCTGAGCCTCAGTTTACCGTTACTTATCTGCAAAGTGGAGATGATAGTGCCTATGCCCTAGGGTGGATTGGAGGATTAAATGAGGAAATGTGTGTAAAACTTCTGGCACATAGAATATGGCCCAATAAATGGTGTGATGATCGCTATGATTGTGATGGAAAGTAAACCAGACCATCTGTTTTCTCTAGACAGTCCCTCTTGTGACCAGACTCACGCAAATGCACACCAAGTTAGCCAGCCGGCTGCAGTAGTTATGCAAAGAAAGGCACTAACACACATATTAAACATCTGCTCGGGCCTAGTTACTCTATTCGCAGTTTCATAAAAATTCTCAGGCTAAGCCAGGAATGTAAGCAGCGCTGAAAACGTAAGTGCAGTGATAGCCAATGGGCTGGCCCAGACCCCTGTCCAATTGCTGATGCTCTAGAAGGGCAGGTCTAGTAGGCTGTTTACTCTGTGCCATCAGTATCAGCAGTATGTCCCCTTTATTTGCCATTAAATGAAGATCACCCATTCATCTCTTACCCATGATAAATGCCACCCACATAGGAGAAGGGAAGGAAACAGAAAAGTCATTTTTAGCTGGATTTGTTCACTCACAATGCGTTCACATCTCCTCTTTGGTTTGGTTCTGCCCAAAGGGCTGTTTACTTCAGTTCGTACGGAAGAAGACAGGGAAATATTTGTCCCTGAAAACCTGAGTTACAGGTTCTGATTTCCTCTCCTCTCATTTTCTGGAACCTGACAGCTGTCTGTTATCTGCAAAGCCACCTTCTGCAGGAAGCCCGGGTTCCCTGCGGCACATCACCGACTGCTCACGAGAGGTTCATTCCTCAGTGGAGGCCTTGATCTGTGGCTGGTTCCCAAATTAAGTACCAACAGAGTAGGCAGAAGCGGCTGGAAACGGAAGCAGTGGAAACGCTCCCTTCCTTCCTGCTGGCTGCTCGTCTCTCGGGTCTCCATTGCTCTAGGGTCCCAGGGATGTACACCTGGCCTGCTCTTTTCCTTGGCTTTGCTGTTACTCACCTCCCTGCGCTACTCACCAACCTCAGATTCATGCTGAGACCCCGTTTCCTTCACATAGTCTCTGCCATCTGGCCTTCCCAGGAGCCCATTTTACAGATTTGATCAACTGAGAGGCCGCCCCTAGGAACTGCTTGAAATGGGTTTGCGGGCCCCTCCCACCTCAGAGTCCCAGTGCTCGCTCTGCTGTTCAGCAGCAGCCAACCATGGGCACAATAGGAAAGCCCTTTCTTCCCAGGGATGGGGCGACGTCCCCTGTGAGCCTCGCTGCTGCACTAGCAGAGCATGGCAGCCCCGCCCTTGGCTGCCCCCAGAAACAGAGCGGGCCCACGCCCTTGGAAGGCAGGACAAGGCCCTTCCAGCCACACACCCTGCCCGGAACATGGACACGTCCGTGTCTTGTAGTCATCACTCCCTTGACCTCAATGAACATCCTCCTCCCCAGCCACTCCTCGCTTCCACCTGTAGCCCCTAGTCATCCTTCACAAATCAGTTCAAAACTGAACCTCATCAGTGAACACACCTCTGACCTCTCAGTCTTCCCTGCTGTGTGTCTGTAGACACAGCACATGCCTCTGCTAGTGTGAGAATCACTCCCCCTCTTCCTTACTGATCACTGTCCGTCGTTCCTAGCACAGAGCAGGACTAGGTACAGATTTCTTAAAGGAACAAGTGGATGGATGGATGATGGATGGGTGAATGGATGGATGGGAAAATGGGGGAAAATCTTGGGACAAATAATAAATACAACATTTAAAGTATTTATTTAGAATTGGCCCTGAAAATCTGCCATAGAACCATAGAACCTGAAAGTAGAGGTTATTTTTTGTTTGTTTGTTTGTTTGTTTGTTTGTTTGTTTGTTTGTTTTCCATGAAAGTCCAGGAATTTTGAATAAGAGGCAAAGAAAAGCCTCTCCCCACCCCCTCATTGATTGATCTCCTTCAGTGCAGTGCCCACAGATCCCCTGGGGACCTTGTTAAAATGCAGATTCTGACTCAGAGCTCTGGGCTGGGGCTCCCAGCTGCTCCCCAGTCTACCAGGCCACGCTAATTTCTTTGGGGCTACATCCTGGCTGTCGCTGTGAACCTGGCAGGGCCGAGCATCTTGGCATCCCTGTGTCCACTTGGTCAAGTTCTGTCTGCCGGTGTATTTATTTCCTCCTGTTATCACCACAGACATGCCACAGCTTGTTTACAGACAGCCTCGGAAAAGTCAAAAGTGCAAGTTAAAAAAAAAAATGCAGCCACAGCCCCTTAGAATCGCACATATTGGGGGAAAATATGGGCTAAGGGAAATTTATAAAATATTAAATGACATTGTGTCAAGACACAGATAGGGGCAGCACAGTAATTAAAGTAAACAGCACATCAAAACTCTGGCTAAAGCCCTTATTTAAATTGAAAGCAAATGTAGGAACTGATCGTGTTGCCTTGTATAAATGTGTTTCCAAGAGCCTTTTAAGAATATTAATGATTATGGAAGTATAATGGCTGAATATCAATGATCATTTTTATAGCAAGTGACAGCTCAGCGGGAGAAGAAAAGAATCTAGATCCTTCCAAAGATGCAAACTGGTTTAATCTTCCCAGCATTGCCTTCCTCCAGAGGACGGAGGGAGGGCTGGGGATGGGAAGGTGTCTTCTGCTCAGATGCTGCTTTCTACGGCATGAGGGATGCGAGGCCATTTGGGCACCTTGGCCACGTGATCCCCTTCCTTCTCCCTCATCCGAGACACCTGCTGAGCTCCTGTGTTCACAGCCCTGTGAACCCTAACATCTCTAAACATACTTTCCACCTTGCTTGAAGGTTTCTGGAAAGTTCAGCAGCCCAAAGGCAAAAGTGAGACTCTAAAGTCTCATAACTGACTTTTCAAGGAAGGTACTAGAAAGGACTCTTATGAGTGGGAGGGCTGTCCTCTCACAACACATGTGAAATGTCCCCAATGTCTCCAGAAGCCTCGAGAGCCCAGGGGACTTTCCTGCAACAGTCACCATGGGGGCCAACTTGCATCTTTTGACATTGGATCTCACCAGCACTCTCTGTGAGGACAGTGGGTGAGTGAGCTGTTTGGGGTCACATGGAAACAAGCACTGCTTTGTACCTTAGGCTTCAGCCCAGGCTGCCTTCTGGCTTGCTGGCTCTTCTGATGGGATAGGGGCTCCCACTGCTGCCTCATCTGCCCTCCTGCCCTCTGGGGTCAGATCCCAACAGTCTGGGATTCTCCACGGGCACCATCCTGGTGGGCAGCATCCCAGCATCGCAAGATCACACGCCTGGAGACACGCCTGGAAGTGTCTCCTCTCCTGTGTCCTCCCGAGACTGTCCTGGTCCTGGGCCAGGCTCCCCAGACCAACTCCAGACCAGGAACTGGAGGCAGATGCTCACTCTCTTGCTGTCTCTGTGTCTCTGGCTCCAGCCTTCCCAGGGCTGGTAGTGGGCGTTGTGGTGAATGTGTTTAAGCCAAACCTGCTAGAACTCCCGACTTTTGAGCCCAAGCCCAGCGAACAATAGAGCATCGCTCTGCTCTCCATGGTACGCTTGTATTTCTCAGGGTGACCTCATGAGACACAACTATTTCAAGGACAGGATTTGGGCATTCCTGCCTCCCTGCGCTCCATAGAATAACCGATGGAATGACTGCATTATTGTAAGCCACAAAGTCATTGTATTGTTAGTAATAGTCTCGTATTAATTACTATATCAATCTAGCCATTACTTATCATCCTCCTTCCCAAACCTCTGGCTCTGGTGGCCATTCCTGTAGGAATCCCTACAGAGCATTCGGCGGGAGGCAGGGTGCCAAGAAGTGAGATTAGTGCTGTCCCCCGGTTCCTGGTGCTTGCTGGAAACCAGCCCAGCAGCAGTTAGTGAGGGAGGCCCCTCCCTCCCTGACGATTCACCCCCAGGCAGCCCTGCTCCCTCCCCTCCCCGCTAGGGGCTCAGTCCTCCATTGCTCCCTCAAGAGTTGCCTGCATCAAAGTAGCTGCTGTTGCCAGCATCTTTCTTCCACAACCCTTTTTCTCTGCTGTTGATCTGGCATATCCTGGGGTGGGCACAGGCTTTTTTCTTCTGGTGCATGAATAAACAGAAGCACTTAGGGAGGGGCAACCCCCAGGCCTGACTGGTCTCTTGTTCTTCTCTAACTGGGAGCTGAAGGGAACAAGTGGCTCAGGACCTGCAAGTGGCCTCCGGTCTAGTGAGCAAAGCATGGCTTGGAGTCCAAGACCTGAGTGCCAAGCCCGGTCCTTCCAGCAAAACAAGGTGTGTGAAGTCGGGCCAAGCTGTCACTCGTTCATTCACCAGGCACAGGCACCGGCTCTCTAAGCTAAATAAAATCACACCTGTGACCTTGAGATGCGTGCGGAAATGTGAGAAGTCGGCATGAGATTCCGTACAAGTGATGGGGGTGGCAGTGGGCCGCCTGGGGGTGGGACCTGGCGCAGGGTCGTGGGAAGCCTGTGCAAAGGCCTAGAGGCATGAAGGAGCGCGATTTCCTCAGAGAACTGAACCGTACCTGGTATTGCGGGGGCAGAGTCAGAAGCGGGCGATGGAGCGGCGGCCGGCAGGGTCAGACCACGGAGTCTGCAAACTACGCTACGAAGCTGGACAGTGGAGACGTGCAGGCAGATTTGCTTGTCATTTCAGTTTTCTCGGGAGGTAATGTAGAGAGTGGCTATAGCGGGGGCCTGATGACAGAGGGACCAGTGGGGACCAGAGTGGCCGCCAGGGCTGCGAGAGCTCTTGTTGACCTGGGACTGCTCGCTTGCGGTTGGCGGCTGTCCTGTGCGCTGTAGGCTGTCTGGCAGCATCTCTGGCCTTCACCCAGCATGGCTCAGTCCTGCCAATCAGAAACGTCCCCGGGCATTGCCAAATGTGGGCTGCTGTTGCTTGGGCCCAATTTCAGCCTCTGAGCATGCATGCCTGCTCCCAAGGCCACCTCCCCCAATGCCTTCCAAGCAGCTACACAGCCCACTGCTGAGCCCAGCTGCCCCTCCCCTCCTGCCCCTCAAGCTCCGGAGCCTGGGCTCTGCTCCCCAAATGCAGGCCGTACCCCGGGACTGACGCGGCATCTGAGAGCTGCCCGGAGCTCAGGCCAGCAGCCTCGGGCCGGCCCTGTGTGAACAACTACAGGAGGGGACAGGGGCTGCGGAGTCGGCACAGGGGCCAGGAGGGGTCAAGGGTGTAGAATCTGTGTTTCCAGGGATCTCGTCACTCACTAGACCAGGTTGGCCCCCTTCAGACAAGTACTCAGGGCTCCCCTCCCCTGCCCCTCTTCCCTGCCCTATAAAAGGTCCAGGTTGTCCAGCGTTTTGGGGGGGTTCTGCATTGGGGTCTTGCTCTCTGCCCAGAAACGAGTAACAGTGTGCAGCAGGCGGCAAGCCGTCGGACATATATCATCTCAGCTCAGGTGAGCACGTACTGCTGGGCTCTGCACAGGCCAGGCGGTGCTTAGCCCTGGAATAAAGCAGAAAGAAAGACACGCTGACCCTCTAAGGGCCTGCATTCTAGTAGGGAGGCATCCTGGCTCCTCACTGTAGTACGGCGGGTACACGTGGTGTGCACAGTGGAGGCATTCGCAGGGGGCTCCAGGGGCATGTCGGTCCATGTAACGCCCCCAGACCCATTCTGCAGAGGGGAAAGCCACGGCTCAGGCTTTGAGTGACTCACCCTAGGTCACATAGCTTTCTTAGAGGTCCTGGCTCCTGCACCCGTGTAGTCCTGTTCATTTCACAGGGGCTGGCTTCCCTGCTGTGACGACCACCCCTTGTTCTCTTGTGGCCCCTCCCTGCAGCGTGGTGACCGCGTCACACCCAGCCCCTCTGACTCTGTCCATCTCTGTGACTCTGATGTGCCCCATCCCACAATGGACCGCCTTTGTCCCACCGGCACATGGGATGTGCTGGGAGGCTCCCTTGGTCACGATGTCCTGCTTCTCTCAGGAGCTGTTGGGTGTGGGGTCTGCAGGAGAAATGCTCACACCTGGGGCGACCCCGCTCCAAGCTCACAGCGACCCCCCTGGGTCTCCTTGTCACTGGAGTTTGGAACCCAGGGCTTCAGATCAGCGTCCAGTGCCCGGCCCATGTTTCCCTCTGGGTCTGTCGCAGGTTAGGCACTCAGACACAGGTGTGCCTTAGGCCCCTCCCCCACTGGAAGTCACCAGCCTGGCTCTTTTGTCCTCACAGAGACAGTATTTCAGGAGCAATTGTGGAAATGGATCAAGCTAAGTCAAATCGGATTTTCCTTGGGAACGAAATTGAATTCTCCACTTTGTGAGGCAGGCAGAGAGGTTAGAAGGAGGAGGACCAGAAAAACACAGCGCTCCCAGGGTGGGGCGGCCAGACGTTCTGAGGGGCCGAGGAGGGGGCAGGGCAGAGGGAGACACCGGCCTGGGGGTTGGGGGGTGGGGGTTGCTGCACAGGGAGCCGAACGGTTCTCAGCCTTTGGGCCTCCGCTAAGCACAGAAGTCGAATCCCCCAGATTTAGACTCAGCAGCACGCCGGGGACTCCTGTCCACTCACTTACTCATGTGCACTCTAAGGCCTGTCCACTCCAAGGCCTCTCTTCTCGGGACAAGGCAAACCCGTGTTTCTAGTGAGAACATTTTCCAAGGGGGTCGGGAGGTGAGGAAGAAGGGGGGCAGACTGAGCATCTGTGACTCGGGCCTGCCGTGTGCAGGAGGGGGTCCAGCCCGTTCTCATGGGGGGCTGCCCCAGCAGCTGCCTCTTCTGAGGAAACCCCCAGAAGCACCCACGCCTTTGCTGTTTTCCTCGGTCATTGCCCACACATGGACGGAGCAGCTGCCAGCTGGGAAGCTCCGTGCTGGGCCCTGGAATTTGGAGCTAAGCCCCTGCCCTCAAGGAACTCCCCCTCTAGTGGGGACAATGAGCTTGTGTAAATGAGCCATGACACACCATGCTGAGACCTCTGATATGGGTACAAGGCGGGGGGGAAATACACTGGAATTTGTTTATTTAAAAACAATTGTGTATTTATTCTTATGTGTCTAAACTTCAGTCACCTTCAAAGTACTCTCCATTTGATGCAATGTACCTATGGGGATGCTTTGTCCACGGCTCGAAACAGTTTTTGAACGCGACAATCCTGATGCCTTTTAGTGCTTCTGCAGTTTTTTGTTTCACCTCTTCCACATCTGCAAAATGTCTCCCTTTGAGGACGTTTTTTATAAAAAAATAAAATAAAATAAAAAGACGGTTGGGGTGAGATCAGGTGAATAGGGAGGATGGGGTGAGGAGGGGTCATGCTGTTTTGGGTCAAAAACTGCTGAACACTCAGCCTGGTGTGGGCAGGTGCGTTGTCATACTGCTCATTGTTCACGTAAATCACCTGTCGTGAAATGGGCAAACATTGAGCATCTCCAAAAAAAATTCACTGAAGCCGAACACAACCTCTCACAACAATGCCAGGTGGTAGACTGCTGCAGATGATTCCTAGACCTCACCTCACATGGGAAGCCTGCACTAGAAGGGGCCCGCCCTCCAGAAGATAATTCCAGTTTGGGGGGATGCCCCCTTGCATGTCTCAGAGAAAGAAGCAGCAAACTCCCTGTTTGAGTGAGTGAGAAAGAGATCAAATCCTTCAAGAGAGGAGGCATCTGAACCAGGCCTTGAAGGAAGAGTAGGAGTTTTTCAGAAAGAAGGTGAAAAGGGGGTGCTCCTAACGCAGGGACTAGCATAAGCAGAGACATGAAGCGAGGCACGGGGCGCATGGCACGTTGAGAAACCGTGTGCGGTCCAATCCACAGTTCACTGAGAAGAGAAATGATGGGGTGGGAGGAAAGGCTGGAATGGTAGGCTGGAGTCACTCATAACGAGGCATCTGGAGAAGTTTGGACTCTTCCGTGAAGCCAAGAGTTTATCTCCAAAAGAAATCCCAAAAGAAGCACAGGGAAATTTTTGAGAGAACATTCTAGAAAACATGTCATAGATCTTTCCTAAGTTTGTGAGGGAGTTTAGGCTTAATGGCTCCCCTAGAATCATGGAAGATCAGAGCTTCCAGAAACCTAAGAGCGTCTGTGTCTGTGGTTGTCAAACTGGGTTCAGTGGAGCCCCAGGGTCCCACAAAAGGACCTCAGAAACCCACTCCAGAGTGTAAGGTTTAGAATGGGAGGAAGGGTACTCAGTGGGGTGATCTACAAGAACCCCTCAAGAACAGAGACCACCAGCCCTACACCTCCACTCCGGGGGTCCTCCTGCAGAGTCAGGGCAGGTGCAGCCTTGAAGTCATGTGCTCTGACAGTGTGTTCTACAGCACCCCCAAACGAGGCTGCCTGCCGAGGAAGGCAGCGTAGCAGTCAGAAGGAAATGAAGGGGCGAGCCCACCGACTTGAGGGTGAGCGAAGGCCAACAGACAGGCGTGACAATATTTGCTTTTATGAACAGGCAACAATGAGATGTAAGGAAATTGAAAAAAAACCAGCCCAGGCAGGTATCAGCACAGTCCCCAGCCCATGACGATTTGCTTTGTGTCTGGGGTCCCAGAGTCAGCCCCTCACACACAGGGCACTGCCATGACCCCTTTTGTTTTGCCTTGATCGCGTCTGATAGCTCACTCCTGCCAGAGATCGGATCTTTGAGCTCTTGGCATGATGTTACGTTTCTGGAGCTCAGGAGCAGCTCCTTGAAATGAATGTCTTGTGGCACGTCCAGCACCGAGCTGTCCTCTCCTGTGCCTCACACCCGGCCACACGCCCCTCTGGCCTGCTGCCACAGTGGTACCCACAGGCTTAATAGCCCCCTGTCCTCCCCTCTGCAGACCTCCCCTCACTAACACCCACAGTGGTTAAAACCTTGGTAAGGAGAAAAGCCCATTTGGCAGGCCTTTGATCCCTGAATCAGCCGCTGTCCAGCTCAGTGACCTTAGACAGAGCCCTCGCCTCTCTGAACTTCCGTCTCTTCATCTTAAAACAGGAGTAAAAATGCCTTCTTTCGCACATAGCACATTGCCTGACATGAAGTAAAGGCACCGTGAATATTTATCAAATGTATGATTAATTGACTGGCTGATCTATGATAAAAAGGAATGCAGGACAGTTGTCATTGATGTTATTCAAAGTCTGGTAAGAACTCTTGGCACAGAAGCAGGTCTTGGTCTTGCCTCCCAACTCAGCATTCGCAAGATGTCTCATTGGATGTGACAAGAAGAAAGAGGCCTCAGGAAGGCAGGCAGCTGAAACACACACCTGGACCCAATCTGGGCATGACATCGCTCCTGAGTAGCTGGAGGACCTTCTCCATCCCTCAGAGAGAGAAAGGTTCTGCTCCAGCTGGAAGTTCCTAGCACCCACCCACCCCCTTGCAGCCCCTCCCAGGTCCTGCCAGGATCAGCAGAGAGGGCTAATCACGAGGGACAGGTCAGAACCTCCAGGGTGTGCATCTGCCAGCTCACTTATGCCACATCTTGTCTACAAGAGGAGTGAGCTATGACAGGAAGTCTGCTTGGGCATGTGTGCATGCCTGTGTGCATGTGTGCATCTATGTGCATGTGTGTGTGCATGTGTGTACTGGTCTACGGACTGTCTTGTGATGATTTTAGTGCACCACAGGCATTTGAAGTCTAAAGCAAGCTTGTCCAACCTGTGGCCCATGGGCCGCATGCAGCCAAGGACGGCTTTGAATGTGGCCCAACACAAACTCCTAACCTTTCTTAAAACACTATGAGATTTTCTTGTGATTTTATTTTAGCTCATCATCAGGTATCGTTAGTGTTAGTGTTGGTGTAGTTTATGTGTGGCCCAAGACGATTCTTCTTCCAATGTGGCCCAGGGAAGCCAACAGTTGGGACACCCCTCGTCTACAGTCTCGCTGAGTTTAAGTTCATCCCCTCAGCACATGCTTGTTGGGTACCTGCTATGCACCCCGTACTGCACACGTCCTGTTCTGAGCACTGGGGACGCAGTGGTGGACAAAACAGGTGGAGTTCTTGTCCACCAAGAGCTCACATTCTAGTAGAAGGACACAGTTCACAAATAAATATATAGCAAATGATTCGTATATGTATTAAGTTCAACAACAGAAAATAAGATAAAGTATAAATGCAGCAGGCAGAAAAAAAAATAGTAAGGTCCAGGATCCTGAGGTGGGAGCCTGCTTGGTGTGTTGGAGAAACAGCAGTGAGGTTAGTGCAGCTGGCCCACACTCAGTGCAGGGGACACGAGCAGGAACTGAGGTCAGAGAGGGAAAGGGACCCAACCCTGAGCCATGGAGGGGAACACTCCCACAGGGCAGCCCCACCCGCTTCCACCCCCACCGGGTTCTACTCCCCCCGGGTTCCGCCCCCACCGGGTTCCACATCCACTGGCTCGCTGGCCCTGCTGGGCTGAGAAGAGCCTGTCGGGGACAAGAAGGGAAGTGGCAGGGATGGCAGTAAACGGCTGTCACGCGGATGGAAGACTGAATGTAAAGCAGTAGGAAACGAGAGGCCTCGAGCATGAGTTCTAAGGTTGTGGCCTGAACCAAAGGCAGAACAAAGTGCCATCTACTGAGATGGGGAAGAATGTAAAAGGCTGGCGCCGGGGGGCAGAGGCTGGAGAGAGCAGGCAGCCGAGAATCAGGAGTTGGTTTGGGATGGGTGACATTTTAAGTTCCATAAGTCACCCAGATGGAGACTTAAAGGGGACAGCCATCAACACGTGGATGGTGCTGTAGGCCCTAGAATTAAAAGAGAGAATCCAGGGGAGCCCTGAGGCCCTCCAGCACTGGGGAGTCACAGACAGGAAGAACCAACGCAGGAGATGGACGAGGACCATCCGTGGAGCGGATGGCAAGGCTCGTCCTCCCAGAGGCTGGGGCTGGGCGTGTGCAACAGGAGGAGCCGCTCAACCTGGCGGGCTAAGCGCCGACCGGGGCATGGGCAGTGACCTTGACAGGAGCCGTCTCAGCCAGGTGCTGCGAGTGACTGACATCTGAGCGAGTGCGTTCAAGAGAGAAGGGATGAAAGGGGAGTGGAGACGGAGAGTGACAGCTCTTTTGAGTAATAGAAGGAGAACTCAGAAGAAGCAGCCATAGCAGGAGGGAAACAGGGGCCTCTTAGACAGCATATTTGTGAGATGATTAAGTAGAACAGGGGGGAATGATGGCACTGGAAGGAAAGGGGACAAATGTTTGGATCTCTGTCTTTGGGTGGGAGAGGGCAGCTAGGATTCAGCATAACAAGGGGGGGGCAGGTGGAACACTTGCTAACACCCTTCTAGAGTCACACAGTGGGGGTCCCTGGCCAGGGTGGCACTCCTCAGAGCCTGGACGCTCTGAGAGCCTCTGGTGACCTTGGCAAATCAGGTGTCTACTTCTCAACTTCCTGGTCATAAATAGGAGCTTCCCATGCCCACCTCCTGTGATCATTGTGAAGAGTGAATAAAATATCTGCAGAGCACGTTGCTTATCCCATTGTGGGGGTTCAGCCAAGGCTGGCTTCCTTCTGCCCTCCCTCCCCGGGTTTGCACTCCAGGGTTTCTCCCTGGACCTCTGACTCCCCTGGAGAAACTTGGATGGCCCTTCTGCTTCTAAGGCTGCTTAGAGGCCAGAAAGGCTGAAAGCAGGAGCAGTGTGATCTGTGGTTCCCCCAACACCCCTTCCCGACATGTGTCCCTGTTGGTTTTTGCCTGTGAGTTTGATGAGTCCTTTTTCTATGGCAATTTTCCACTTCTGCACAGCTTCGTGGAGCTGGGTTCTGCAACCTGCCACCTGCTTGCTGCTAGGATCCTCAGAGAGCTGCCTCCCACTGAGTGGAGCCCAGCCAGGAGCTCCTTCCTGCCCCAGTGCCCAGGGGGATGCCCGGCTGCAGTTCCAGGCCTGCCCAGCCGGAGGCGGAGGCAGAAATATGGCTGCAGGAGAGAGAAGCCCCACTCTTGACAGCCTCAGAAGCCAGGGTGGGAAAGAGGCCCAGCCCCAGACTTAAAGCCTTCTCTTTGTCCTGCTTTCTTACCCAGGTAGAAGAGCTATCAATCCCTGACCCAGAAAGACGGGGCTCTTGTCATGAGGAAAGGGATGTTGTAACTTCTAGCCACAAACCTCCCAAGGAAATCCTTTAAAGTTCTGTCAAAACAGGTTAGCATATTAGCAATCACAGCTCACTCACTATCATCTGTATTTGTTCCATTTGTGGCATTTATGACGGTTATCCACATTAATTATTTTGCTGCTGAAGTCCCTTCTAATTTCCGAATGCTGTGATTTCTACAAAAGATGGATATTAAATATGCCACACATCAGCCCAGGGTGGCATTATGGCAAGCTATTAAGTTCAGATGCTAAGGCTCGGCAGCAAATAACTTTGCTATTTGTAATCGCAATGAAGTGTTTTATGTGTGGCTCAAAATGGAGGCTCGCATTGATGGAAACTGATTTCTTAGTTGTGCAATGACCCTGAATTCGCCAAGAAAGACTGGGGCTGCCAGGCTGGGTGTTAGGAAGCCCGGGGACAGAGACGGGTGTGGATGGAGGAGGGATGTGAGAACAGCGATTCCCAAGTGTGATCACCCTGCAGACCTGCCCGAAGCGGCTTTTAGAAGGACCAGTTTCCAGAGAAAACTCCCAGAGATTTTGGGTCAACAGGTCTAGGGTGAGGCCTCGCCAGCTTCTAGAACATTCTATGACACAGCCATTTGAGCTCCATAAGAAAAGTTACAGAGGGGTGAAGCACAGCAACAGTCCAGAGAACAGGGAGCACCTTCAAAGTCCTTTAGCTTGCACGCTGCGCTCACACATCCACCGTGTGACTGTGTAGCATACAACCTTGGAAGGGAGCCTTCATTATTATCATTACCAAAACAAAACAAGACACAATCCCCCTCCTAACCTCCAGCCCACTCTCCCGGCAAAAGACGCCAATGAGCTAAACACCAAGAAGGACAGTCTTGAAGGTGAGGTCTGACACGAAGGGGAGGCAGCTAGCCAGAGTATGGCCCCCCGTGGAGAAAAGGAGGCAAAACAGATAGATACTGGTTGACAGTAGCAGGTAGGTGCCATGTAGAGAGGACCCCGGATGAAGTGCAAAGCAGCTAACTTGGATCTGCTTTCCCAGCGGTTGCCCTCCCTTGGTCACCAACTCATCTCCCACAAGTAACTTCTTTGCCTGACGTGACTAGTTCTTAGATCCATTTGGGTCCTGTTTCCGCTGAGGAGATAGCACCGCCTGGTGTGGGGAGGCCTCGGTTCTTACATGCTGTGGCACGATGTAGGAATCTCCACGAAATTGGTATCACTCTAGACAGGAGCCCAGAGTCCCATGAAAGCGTGCGTTTGCCTGTCCCCCTGGATGGGGGCCAATGGTGAGTCATCTTAAGCTTGCTTTACTCCTGAGTTCGAATCCCAACCCCCCTACTTCTTCAATGTTGTGATTTGGGCACAGTTACCGAAATTCTCAGGACCTCATTTCCTCAACTGTAAAAATGAGGGTGATTGTGTCAAGGCAGTGCTGGGGTCAGGACTGAGTACGAATAAAAGGAGGCTCAGTGGCACCTAGCAGTTGTCCCGTAAAAGTTCGCTGTTGGGCTCTTCTTAGTTTAAGGTTTTCAAAATCTTCCTTTTCTGCTCCTTCCCTTCCCTTGTCTTCTCCCTGCCTCTCCTTCCCAAATCCCCATCCTGTCCTGTCTCTTCTCTACCTGAGCTCCCTCCCTCTGCTGCTCTTTCTCTCCCTCCTGTCTTCCTTCCTCTCTCCACCTCCTTTCCTCTTTCCCCTTCTTTCTCACCTCCTCTTTCTTTGCCCCTCATGTTCCTCTCTTCCTATCTCCCTCACCTACCGCCCCACCCTTCTCATACCCACCTTCTTTTTTTAAGATTTATTTTATTGTTTGAGAGAAGAGGGTGGAAAGGGGGGAGGGCCCAGAGCCGTCCCCATAGTTGTACATCATTCGTTGTGACATGGTTTCATTGCACACAGGTGGATGTGGGGCCATGCAGGGTGGGAACTGAACTGGGGGCCTCCCGCCTGGGAGACGAGAAGCTTCACCACCAACCCAGCAGTTACCAGTGGCGCCACAGTACAGCACGTGGGTGTGCGCAGGCTGGGGCCGGCATTCACTCCCTGGACCTCGCAGCTGCAAGGCAGGCGCTTAACCGGCTGAGCCATCCCAGCATCGCCTCGTACCCACGCTCTTGCCAAGACATCTGAGAGCTCACACTGGGTGTGTGAAGGGCACTCGCTGAAGGTAAATTGCATTGTGTGCTCAGTGGGAGAGGAGCCATTTCTGTTAGTCAATAGCACACAAACTGCTCTTGTAGTCTTCTGAGGGGCACTGAGAGCTTGCCACACACTTCACCCTGGAACGCAAGTTCCTCTGCCACCTTCTTCATCTCGGAGGGTGTTTGAACATGCCCGTCTGCCCCTGGCTCTTCCAAGTGCTCTCTGATGTTTGCATGTTCTGTCTCTACCCCTGCCCACCCGCTCCCTCTCCCATCTCCCCTTGCTTCTCTCTTTTGCATCGTTCCACAGGCTCCCTGTCTTTTTCCTCTTGTTTCTGATTTGCAAAATGGCCCGTTTCCCCCTCTATTCTCCAAGTGCGTTTTCTCGAGCAGCCTGCAATATCTCTTCCCTGTCACTGTAAAAGCTTTTTCATCCCCATCCGGAGCCATTTTCCCCGATCATTTTTCTCTGTGAGATCACAGACATGAACCCGTGTGGTTTGTAGCTGTCAACACTCCCCCCAGAAAAGAGAGCAACTTCTTAAAACTTGCACCTCAATTTGGGGACCCATCAGGAGCTGACCCACACAGGGTGGAACCCCACCAACTGGCCCCAATGGGCCAAGTCTACGCTGAGATCTTGGGGAAGGAAACGGAAAAGCACTGAGTAGGTGTGTTTCTTTCCTTCACAAGACAGATGGGTGGGTGGGGTAAGTCGGCCAAGATGGCTTTTCTCAAGTGGTTCTTTCTCTACAGTTTCCTTTAAGGAGGAAGGAAACAGAACTACTATCTGATGACAGAACAGAGAGTCCGTCAGTTGTCTGGGCACTTTTCCTGGGGTGGAAGGGCATGCACAAGGAACCCATTGTCAAAACAGTGGAGTCCCCCACAATAGTCACAAAGAAAGGTGGATGTGAGTTTAGAATTAAAAAAAAGAAAAGCAATATTTTATCCTGTAGCTTCAGGCCTATAAGAAAAAAAATAAGTAAGTCATATCAATAAAACTGCTTGTGGTGCAGAATTTCTGCCTCCTTTCTCTACAATGGGATTTGGCACATGAGTCCCCTGCCTGGGGGGACAGAGGGCCATCTCGCCCTCCTGTCTGAGCTGTCCTCAGCAGAGTCTCAGGCAAGGATTCAAGTGCACGCAGTTTGAGGATGGGGCTGGTCCTGGGTATGTGGGGTGGGGCAGGGTGAGTGAGAAGGGACAGAACAGGGGAAGCCCAGACGGCTCAGCGGGTTAAGTGCTCACTTTGCAGCCCCGGGGACCAAGGATCGAATCCCAGCCCAGGCCCATGTGGACCCACATGCTGAACTGGGGTGTGCTTCCCATGTGGGAGGCCCCCAGCCTGGTTCCTGCCCTGCACGGCCCCTGCCCACCTGTGTGGAATGAAACCATGTGGAAAACTGATGATGCACCACTATGGAGACTGCTCTGGGCCCTCCCCCTTCTCTGTCTCTCCCTGCCTCTGTTGCTCTCTGTCTCTATCAAGAACAATACAGTAAATCTTTTTAAAAAAGAAAAGAAAGGGGCAAAGGGAACCCATGAAGGGTTCGTTGTCGAGTCACACAGCACTGCCTGCAACTGTGCTCGGCCCACTGGCAGCTCCAGACACAGCCTTCTCCCCACTGAGAACTGAGAGGTTGGGAGGTGTGCCCACAGACTCCATCCATCATTTGTTGAGGAATGCTTCCAGGACGCAACTCCCCAAGCCTCTCCTGCTCGCCCTGTGACAGACCGAGCATGTCCTTACACCCCGCCAGCCCCCTGCAGAGAGGCAGGGTGCTCCCACCAGCACCTCTGAATTCACAGTTGAGTGCTAAGGGGTGATGGCAGCGTCCCAACCACATCCGCACTTGGCCTGTGCCCCTCATTCTTCCTGCTCGAGACCCCAGGAAGGCGGGGGAGGGCAGCAAACTTGTATCTCTAAAGAGCCAGACAGCACGTATTTTAGGCTTTGTAACCAGGTCTCCGTTGCAGCTACTGAATTCTGCGGCTGTTAGTGGGGCCGGACTGGGACAAATTGTTAAAAATCGGGACTGTCCCACCAAAAGCAGGACGTCTGGTCACCCTACCCTAGGCCCTCCAACCCTCCACACCCCTTCAGAACACTTATCACAGAAGTAGTGGCATCAATAACAGTGTGATTAGTTGTTTAGCGTGTGTCTCCCTCCCCGGCATGTGAGCTCCAATCAGCTAGCAGGCCTGTTCAGTCTACTTCCTTGGAGCCAGGGATCTTTCCCCTCCTCATCTCCCCCGGGCCTCACGGGCTCAGCCAGCTCTCCGCAACAGCCTCTGATGGGTCGTCCTGGATGTCACTCCTCTGCTGAAAAGCATTCAGCAGCTCCCTGCACCTTCATGACAACGTCCAAACTTCTAAGAGCCGGTCCAGCCCCCGATCCTCACCAGCTTCCTTTGCTTCCACCATGCTGACCCACTGAATGAGGCCTCCCTTTCTGCTAGTGCCAACATCAGATCCCATGCTGGCTCCCCTGAGAGGCCTTCTAGGCTCCTCGCCCCACAGTACCCTTTGTCTCGGTTAGCTCTCAGCACCAGGGACCTCCACAGCCCCCCAGTCTCATGTTTCTTAGACTGTGTCACAGGGTTAGACAGGTCGTCGATCACGGTCCGCCGGTGAAGAGCCTAGCAATTTGGGGTGAGCATTTGGATAATAAAGTAAATCGCCAGTGGACAGTGAGCCTTGGAGAAGTAGCCCTTGCCCTGAAAAAGCCTGCTCAGGCCTGCTGTATAACAACCGACTATTTACCTGATTGTCCTTTCTTAGACTAGGAACTCCCCCAGACCAGGAGCCAAGCACTTAACACCCAGCACCCAGCACCGTGCCAGTGCTCAGTAAGCATCTGGTAAATGATCAGAAGCCCTTGGCACACCTGTCCTGTAGTTTCTACTATGACAGGCAGGAGAACTTGAGTGGTCTCTGGACTACCTGACATTTGGAAGCAGCAAAGATGGAGAAAAGGGGGTCTTACCCAAAAAGTAGTGCTATCTCCACCTGCCTTTTTTCTCTAGTGGCAGCTCTTTGGTTGTCACCAACCTCAGAAAGCCACAGTCCCAAACTCGCAGACCTCTCACCCCCACCCCCTCTGTCCCACAAGCCCCAACACGTGACCAAACAGCAGTACGGCCCCTGAGGTCAGGGGCGCAGGGCGTCACACTCAGGCCCTCAGCTCTGTCCTAGCTCCAGGAGCATAAGGGACCCGTCACAGGCCTCTACCTCGTCTTTTCTTCCGAAATCCCTAGGAAACAGAGGGATGAGCTGAGATGGGCCTACAAGCCAAGGGCAGGAGATGGGGGGCCGGCCGCAGGAGGGGCTCCCTGGCGTGAAGGGGTTCTGGCCTTTTGCTGCTGCAGCATCATCCAGACAGAGGGACGCTGGGGGGCTTGTTCCTCCCAGCCCTTGCCTCACTCCGAAAGGACCCCTTAGGGATTGCTTCCATACGTGAGGACAACTCCTGCCCCCAGTGTGCACACACGTGCACACACCTACACACACTCAACACACACACACAGCCCTTCTCGGCCCCATACATTTCCTGCTCCAGCTCCAGGCAGCCAGCTGTACCGTCACTTTTATGATTGCACATAATTCATATTCAAACAAACTCTGACTCACCAGAGACACAGACAGAAAACACTACCAGAGTGGAACGCCGCCGCTCACTGGTCTGCTTTCCCCCTTGCGGGCATCTTTCAGTCCAAAGAGGAGTGGGCCCAGCACGGGCAGAAGTCAGGGACCACCGTGCTAAGAAACAGTAGGTCAGCGCCACGCGGGGGTGGCCTTCCTGGACCCCGAAGGAGGCTCTTCCATTGGAGTGTCAGCTCTTTCCTGTCCCTGGAACCTTCTGTTCTCAGGGACGCTATTGCTCTCTGTGGTGAAGGGCTCCATAGCTGGCCATCAGGAGCATCTGGAGAAGTGGGGCTTGTGGGCGGGCATGGCTCTGTGACTTGATGGAGGCCTGGCCTTTCTGGCAAAACATCGTCAGGCAGTGGACACTGTGTTGGAAATGCCCACCTTACAAACTCAGACCTCATCCCCAGTAAATCCGAATTTCTCTGAGACCAGGGGCAGAGCTGAGGTCTGCCTTTTTTTATTTATACGTCACATGACACGAGTTCGGCTACCCACGCGTCTTCACATGGTCTTCCCTCGTGTGCACCTGGGCACTCTTCTCATAAAGACACCAATCCTATTGGATGAGAACCCATCCAATGACCTTATTTTCACTGAATCACCTCTTTTAAGGCTCTATCCCCAAATACAGTCACGTTCTGAGGTGCATGACACCAGGACTTGAACACACTAATCAAGCGCATTCCAGCTCCTGACCACCATAACCACTCATCAGCAGTTGCTTGTCTGAACTTCGGCTAGGTGGGTGAGAGCTGTCTTCCCTGTTGGACTGCGCCCCATCCCCACTCCCCCTAGAGAGGAGACAGGCCTAAGTGGAACCAAGTTCGTCTTAGGATAGAGTATGTGATAAGGCCAAGGGGTCAAATCAGAGCCATAGTGTGGGGAGAGCTCGGGATGCTAGGGACGGGTCTTAGAATGACTCTAATACATGTTATGATCCTTTTGCTTAAGGATACTAGAATTCACTTCATAGGTTGTGGAGAGTATTACATAAGCACAGAGCATAACACGGTGCCCAGTGCAATGGAGACCTTCAAATATTGCTGACCTTCTGTATCTCAGGAGGGATATACTGAACACTGTTACACAAAATATCAGTGTTCCCTCTGGCCATGACGGCATAGGCTGGACCGAGGTGGGGACAGAAACCACTGGGTTAATACAGATCAGGGAATACAGAAGAGGAAACATTCAAGAGAAACCTGAAGGAAGAAACCATGTAGGGACAGTGTGGGTTTGAGAGAATGATAAAAGACAGTGATCAGAGTTGACCCCACGGTCTTAGAGCTGGCTTAGGGGAGCATGGTGCATTGGACAAGACACGGGAGCTGGAGAGGGAGGGAGGGGGTGGGTGCCCATGAACTTCACAGAGGTCCTGCTGAAGGAGTGGGGGAGGGGGTCTGGACCCCCAGCCAAGGAACAGCTGAGACAGCTGCTCCAGCCGTTCTGTCCCCTGGGGCCTCTCCTGGACTTTGAACCATCCACCTTCGTGCCCATGGGACACCCCTGGGGCCTGTGCCTTGTCGTTTAAGCCGTTGTTACTGATGGCGATGACTTCCGGTCCTGTGTGCCCTTGTGGGCCAGGACGTGAGACCTGAGACAGAGGACTCTGTTTCCAGTCCCCACCCCACCCCCCGGCCCCCACCTCCAGTCCTTTCCTTGACAAAGAAAACAGTGTATTCGCAGCTGACTTACAGACCTGCTGTCCCATCGTCCAAGAGGAGAGCAACGCAAATTCCTATGCTGGAGCGCTGCTCTGGCTAACTGCCCTTGGGGAGCAGGATGTCCCTGGGCCGCTACTGTTGATTTCAGGCTTGTAGGACCTCAAATGCTTGACTTCACACGCTCGTTTTGCCTGCTTGAGAAGCAATCTAACGTAAACAGGGAGAAAAGGCCAGAACACTGGCCGATGGGTTTTCAGGTGGCAGGAGTCCATCCTGACTCCCTGACCAGGGAGTTCTTTCTCATATGAGAAGGAGGTGCAAGTGTGAGGCAGTTTATTTCTTGATCATCAAATGGCATCGGACCCTCTGGGACCCATGGGAATCATCCCGTCATTCAGGGACACCTTCCCGAGGTCCATCAATCCCCTGGTTCACTCTCCGCTTACTCGGCCAAGTGACCCATGTAGCATTGCAGGAGGGTGACAGGCAAGAGAAGCAGTGTGTGTGAATGGCCCCCAGGAAGAGAACTGTGTTCCCAGGGGAAGCAAGAAGAGGGGGGCTCTGGCCCTGGGTGCAAGGGCTCCTGGGAAACAATCCCATAGAAAGCTCGTCGCTGTGACCAAGAGCAAGGGCTTATGAGCAGTTGTGGAAAGGAGTCTCTTCTCTCGGGAAGACTTTCTAAAGTGCTGCGAGGACTTTGTGGAAGACTGGTTTGGGTTAGAGCGTTAGGAAATGGAGGCACTACACCTGGAGCTGGCAAAGGCTGAGGACCCTAGAGCCCAGCTCCAAGAGGAAATGCAGGCTGGAGCCGCTGTGAGGCACACTGTAGGTGCTGGCTTCAAATAGAGAGATCGAGGGAACAAAACAGAGCATGGGAAAAGCCCAGCTGTAGACTCGGGGGGATGGTCCCTGATAAAGGGTGGTCAGGGCAGTGGGGAGAGGGTGAGGTATTCAATAAATGCTGCCGGGCAACTGGCTAGACATTTGGGAAGAAAACAGAAACATTACACCGGATCTCTTCCGCACTCCTTAAGCCAGAACGAATCCTACCTGGATGGAAGGTAGACAGATGAAACCATAAAACAAGAGAAAAAGTATTGTGTGTGTGTGTGTGTGTGTGTGTGTGTGTGTGTGTGTGCACCTGTGTGTGTGCGCTCAAAGTCAGAGGCTAAAAAATAATCTGTGAAAAAGTATTTGTAACACAAATGACAAAGGGCTAATTTCTTTCATTTTTCATTGAGTCAGAAGAGAGTTCTTGCAATTCATTAAGGGAAAAGAGTGCTTAAAAATTCAATAAAGAAACAAAGCTCTCATGCTCCAGTAGAAAAGTGTGCAGAGGACATTCACAATAAAAGAAAACATAGCTAATAAACATATCAAAAGATGAACCACTTCAGTCATTGAGGAAAAGCAAGCTAAAACATGGCTGATATTTTGTTTAATCTGTCAGACAAGGGAAGATTAAAAGTGTGATTATCTCTGCATGCCCTTGTGGACAAGGTTATAGCGAGCTACTCAGCTTCATGTACTTTCAGTGAGAGAGTAGAACGAGGTAGGACACCTTTGAAGGCTGATTTGGCCATTACTATATAAGTCTTAAATCCACAAGTCATTCAATAAGAATTTTATTTCTAGGGATTGAAACTATTGTGCACATATTGGATGTGTACACAAAGACACATATACAGGACGTCCTTGGCTTTGTCCCTGCGAGGAACTCGATGGGACATAAATGCCCTTTAATGTGATAATAGTTTTTGGAAATCATAGTACAACCATTCACTGAATTACCAGGGAGGTAATATTAAAATGAATAAAGTCAGTCCACACGTTCCAGTTCTTTTCTCTTTCTGTGTAGCAAGACACCCCAAAATGTAGGCGCTTAGAACAAAAGCTACCCTGTACTGTCGTTCATGGTTCTGTGGCGTGGCTGGTTCAGTCCACTGGGTCATGTTCTCTGTCCGGTTTCACTGGGTTGCTGCAGTCAGCTGAAGGCTCCCCAGGGCTGGAGGCCCCACGGTCACTCCCCGGCCAGCCATCTGTGCTGGCCATTGACTGGGAGGCCAGCGTGTGCGTTTGGCCGGTGCCTCAGTTGTCCTCCGTGGCGTCTCCGTGTGACATGGGCTTCTCCCAGCGTGGCGGCTGACTGCACCAGGAAGCATCCCAAGGCTCGGAAAGCAAAAGCAGCATCTCCCGCAAGGTTTTGTCTCCGAAGCATCACTTCCTCCATGTTCTGTGGCCGAGTGGCAAAGTCTTTGTGGCCGTCTGTCATCCCCCACAGTGTGTTTTCCACTTAGAGCCATACACATATCTACACGTGCATGTGCATATGTGCACACACATGCCTGCAGATCCCTAGATATAGGGAAGGGTTCTGGAAAGAGGCACAAGGAACTGTTTATGGTTTTGGCATCAGTGGAAAAGGGCTGACCTCTTCATACTGCTTTTGTGCTTACTGTAAATATATCCTGCATTTTAATTCAAAAAACCAACCAACTTTTTTTTAAGACAACCAAACCCATGTATTGAGCCACAGCAAACTACACTCAGTGGATAAGTTATCAATTTACTGCCTACATATAAAGATTTGCCCCAAGATTCTTCCCACTCTCGTCTTTCACTTCTACCCCCAAGGAGAAAACCGTTTACAGAGGCAGCGACTGGCCAGACAGGGTGCAGGCCCTCGTCCCGACGGCATGGTTTCAGGAGGAGAGCATTGCTTCCCTGGGGCTGACAGCCCGTTCTGAACCCCATGTGCCTTCAAGGACCCCTTTCTTATTTTGTCACCAATTTTAATGTGGCGTCTAGGGTAAGCCTTGGGCTCAGTGATGGTGACGGTGCCAAAATGCCTTGCGAATACAGACGTGCGGAAGACGCCAGGGTGTCAGGCAGGTCCCGAGCTCCCACCCAGCCCGCACCTGTGAAAACCAAGGTACCTGAAAACAGAGGGCCCTGCGCATGTGCAGAGAAAGACTGAGTGAGCCACACATGCGTGTGCATGGGCACATGCACGGGGTAGGAGGCACGGCTGCCACGTGGAAGACACTGCAGAGCTAAAGCCTCAAAGCTGGAGTCACTCTCTGCCAAGACCTCTTGGCCAGACCTTCTAAGGGAGGAGGCTGGGAGCCCCTCGTCAGCTATGGCTGGTTCCGCAGTCCTTCCCAAGCCCTTGGCCTGCTGACACACACACACACACACACACACCCCTCCTCCTGGCCTCTGCTCTGTGCTGGTTTGCTCTGACTGTGAAATGAGGCAGTTGTACACATGTGTGCACATGGACATTCATGTGCACAGATGTATGCAAGCTGTGGGAATACATCACTCGGCTCTGTGTGTATGTGTGTGTGTATGTGTAAGAAGAGGCATGAGTCTGGTGGCAATCCTTCTGGAAAGATCGGCTTTGTGATTCTGGACAGTTGATGTAGCCAGTCTGGCAGACAGATCCCTTTCTCTCTCTCTCTCTCTCTCTCTCTCTCTCTCTCTCTCTCTCTCTCTCTCTCTCTCTTTCTCTCTCTCTCTCTCTCAGAAAGAAGAATGAACCTCAGTGCCCCCTGCACAGCCAGTGAAACACTGGCCCCTGAGCAGTGAGTTTAGTGGGAAGGGAGGAACCCCAGAATGCTTCCACACTCCGAGAGGGCTCCCTGTTCTCTTCCCCACCCTCCGAGAGACGGGGCTCTGGATCCACAGTGCAGACCCAGCCAGTCACAGGGTCCGGACCCTGGGGTCCCGCCGGCCTGCTGCCCAGAGCAGGTAGCTAGTTAGAGCCAGAGCCCAGATTCAAAGTCAGCTATCACTGGCCCCAAGCCCACACTCACATCCATTATGTTTTATGTATAAGCAAAGTAGGGAAGCCTGTCATTGCCCTGTTATAAAGAAAGAAATTAAAGTCTAACAAATGTTGAAGAACTTGCCCAAGGCCACGTAGCAAGTTGATGACAGGTCTAGAACCCAGGACTTAACCAGCATCGACTAGTCAAAGGGTCTTAACAAAATACATTTAAGAAAACGCTATGAATCGTTCATGTTTCCTGTATGGATGCAAAACCTGAGATATAGGCCAGAAAGAGATTAGTCCAAACTCTCCGTGATAGAATGGGGGCGTGGCTTCTCACCAGGCTGGGAGTGGGCTTCCCTGGACCCCCCAAACATCTGCCCTTCCATTTCTCTCCTCTAGCAAAGGGGTTTCTGTAGTCTTCTGCTCCCCTCTCTTCTTTATCATGCTGTAAGAATGCCTAAGCACAAGAGGACAGAAGCTACTTTTTAAAATACTCAAACCATGACTTCCCAAGGCATCTTCAGTTTCAAGATGATGGGCCGCAGGGTGACAGGTCGTGAGCTCACAGTCACAAGGAGAGGGAGCCATTGACTCAGAGCATCTAGGCCCTGCTGCTCGCTGCTGCTTACCTGAGATGTCCTTCGGTAGCGGCGTGAACAGTCCCCACTGCCTCTCCCGGCGTGACTGCGAATCCAGGAGGCCCGATGTTTCTCAGCACTTCTTGCTGATGTTTGGGATTTACGTTGAGAAATAGGTGCCTAGACCCATCACTTGTGACTTTGGCTCATCTAGGAAATCATCAGGAAGGGCTGAGGGGGGTGGTCTCACACATGCGCACACCAATCCTGCAGTCCCTTTATTGTCAAAGGTACTGCGTTCCTGAGGAATGAACCTGGTTGTTGGAAAGTGATTGAAATGCACCGAGAGAATTTCACTGTGGCTCCCTGGTTCGAATGGCCCTCTCATAACAATGCAGCGTGGTTTCTGCAAAGAGACACTATGCATACCCCGCCTTTCATTGGCTATTTGGGGATGAATGGGCTGCTGGGTTGGCTTTTATGGCTCCCGCTAAATGAAATGAATCTGGAGGCCTTAATTCTGGGCTTGTCTACACGCAGGACACAAAGCAAGGAGTCGCTAGGAAGGGCTGCGGCAGGAGGTGAGTTTAAAGGGACTGAGCTCATTAGCCCAACACCGCCAAGGAAGGTGTCAGGATGAATGCTGTGCCTGTGAAAACCTCAGGGAGATCTTAGCCCACCACAAATTGAGGTGGGAAGGACGTTGTGGGATGGGGTGGGGGTGCAGCAGAGATGTAATGTGTGGAATGGTGGGTGAACCCCACAGACAGGCTATGCCTAACCCCAGGGCTCCAGGCTGCTTCTGTAGTCAACTCCCCAGGTGCACTCAGGGACAGGGCCCAGCCAGGGGAGGGACTCATTCTGGCCAGAGGGCTAGCACACCGCTCATGGATCAGGGACAACGGCAAGAAGTCAGTCCAGGGAGACTGGCTCATGTAGCACAACTTCCTAACCTCACATAGTTTCCCAGCCCTGCCACGCGGAGGACTGATAGAAAGAAGCTAGGAGACAGGCCAGTCTGTCAGGTGACCTCATAATAGCTCAACACAAGTGGAAGGAGTACGTGTCCCTTGACGCAATTCTCTCTTCTCTGGACTGTAAATACTTTCAAGTTCATGGGAGATACTCTGTTGGTGCCTGAAGCTGGAAGAGGATTTGTAGGCATCATGACAATAACCCACATCCCTTCATTATAACCACAAACAGGTGGCTTTGGGACCTTGTGTGTGTAGATGGTAGGACCTTGTGCACAACGTGTCCGCTTTGAGTTCAGCCCTCTGGGAGCAATGTCCTTGATGTAGCATTCTCTGTACTCCTTCTTCACTAATTCTAATAACATTTCCCAAGAAGCTAGCACGTGGCAGGCACTGTGTGAGGGACAGCGTGATGCATTGATAAACCAATAAGGCATTTCCCCTGCCCTTAGGAGTTCACAGTCTAAGGACAGATGTGGACACAGAAGTTATTATATACCATAACGTATTATAATAAAAGAGAGAACAGGGTACTGTGACAGTGACAGGCTGTTGGATAAGGGAGGGTCTAGGAGGTTTTAAGAGAAGAGACTTTGGAGCTGGTTTTGAGGATAAGATGGGAGCTTGCAAGGGAGAGAGCAGGGAAGACACTCATGACAAAAGGCCCGAGCAGGAGTCAGGCCCAGTAGTTGGTGGCATTGTTCCTAGAACTGCTCATCCACCAAAAAGGAAACTCAGCCGCCAACAAGCAGCCTTCACCTAACTGCCCCGAGGCTGCAAAGCCTTTGAGCCTCACAGCAGCCCGGTGGGTCTCAGCCCCACTCTGCAGAGGAATAGAGCGTGGAGGTGTACACAACTGGTGAGCTGCGAGCTGATGGGCCAGCGGACAGCAGGGAGCTGCAGGAACCCGCATAGTCTTCTGCCACCAGAGTTGGCAGGTGTGTGGGGGCCCGGAAGGGAGGGAGGAGTGGGGGTGGGCAGCCAAGGTATTCTTTTCAGTGACGCCAAAAGGAAATGACCACCTCGTTGCAGGGTAACGGCCCCAAGTTATCATCAAGTAAAATGTATACACTCTTTTCTCTCAGACCCCAGAGACTAAGACAGAAAGGGAGGGTATGGAGAGGTCGAGGCGCCCCTCCTCTCTCCTCTAAGTGCCCTGAGCCTCACAGCCAGCAGCCACCCCTCTCAGGGCCTCCCTTCTCCCGTTCCAAGGAGCACCGTCCTTCCCGTCATCCCTGCTCCACACCACGGAAGCCACACACTCCACGAGTCTTTTCTTCCTGTACCACCCAAGGGACGACAGTGAATTCCCAAGACCTCATCCGTTCATCCGCTCCTTTCGGTTTCTGTCACCCCCGCGCTGCTTTGCACCGATGACTCACCCCCAGGCTCCCCCCCTCCCTTTGCAGCTCCCCCACGTGACACCAGATCACGTGACCCAAGGCAAAGCTTTGGCTACTTCACTCCCCACTCAAAACCATTGTCCCCCATCATGAGTGCTCCGTAAACATTGGCTGGGTGGCATGGCCTTGGGTGGGTCTACACTGCCTACTCAGTACCATGCAGATTCCCTCCGCCTGCGGGCAGAGCCTTGGACCACGCAGATCCCAAGTTACCTTTACAGCCTCCCCTGAAAGCTTGCCCTCACCCTGGCCTGCTCCACACCTCAGGGGCCATGGCTCTTCTCCACAGGGCACCTGCGGCTTTCTGCTCCACGCTGACCATGAAAGTGCTTCACATGAGAAATCACCCCAGCCCCCCACTGCTCTGGGGAAAGCGCTTCCCCTCTGCCCAAACCGCACACTTCTGAGATGAAGTCGATAAACAGTTGTACATTAAACGTCACATGTTCCTTTTGGAGGAGTTTAATGTGGCTCCGCGGCAATTTGGAATTACATGCTTGCCTCGCCTTGCGTGTCTGTCAGACACCACTGAGGAGAGAGCTGGAAATGTGTCCCACGGCGCCTCACGGGAACGCTGTGTCCGTGTTTGAGGAATGAACTGTGACATAGACGCTTTTCTTCATCCACTCGCCCTCCTGGGAGGCCAGGGTGTGCTGGTTGGACGAGGACCAGCGGCTGTGGCTGGGCCGTAACAACCTCCTGGTGAAGTTCCCCAGGCGGGTCTGCTTGTGGTTGCCCAGGGTACTGGTCTCAGGCCCCCTGCCACCTGCCCCGCCTGTCTCGCAGCCGTCCCTCCCTGTAACTAGTTAGGACCCATTTATTGGAAGATTAGGAGAGGCGAATTGGGAGCGATTTTTTACGTGAAAGCAAAAGCTGCTGATGAGTAACCTACAGGCTTCCCCAGCGCAGCGTATAAGATCACAGCCCCCTCATGCGTCCCTTTCTGTGGAACAAGGGGATGGGAAGAAGTGTGAAGCCTTTTGCATGTAAAGAGGAGGTGACGTGGGAGGGACCTGGGAGGGACCGGGAGCCTTTCCTACTGGGCTACATGCGCAGGGCTGCCTGTCTTCTCTGGGACTCACTGTGGGAGCAAGAAGAGAAGCCCAGGGCTGTTGGAGCCACTCAGCGCACTGGACTGGGACACAAGGAGGCTGTCCCCAGGCCAGCAGGGCAGAGCTGATGGCGTTGGCCACTGACACTGCCCGCCCCTCCTCACTCCAATTCTGCGCTTCCACTTGGATCCCTCTTTCTCCTCATGGGGCAGAACCCTGGATTTGACACCCCAGACACACGTATTGAAGGGATAGCCCTGAACAAACACTCTCACGCCTGCCACCTTCGGCACTCGTGGCCAGCGTCTGTCTCCACGTGGGAAATGTCACCATCAGCTGCAGCCAGTGTCTAGGAGGGTTGACCCACCAAGACAAGGAGACAGATGAAAGCACCCCAAGTGGGGGGCCCTGTGGCCCTGCCTCCTTCTGACTCCATACTAGCCTTTGAAGAGATTATAGACTTTGTAAGGTAGAGTCTTAGCGGGCCTAGGAGAGAGTTTTGGCTCTCCTGAGTGCCATTTCTTCAGGATATGTGTCAGAAGGATTCTTAAATCTTCAAAAAGCCCCTCATCTCTCCGTGAGCAGGAGAATGCGGTAGCAGTAAGGCACAGTAAAAAACCTGCTGATAGACAGATGGATGGTGTAATTATACGCAGGAGGGAGAGAGGGTGCGTTCGCTGAAATTATCAGTGTGGGCAGACAATTAGAGGCTTTTCCAGAAGATTACACTCTTCCCTCCCATCTGCGCTCCATTTAGGAGTTTTTACATTCACAATGCTATTTCCTCCTCAGCTGCGCCATTTGCCATTTCGCCCAAATTATTATTGTGCTTGACTCTGCGTTTGTTCAGCCTTCACCGGCGCCCCTGTCTTCTCTTCTCAGCACTGGCGCACGCATTGTCTCTCTGTCTCTCTGTCTCTCTCTCTCTCTCTCTCTCTCTCCCTCCCCCACCCCCATCCAGGCCCTCCCTTCTCATCCCTTTCAATCCCTTCTTCGTTCACTCTCCCTTCCTCCTACTGCCCTTGTCCCCCAGCAGAGACTTCAAAATACCTATCAAGAGCATGGCTGCTTTTCTTGTAGGCTGAGGAGGATGTGATCTAATAGGAAATAATAGGAAGACGGTCAAAGCTCTCTGCCCCTGGGAGCCACTCTGAAGTCACAGAAGAGGCTCAGCCCCTGAGAGACGAGGCTGGAGGAGCATTTAGAATCTGTGGTGTGGAGTAGCAGGAGAAAAAGAAACAGTGCTCTCTTTCCACCCAATTTTACCTGAGTTCTGGTTCCTGGGATGGGTCCAAGTCCTCTGACTTCCTCTGGGCCCAAGGTTCTAAGCCCCAGGGCCTCATTCATCATCCCTGTTCACTGCTTCAGTCATTCAGCACAGCATCCTTGAGCATTCACTGGGTCTCAGTTGCAGGACTTAACACCGGAAAGGTAGAAAAGAAGCAACATTTATTCCATGTCTGCTCTGAGTCAGGGTCTGAGGAAGGGCCCTCGGCAAGTCGGAGACATTGTCTTCACCTTGCAGACAGAAAAGAGGCCCCAGAGTGAGCTCCTTGCCCAAGTCAGAGGCTCCTGATCTCTGGCTCCAAGGCCAGTGGTCTTTCCACTAGCGCCTTGGTCCTAGGACGTTTGAGGATGTCCCCGCCCTCTAGTCGTCATCTTCTGGGTGAGCAGGTACATCATTACATGAGTGAGGAGGGCCACCCGCCAGCCAGGGAACACAGGCCTTCAGGAGCCAGGAGGGAGAAGTGACCAGAACAGGAGCCTGGAGGGCGAGGAGAAGGCAGGGAAGGGCGTTCTGGGGTGTAAGGCAGGAGCTGACCCTGCTGTATGCAGTCTTTCTCTGTCCAGCCCTTTCTGGTACGTGATACCATCCAATCCTCAGGGCTATCCTTGAATAGTCGTCACTGTCCCCATAACACAAATGAAGAAACTGAGACTCAGGGAGAATGAGTCCCTCGCCTAGAGCGACATCGGCAGCCAGGACCCGAGCTTGCACCCCGTGCTCCAGCCCTCCGTCTCGGGAAAGCTGCAGTGTGTTGAAGCACTGGGCAAGACTGAAGGTGCCCAGCACGTGGTGCAAGCAGCGGGCCCAGCAGAATCATGAGGTTCTGAGGCAGAAAAGCAGCCCGATGTCGCCTCACCAAGGGCCTTAGTCACCATTCCTGTGGCCATGCGACACCTTCACAGAGTTCAAGTTGTGATATGTGGATTTGCAAAGCCTGGCAGTTGTGTGGGAGCCAGCCAGGCGGGAGAGCCCGCCCGGAAGGGGGAGATGGGTTGGAAGGCAGGTCCAGAGGTCAAGGTCAGAGGTGACATGCTTGATGAAAAGCTGTGGGTGTGGAGGGAGGATTGAGGATATGATTAAACGGTGGGGGTGGGGGAGAAGCAGTAGTCGAGGATAACTCAGAAATTACAGCCTAAGAAATGAGATGGTTGGTATTGCCATTAACCACGCTAGAGACTCAAGGAGGAGAGGGTTCAGGGAAAAGCGGGGGGAGGACAAATTAACCCAGAAGGAAGCTTTGGGCCATCAAGGGTTTTTCAGCTAAGGCGTCTGAGGAAGCAGCAGTGTCAGGGAATTGGGGTTGTTGCTGTGAATTAGAGATCATTTCACTCCTTCCCCACCAAAAATAAGTTCAAAATCAACTTTCCCAGGGGTGCAATGCTACATGTGGCCATATGTTTGCATGTCGCCATGGGAAAAGGCAGATTCTCCAGGATTCAGAACTGCCTCTCCCAGCTTCCTGCCCCTCGGGGTCTCTGTCCCAGCCCCCCACGCCACCCCCTTTGCAGAACCATGAATGCCCACAGACAGACGCAGAAACACCCCACACCAAGGAATCGGTTTGGCCGTCGTCAGCATTCCCTGACTCCCGACTCGGAAGGTGAGCAGTGGCCAACACAGCTGGCTGCTAAAGGACTCAAGAGCCAGGGGACATACATGCTTCTGAAGGAGTTTGCTGAGCTTCGAGTGATAGCACGCAGTGACAAGGGGCATGGGGCGGAGCCTTGGAAAGTGTGGAGGGCCTGATGCCAACTATACCAGCCAAATGGAATTCAGGCTGCAACAGGCCATAGAGACTTGCAGGTAGGTGGGCCCAAAGCTAATCCCAATGGCTTTTAGGTCTTTGTGCAAAGATACCATCAAATAATGGGCTGCCGCAGGGCCAGGAATCGGGAAACCTCATTGTAGTTCTCACTTAGACACTAACTTTGTGACCTTGGGCAAATCACTTCCTCTCTCTGAGCCTCAGATCCCTTTCAGCTCTAATATGTTATAGGTCTGATTTCTCTGATCACACAAACGAGAGAAACCCCAGAAACATGGATGAATTAACACAAGCTTGTCCAACCCACGGCCCACGGGCCACAGGCGTCCCGGGACGGCTTTGAATGCAGCCCAACACAAATTCGTAAAGTTTTTTAAAACACTATGAGGTATTTTTTTCCATTTCTTTTAGCTCATTAGCTATCGTTCGTGTTAGTGTATTTGATGTGTGGCCCAAGACAGTTCTTCCAATGTGGCCCAGGGAAGCCACAAGGTTGTACACCCCTGAATTAAAGCAAGGATTGGCAAACATTTTCTGGAAGGGGCCAGATAGTAAATATTTTCAGCTGTGTAGGTTATACGGTCTCTTTCACAAGGCTTTGGTCACCCAAAAGCCACTGCTGACCGAACACAAATAGTCTTGAGCAGAGGTGAGCACAGCGTTACCTACTCCTCCGTCTTAACCGGAAGGAAGTCATCATTTACTGTTATTAACCAGCTCTGTTCCAGATGTAAGATAACGTGGCTCATCCATAGGTAGCTCACTGTTCTAAGGTCTCACTGCTTAGAGTGGAACCTGAAAGAAACCTCAAAGACTTCGCAGGGCATACCCCATGTCCAGCCCCCAAATGGCAGATCCTTCTTTGTTGGAAGCCTGGGTCGCCCCTGCACGCACCCCGCACCCACCCTGAGCTAACACACCTGAGCAATCGTTCCCTACATTTCCCTTGCTGCTTCTGCGGTAGTTTCTTTTTCTACTTTCAAATATCGTGGAGCGGGATGCTGACACAATCAGACTGAATCCTCAGTCCAGACAGCCCCACAGCCAGGGGAGACACAACTCCGGCACACACACGCTGGGACACAACGGAAAAGCGCAATTCACTTTAAATAGATTCCCATAAATAAGCCATAAAAAGGGAGCAGGCGTTTGCAGTGAGCGTTTCCAAGGTTTGATGAGCTAGGAGTTCGGACTTGGGGGAAACAAAGAGCCTTTTTCATTATTTCACCATCCCTGCAATTTTCTTTTACTGCCTGACAACTTTGAAAGGGAAAAACGCGTGTGGCTCCTGAGGGACAGTGCCTGCGCTCCCGTCGCCTGCTGCAGCCTGTCAGCCTCAACTTCCCAATTGTCCCAGTGTGGCTTGGTAAGCTGTGCCTCCGCCCCTCTCTGCCCTCCTCCCTGCCCGGCCTGCCCTAGGGCTCTGTCCATCTGTCGATGAATGGGTAAAGATGTCCTCAAGTTTCAAGGGTCCCAGAGATGAGGGAGGCAGACCGCGAATGGATTCAGGGCAGGGGCAGGACCAGGACACTGAGAGGAGAGAATTTGAGTTTTATACGGTGCATCTGGATGGGAAGGAGAGGGGCAGCCCCGGCCAGGATCTGGTCAGAACCACCTCCTTTTTCTTTCTCTCCTTTGCAAATACACCTGATTTGAAATGCTGCGACTCTGATGTGTGCATGCGTGATGTGTGTGTGTGTGTGTGTGTGTGTGTGTGTGTGTGTGTGTGTGTGTGTGTATGCTCATGAATAAAGAAACACACATTTCCAGTGTGTTTGGAACCTAGGGCAGTCTCCATAGCTGCATGTCATTAGTTTTCCACATAGTTTCATTCCACAAGTGGGCATGGGGTTTCACAGGGCACAAACCAGACCGGGGGGCTCCCACATGGAGCTCACCCCAGTGAGAACCGAACTGGGGACACACCACAGTTCAGTACATGGGTCTGCGTGGGCCAGGGCCAGGATTCGATCCTCAGACCCCGGGGCTGCAAACAAGTGAGCACTCTACCCACTGAGCCATCCTGGCTTCCCAGGACCCAGCTGTAGGTCATGGGGAGCAGGGCCTTGTCACTGCCAAATAGATAATCCAATTGCGTAGGATCAAGAGGGGAATGTCATCTATGGGTAAGTGAGCCAATCTGTGAATTCATAAGATGCTCCTAAATCCAATATGAGCCAATAAGTTTCATAACCTCTTTAATAAGCAATCAATAAGCATTCAAATCTTTTTTCACTCAAAATGCTGCCCTAATTATTGCCCAACGACCAAAGAGAAGGGACTTAGAAGGGACTGTAGCTTCCGCCCCCTGCCAGTCTCTTTCCTCCATGCAAAGACTCAGTACCATGTGACTCCAAGGGTTTCTTCAGTCCAGCTGAGGGCCATCAGCAAGGTTTTGATCTGTGGCCTTGCTCTACTTCATGAGGGCCAGTGACCTGGGCTGAGACACACTTGAACTGAATGTCACCACTAAGCACACACTCACATCTCTAGTCCACATGTGGCTCTTTGTGTTTGTTCACTTATGTATTTCTTTGGGAAGACAGAGGTGCTAGGCAAGGTTATTTATTATGTTGGAGTTTGGGGAATTGAGGGTGACAGTTCTTAAAACACTGAATGGAAACTGAGATCTCATGAATATTTGGTGGTAATTTAGTGACCACTTGTAGTATGGCCCCTATATTGTTGTGTTTTCGGGGCAGGGGTTGTTTTTAATTATAGTAAAAAAAAACCAACGTAAAATTTACCATCTTAACCATTTCCAACTGCATAGTTCAGTAGTGTTATACACAGTCACACTGTTATGAAACAGATCTCCAAAACTTTTTCATCTTGAAAAAGTGAAACTCTGAACTCATAACAACTCTCCCTTTTTCTCACCCCCAGTGCCTGGTAACAACCATTCTACTTTCTACTTCCATGAAGTTGACTACTTTAGATACCTCATATAAGCAGAATCAGGCAATATTTAATCTTTAGTGACTAACTTATTTCACTCAGCATAATGTCCTCCTGGTTTATCCATGTCAGAGTTTCCTTTTGAAGGCTGCATAGTATTCCACCATCTGTATTTTATTTATCCCTTCATTGGTTGGTGGACACTTGGGAAGTTCCACCTCTTGGCTATTGTGAGTAAGGTTGCTATGAACATGACTGCGCAAATATCTCTTCAAGCCCCTGCTTTCAACTCTTTTCGACATGCCCAGAAGTGGGATTGCTAGATCATATGGTGATTCTATATTTTATTTTTTTGAAAATCCTCTATGCTGTTTTCCATAGCAATTGTACCATTTTACATTCCCACCAGCAGTGCACAAAAGTTCCAATTTCTCCACATCCTTGCCAACACTACATTTTCTGGTTGTCTTCATAGTGGCCATCCTAATGAGTGTGAGGTGCTGTCTCGTTGATTTGCATCTCTCCACATAATTGATGACGTGGGGGAACTTTTCATATGCTTGATTGGCATTTATATATCTTCTTTGGAGAAATATTCAAGTTCTTGGTCCATTTTTTAATAGATTACTTGATTTTTTGTTTTAATTGGGGTTATTTGATAGTTTGCGGTTTTTGTTACATTTATGTATTTTAATATGGTAATAAATGTGCATTTAATCACCAGGAAATGAGAAAGTGAGAGCATTGATGTCAGTCTGTGTGGTAGCACCACGTTTCTCTGCCCAAGTAACTAAGCTCACCCTTGAATCTTACGTTTGTCATGGCCTTGCTTTCTTTCCTTTTTTTCAAATAAAGTTTTATTGCAGATACATATTTTCTTTAAAAATAATATTTCGATTGGGATTTATTTAAACTTATACAATGTGTATCAGGCGATATTTATTATTTGGGGGCCTCCCTGTTTACTCAAATTCTACTACAAGGACTAATGCATACTATTCCCATGTAGCTATTGTTCTTTCATTTTGACTGAGATTTATTATTTCACGATATGCCCGTACCACAATATCTTCCTCCGTTGTCCTATGAGAGTACATTGGTTTGGTTTCCAGGTTTTTGCTGCTTATGAACAGTGCTGGTAGAGCAGTCTCCTACATGTCCACTGGTGTTCGTGTCCACGCATTGCCCTTCATGTCTGTGTAGGAGTGGGATTACTGGGTGATGAGGTAGCTGAATGTTCAGTCTCCAAAGTGGCTGTACCATCTCATACCACCCGCAACACACATAAGATTCTATAAATCATTCTACCACTTGATGTGGTCGAACTTCTTCATTTTTACAGTCTGGTGGGTGACCATGCCATCTCGCTTGCCCTCGATATGCATTTTCCTGATTGTTAATGAGAGTGAACATTCCTTCATGTGCTTATTGTCCATATGTGTTTCTTTAATCAAATTAGGGACTTGTGTTCATTGAGACACCGCAAAGGAAGTAAAACATGAGTTACAAACCAGAAGGATTTGTTTGCCACACACGTAGCTGAGAAAAGGGTGTGAAGAATATATAGAAGAGGAGGGAAACTCACTTGATAGAAAACGGGCAAGAGAAATGGCAGTCATCTCACAGAAAATCCGCTGTTATTACTGTTAGCCCTGAGGATGTGTTTGTGTTTGTAACACCAGCTGGTCATAGAGTGGGGTTTTCTTCACATCAAATGGAAACTTCTTTTAGTGTTGACACAACTTCCTACGGCTTTGTCCTTAGCCAGTCAAAGGATTAGTCTGAAAAGCCTACCACCTCCTCCATTGCCAGCTGGAGAATTCATCTGGGTCCAGCAAAGGTCTTCACAGACCAAAACACCCTCACAGATGGCTGCCTAAGGACACTCGGGCCTTAGAAAAGCCTGAAACTTAAGGCCTGAGACCATCATTCTTCCCATGAGAACTGGGAAACATTTTCCCAACCAGGGCCTTTCCAGAGTATTCACAGGGCTGTGGGGATTCTTCCCATCACTATCCACGCACTGAGGAAAGAAGGACCATTTCTTTTGCCCTAAAACTGGTCTTAGACTAATGACATGAAAGATCTACATAGAAGTAATTGCTGTCAAACATTCTCTGAAGTCAAAGAACGGTTAAGTCTTGAGGCTTCGAAGGCCTTCCCTGCTGGGGTATGGGTTTCTGGTTAAGAGAAAAAAGATGGAGTGTAAGATGTCAGTAAATAAATGAACTGAGGGGAACGAATGCCATCAGCCAAGCCTTCCTTCATGGGCTTAGGAGTCAGCTGACCAGACATCCCATCTTAAATAGAACAAAAAACAATGACGTATAGGGTCAGCTTACTGATCACTTCAATTCAGGCCAGCAAGACTAGGCTGACCCTACATACCATTTGAAACAGGACCGTACCATTGTTTTCTGTCCTGTTTAAAACAGGACGTCTGATCAGCCTACTTAAGAAAAAATTTGAGAGGGAAGGTCCCCACTGCAGAAAAGCAGTGAGGCAGAGAGATAAATAGGGACTAAAATAAGAATTGGCTCATAGGCACTCGTTTCTGTTTCACTAACTAGCTTTCTAAGGTGCTACTTGCCATTTGCAGTTAATAGCAAGTGTCTTCCCATATTTATTCACTTACCTGTCAAGGGTATCTCTTCCCTGTGCAGCAGTGTGAACTCTAACTAGCAGATGATATCTTTGGTGCTAACCCATCCGTCCTAGGGCATCCTCTGCTGAGACCCCAGGGAGCCCCAGAGAAGTGACAGGCAGACAGGTAGCTGGTTGCATGGACTCAAAGCACAGCTGACTAAAAGCTGGATCCTTGTGATGGAAGCTACCGGAGGGATGGGCTAACAAGAGATCTTCTCCCATCTCCAAGCTGGGTTTGGATGGAATCATTAGACATAGCTCCCTGAGGAACTCCCTTTGTCCAGGGCAGACAAAGCTAGGGGACAAGATGGGCAGTTGGAGAATCTGAAGCTCCTCCTTCACGACATAGGAAACAAAGTCTTTGGAGCTTGAAGAGGCTGGAGCCACCTGGCCTGTCATCTGTACATGACAGGAAGATGTTCAACGGTTTCCAAACTGGGTGAAATGTGCAAGAGGCTCATCTCCCACGGGACTCCTTCTCCCCAACCTCGAAATGGAGCAGTTCCTATACCACAGACTGCTCTCAGAGGCCACTGGCAGAACCAACCTACTGGCTCTTCTGAAAATCATCTTAAAACTATTTCTAGGATTTTTTCCAGTTACTAAAACAGCAAATCACGGATTGTTGACATTTCCAGCAGGATCCCACAGAGGGTCAGTTTATGATATGGTGAAATTTGGGCAGGTCATGCTCAATATACATCATCACCTCTCTCTCTCTCTCTCTCTCTCTCTCTCTCTCTCTCTCTCTCTCCACCCCACCACACGCGCGCATGCGCACACATGCGCACACATGTGCACACAAATACACACTTCTACACAGCCAGCCAACAAAAACAAGATTGGGACCAGAAAAAGAACCTCCTGTCAACCATTTCCTTGCCTTTATCTCCTCCTTCCTCATTAGCTTCCCACTCCTCTTTGGGGCCTGGGAGCTCTAGGTAGTTAGTGTTCGATGTTATTAAGCAAAACTTTCCTGTGACAACCACTATGTCACCTCTGAGTCCTTCAGCATTGAAAGAGACAAGAACAGAACTTATAAAATACACACATTTCCTTCCTTACAGGAAACTGGGACAGCAACGGAGCTTCTAAACTACACACTGTCCTCTTTACAGAAAATTGACACTCTATATTCAAAGCAAGTAACAACAATTCCTTCCTTTATTGTTTAATTATGAGCTGATGCAGCCAAGATTAAAGCCCCAACCAATCTAGGTCTCAAAAATGCCAATCATTCTCTGAGGAAAGCTGAGGCTGACTCTCTCCTTTTATTATATTTGTTATGACTTTAGTTTGTTCAGCGGTAAATGCAATATTGACATTTAGAACTCCTAGGGAAAAAAAAGAAAGAAAGAAAGAAAAAAGGCAACTAAAACATCACTAGCTTCAAATATTTGAACAGTACTGGAGGCCATGATGCCTCCTCCCTCTCTTTTTAATTTTATTTCTCCTCCCCGCTTCCTAACATTTCCACAGAGGCACGTCTTCCTGTCATCCACGTATTTCCAATCAATATCTCTCATGTACAGCACACATGCAATCACGTCCTAAATGGAAAAGCACGTTATTGGATGCACTCGTCCAGGTAACCTGACGGTGGCCAGAGCTGGGTGAAAAGGTAGCCAGACCACAGAAAAGGGACAGGTGGCTGAAGAATGCCCTGGACGTTACTAATGGACAGGGTTGGAGGTAATGCCCAGAAGCCAAGTTACTTCTGTCTTAAAGCCCAAATTAATTTAGGCTTCTCAGTATTGACTTAGTAGCCGAGGCAGGAGTTGTTCTTAAAGTGATGCATCTCCTTCCCCTTGACATTTCCACAAATAAAATTCTTTTTTTTTTTTTTGGTGTATCTTTTTTTTTTTTTTTTTTTTTATTTGACAGAGAGAGAGAGAGAGAGAGATACAGAGAGAGAACTGAACTGGAGGAACTCCCCAGTTCAGCACATGGGTCCTCACGGGCCGGGGCCGGGGCCGGGATTCGATCCTTGGTCCCTGCCACTGCAAAGTGAGTGCTCAACCCACTGAGCCATCCCGGCTTCCCCCATAAATAAAATTCTTGATCTCTCAAGATGTAACTCATGCCCAGGATAGCTTTTATGGGCATCAAACCCCTTATTTTATTTTCCTAGATGGTTCTTTTTTTCTCTCATTTGGGGAGTGGAAGGGCCTGTCCCAGGCAGGAGTGGCATCTGTGAGCCCAGCCTGGGCCTCTCCGGCCTGCTTGTCCCACCGTTATGCCACTTGTCCCCTCCCTGGCCACAATCCACTGGCTTTCCAGCTCGCTCATGAGACTGAGCACTTTGGGTCAGAGACCTTGTAGCATGCATCTTTGTATCCCCAACATTCAGAACAATGTCCGGCATGTAGGGACAATGTACGTTTGTTGAATTAAACAATGAAAAACAAATTGCATCAGTGAATGAATGAATCAATTAATTTATCAGTGCGGTGAGCATGGAAGAGATGGTAGCAGGAAACTGCCCCCAGGACCCTGGAAAACCTGCTTGGAGCTTATAGGAAATTCTGTAATTCCTACCCCCTCCCAACCCCCGACCCCCATATTGTTTCCAGAACTGGCAACTCCAAGCAGCTGGGGTAATTCCTAGAAGCTTTGGTTTGTCTTCCTGTGACTTGCCCACACCAGAGCTTCCAACTGGGTGAGACTGCCCTATTTCCAAGGTCTGATGACACAAAAATAAAAATATGGTTTCAATAACTTCAGGCTGGGGAAATTCAAGGCTATTATGTGAAGGGGTGTGTGTGTGTGTGTGTGAATTCTTTCTTCTCTGTGCTGATCTGGGAGATGTTTTTGATGCAAATGGCCCAAGTCAGGGCAACTCCGTGAATTAGCTTTCTCAAGAAAGCCAGGAGAGAAAATGATGACAAGCTCATAGCCTGACACAGAGCAGGGCTCAGCAAATGTTGGAGAGAACACGGTCTACATTAATTAGCTCCCTGCCTGACTGTTTCATGCAGCCATTCATGAACTTGAGCCCTTTTCGGTGTGCCCTGAGGTTAGACGCGCCCTAACTACATCTGAGACCTTTCCTCTGGCCCCTCCTCCCTTGAATCCCACCTCCAGCCACTCAGGTTTGTTTGGGGTTTTTTTGCAATTTTAGGAATGCTTTGCTTGGTTGGGCCCACTAGCTTTTGACTGTGATGTTGCTCAATGCGACCTTTCCCCTATTACCATCTACTTGACAACTCTTACTTATCTTTCAAAATGTAGCTTAGGGTCACCAGCCCAGGAAACTGTCCCTCACTGCCTGCCCTGGTCAGTGTCCCCCGGCCCCATGCCATCATAGCAGCCAGCACCATCTCGCCCACAACCCTCAGCACTTGGGAGTCCCTTGGTCTTCGCCTTCCTTCTGTTGGTTGGTAAGTTTCCTGAGACTACAATCACATCCTTTGTCTTCGTAGCCCAGCACCGAGCACACGGCCTAGAATGATCCATCAATGTTTACTAATGTGCTAGAATTAGTGGAAGGATACGAAACACTGTAAACAGTCTGGAGATAACCTAGGAGCTGTATAACCCTAGGAAACCTGCCTCTCAGCATAAACCATACGGGAGAATATATTGGCAGATCAATGGACTGTGTGTGAGGGGGAGGTCAAAGTGAGACAGAAAGCGCAGACCCCTGCCAACGACCTTATGGAGTCAGGGGCTTGACTCAAACCCCAGGCATAGTGCCCACCAAGCCAGAGCAGGGAACCATTCCTTGGGTCCAGGAGGCGTGAGAACAAGAATGCATCGAATGCAGGTAGAGGCATGATGGGAATGGGAGTGAGGAGCTCACAGGAGGACTAGATTCAGCTCTGATCAGGCACATGATGCTGTGGAAAGAGGCTAGCATGAAGCAAAAGGCTTGCGTGGAAAAGGCTCGCGTGGTCCCTGACCCCAGTGAGTTTGCCATCTGATCCCAAGTGTAGAAAGAAGCAGCTCTGGAAGCTACCGCTGTGGGATGGTGTGTGGGCAGCTGCTCAGAACAGCCACGATGCTGCCAACGGCATTCACCGTCAAAGCAAGAGATCAAAATGAGATGGAAACGACCTGTCACAGCATTTTAATTCAGCCATTGTATTTTGGAATGTTTTAATTAACATTTATCTGTTACCATTCTGACTACAATCCTGAGACGTGCCAAGCCTGCCCTGGCAGGAAGGAGAGAGAGGAGGCATAGGCCTCATAATCAAAATAATTATTAATTTAATCTCATTAAGTATAGATTATTAGTTATTGTTGCTATTATTATGCTCTGGGGCCAGCCCCCTGTTCCTGAACCAGTCTCCTCGGCTTGTGTGGAGGTGGGACACCTGCGAAATCCTCTCACAAGGTAGCCACACCTCCCCTTCCCATAGAATTACTACCCCCCACCCTCTCCTTCGGGAAATTCTTCTGCACAAAATCTGTGTTGTGCTGGGTTGAGAGAGAAGTTCTGCTTTAGGCTGTGCTCCCCCTCCTTCCTCCGTGCAGAGCTGAACTCCTGCCTAAGCTCTGGGGGGGGGGGAGTGCGACCCCTGAGGACACCTCCCCCATCTTGACTGCACTGCGCTTATGTGCAGGGCCTGCTGCCCTCTAGTCCGTGAACCTCGTGAAGAGACGCTCCCTTTCTTTCATCTTTGTGGTTCCTCCAGCTTCTCTTCCCATCCCAGTGACTGCAGGAGTGTGGGTCTAATGCTTCAATCTTGGAAGAAGGGAGGAAGCAGGGAAGGAAAGAGAGAGGAAGAGAGAAGAAGGAGGAGGGAGACTGATAAATGCAGACAGCCCTGGCCTGGGCCGGCAACTTCTCCATCTTCTAATGCCACGTGCACGCATGAACAACTGGCTCTCTCTCTCCACTCTTGGTCGGTGTAAATGACTAATAAATATCAAAGTGATTAGGTGGCCTTTATAAGCTTCAGTGCCTACCAGGATAACAATAAGTCACTCTGACATCATCAGTGCCTTCTTGGAAAATGTAAACAAAAGAAGAGGCCTACCTGAAGACATGAATTTAATCCTAAAGTGTTTTCTCTTCTTTGATCATCAGTGTGTAAAGTTAGATGTGCCTGGGAGGGGATCAAAGGGTTCTGAGCCCCATTCCCACGTGTGTGGGGGGTTTTTTCCTATAATGCTAACAGTTCTCCAACACCTGCTGGATGGCCTAAAATGTAGCTCCATCCTGACCCTTTCTACCAGAGATGGTTTCAGATTCCACAGGTTAAGGGCTCAGTCCCACGAGACTGCCCCCCACTTCAATCACAAGTAGTAGGTGGCCAGGTGACCCACAACTTCAGTCTGACTTGGCTACAGATTGGAGGTTCCCACGACCCCCTCCTTGGATTGGATTAATTTGCTAGGGTGATTTGCAAAGTGCAAAGAAACCCTTACTTACGTTCATCAGTTTATTAAAGGGCATGATAGAGAACAGATGAGCTGCCCTTCTCCCTGCCTATGATAATGGGGTGGGGCTGAAAATCCCTCTAATCATGACTGGGTCTTTCAGGTGACCAGCACTCACCCAGGAGCCCACCCAGAGTCGCCTCATTAGAACAAAAGACACCCCTGTCACCCAGGAAATCACAAGTGTTTCAGGAGACCTGTGACAGGAACCAGGGACAGAGACCAATACATATTTTTTATTATCTCACAGGGACATTCATCAAAATACTGAAGGGACACAAGGGGTCAGATGAAGTCACAGAATACTGGACACGGTTCACAGGGACGGTTTCTCTAATATTCCTCAGAGCCCTGAGGTTTCATGAAAGTACCTGAGAAGCCCATTGGCGGTGGGATGAGCCAGATGAACTAGGAAATTTTACTTCCATGTGTTCGTATGTAACAGTTCTTTGATTAGAGCTAATTTGTGAAAAGAATCCTGCTGTTTAAAAGTGCAGCCACTTTGAAACCCCTGGTCTAGTGCAACTCCCTCTTTCAGAGCAGAGGCACTGGGTCCCCAAGGTTGGAGGAGTCTCACAGCCGGCTGGCAGGTCTGGGCTGGGGTTCCGTGTCGGCCAACTCCGGCCCTGGCTCCCCCCACCGCATCACCCACACTTCCTGCCCCTGTGCCCACCACACTCAGCATCCTGTCTCAGGGCTCCGAGCAGCCTGCTGGAGGGGGTCTCCTGAGATAAAGCCCCTCTGGCCAAGTGTCAGGCTCAGCTCAGCGCCCAGCTGTCAGCGGACAAGCCACGCCGGGTGACCTGCCTTCAGCCTGAAGAGTCAGGCCCAGAGCCGCACTCTGGAAAGGGCCTCTGCGGCCACACCCTTCGCCGTCTCTGAAGGGGGCCAGGCAGGAGTCACCTCCTCACGCCCAGAGACCATCTAGTCTGCGGTCTGGCCCGTGCTTCGAGAACGCGTCTTGTTCCTTCTCCATAAGCAAGTTCACGTCCTGAGAGGGAGGAGGCTGCCGGTCCCACCAAGTGGGGCCTAACGGGAGACTTCCATGGCTCATAGACGCAATGAAGAGGCTGGTGTCAGCACACTTACTTGTAACTCCTGAGCGTCAGGCCCACAGTCCTCAGAAGGGTTGAGTACTAAGTACACAGTACTAAGAATGCTTTAGCTCCCCGGTGCTTGGCCTCTGTGCACTGCCTCTCACGCCCGCCGCATGCTGACAGCATTATGGATGGTGACCCCCTCAGTCCTCTTTCAGACAGGCTCCATGTGCTTCCCATAGAGCAGACAGGAAACAGGCTTCAGAGGGCTGGTGACCTGCCTAGGTCACCCAGAGACCCTGTGTGTAAAAAGACTGGGCCCTCCCCAAACCTAGCTCCAAGGGGGATCATGCAGTGTTTCCCCTTGTGGACTCCCACCATTTTGGGGTGACTTTCCTGATGTCCCCTAGTCTGTCCCACTTGCAGACTGTCAAACTATCCATATATGCCAATACTTGAGAATCCCACTTCTGCCTCCCAGCTCAGGCCACGCCCTTGAAGGTTGTAGCTCCAACCATTCTTAGCCCAAGTTCAGGGTCGGAAAATTTGGACCACAGTTCCCATGTGATATAAATCAAAGAGCTTGACATTGATTCTCAGCTCTAAAAATACCTCGTGGAAAGATACCTGAAATTCTATCGTGACTTCTATTCCTCCATTTTTATTTTTAATCTGAAACATTAACCCCTCTTACTGTATTTTGTGACTCAGTTGACCAGATGTCCTATCCTCTCTGAGACCCCATCACTCAGACATATGGCTGCTCATCTGTGGGGAAAGGACCTGAGCGAGGAGTGGGAGAAAAAACCAACATTGACAGAAGACCTGCTCCTTGTCACTAGGCCCTGGGCCAGGCATGTGAATGCCCATCCCGTTTAATCTGCACCACAGCCTAGGGAGGGGTCCCATTGTACAGATGAGGACAAAGTGACTCAGTGAGGATGCAATCCTTGTCCGATGTAGCCCAGCTAGAAAGAGGAGAAAGTGACCGTGGTGGTGGATAGGAAGCTGCACATTCGAGACATAGTTTAGACCCAGAAGCTCGTGATTTTGAATCCTGCAGGGCCCATAGACCGGGACGCAGAACTGGGCACACACTCCACACTAGATGTGCGACCCCCACTGTTCTTTCAGCCGCGTCCCTCAGGTGTCCTTTTCGGCGGTTGAAGTGAGCGAGGAGTATTTTATTGCTTTACATCCAATCATAGATAACATAGAACTTTAAACCTGGAAACAACTGTGCAGATTTAGTCCAATCTTGACATCTGGTCTCCTGGTTCCCAATCTAATATTTTCTTTCTTCCTACTAGATTGTGTGATGTTTAAAATCTAATGCATAAGAAAACATTCTGAAAAACCTTTCTGTTGCATGATTTCATTTTCTTTTTTTTTAGTGCATTTGGTTTGCTTGTAATGTATTTCTTGTCTCTCAGGACTTGGGATTCTGAAAGGCAGATTCCTCAAGAATACTGATCCATTATTATTAGCCTTGCAGTTGCCCTGAAATGAAATACAAAGGGAATGAGATTAAGGTTAAGAGAAATGTAATTAAACAAATATTGACTGAGCACCTACTATGTGTGAGGTACTGTGCTTACTCCAGTTGCACAGCGTGAGCATCGGCCTCCAGGTTAATAAGGCTTCTGTGTGCATGTGTGTGTGTGTGTGTGTGTGTGTGCACATGCATATTCCCATAAGCACACATGTGGGCAAATTATTGCCCCCTCAGTTCCCCAGTTTTCCCAGGGGAAACTGAAATGACCGAATCTCCATAAACCGCCTTCCTCATGAGCAACCTTGGAAATAAGTCTTATTTACAAATATTTCATCAACCCACCCACCTCAAGCCTCACATTCCCCTAATGACTGTAGGCTATGGCATGAATAAAACACAGAGTAATTTCCTTCTACCAGGCATCCATCATCACTTTCCTGGGCAGATAGGCATGTGATTCAGTGCCAGGCTGCTCACTGAGGTGTTATGGAATGTCTGCAAATTCTGAACACAGAAACCCACGACCTATGGGCTTGGACCCTAGTTAGCCTGTCTAGGGAAAGCGTAAGCTCCACCCAGGCAGGGAAAAGCATACGTTGGGTAGCTCCTGACATTACTTCTCATGTTTTACCACCTGGGAGGGAGTTGCAAGTCCCTTTAGTCATTGCTGCAGGAAAACGTTTTGACACGTACTCTCGTACATCATGACGGAGGTGAGTTACCCAAATGCACACATTTGCCTTAGCCGCTTTCATTTACTACCCTTTAAATTATTTCTCAGCCTTGCAAATCTTGCTGTGACAGACAGAGCAGGGGGAAACCACTAAGTGTTCGTTTTTTCATATAATATATTCCAATCCTGTTATGTCGTGCTGCTGAAGGTAATATTTCTGGCATTCATTTAATGAAATTGACATTGATGAATGGTTAATTATACAAATTACATTCATATTAAATCCCCTAGAATCGGCGCCTGAAATTTTCCTAGCTATGGGCTTCTTATGGTTGATACCTTTTTCTTTTTTCTTTTTTCTTTTTTTTGCTGAGTATCTCCTCTGTTGGTTGCTATAAGACTCGCTCTGCATATTTTTCCTCCTCTAAGAAACTTTGAAAAGCATTAAAAATCCCCTAGTTAAGGCAATTACTGCAGATAAGTTAATCTTCATGGGATGTTTAAACCCCAGTTCTTGCATATGTTTATTCTGAGGATTCCCCCCTCTCTAGACAGTCTCTGCCCTGGAGGTGATATGGCAGGGAGGTGAAACGGCTCTCCCTGCTGAATAATGGCCTATGGGGCTGGGAGGAGAGAGATAACCACCTGTGTGGCCAACTCTTTCCACTGGCTGCTGGCTATATATATCTTAGAGGAGTTGATGTGTGTTGGAATAACGGAAGAGGATCAATAAATGGCCCCTCGTACACTAAATATCATTGGCTGACACATGTTAACAATGAAGAACCCTCTTTTTTGCCTTTTCACTGGGGAATAGAAGGATGAATCATATTCATTAAGAGACCATCTTTTGCTATTACCCTAGCTGGTCACAAAAGCAACAGATACTTCCGGCATATCTGCTGTGGAGCTGGCACTGAGTTGGCACCTCAGGGAATTGGGAACAGTCTCAAGTAGTTCACGCGCTTTGGGGAAATCTGTATCAGAGAAAAATTGCAAACTTGGATTATTCCCTGCAACTTGGAGAGGCAACAAAAGTGTTGCTAAGAGAAGCAGACCCAGTATTCAAAGCCATCTTCACCTTTCTCAGTTGTCAACTGCCATGGAAGAAGCCGCTTTGTGCCCTGTCCACACAAGCCGTGAGGTGGGCTCGGCTGGAGTCTTCTCACACGAGTGCTCTCTCTGCATCCAGGTTACTCTCTGACCATCCAGTTGGCTGGGGCAGGTTAGGTTATTTGACTAACTCTGACCTGTAAATCAATGTGGTTTGTTTGGACTATTGGTGGTAGGTTGGGGCGGCGCTTAGTGTGCAATGACAAGTCACCAGTTAGACTGAAGTTCATCCTAGTTCCGTGGGTCATATAGAAAAGCCTCTTGATTTAGCTGAATACTGTTAAGCAATCAGACTCTATGTGACATTCATTCCCATACACCGGTGCTCAAGTGATCCATCTAGGGTGTCACAGAGTATAATGATCAGCAGTAACTCTAGAGTCAGAAAGACTTGGGTTCAAATCCAGGCCCTGCTATTTCCTAGCTGTGTGACCTTAATACACTTAAAGGAGGTAATAATAGCACCTGCTTCAAGGAATGTTGTTGAATGAAGCTCCAAAATGAGGCATGCACATGGGACACAATAAGTGGGAGCCATTTATATTATTTGGGAAGATCTTTTCAGCTACAAGTAACACAATCCCTTCTGACTTTGGCTGAAACCAAAGGACATGTATTGTTTGCTTAACAAAAACCCAGGTGTAGATGGTCTCAAGGTTGGTCCACCAGCTGAGTAATGTAATCAAGAATCCAGGTTCCCCCTATTTTACTATTCTACCATCCATACCATGTTACTTTTTTTAAGATGTCTTTTTTAAATAGATTTTAATTTTAGAAGAATTTTAGACTCACAGCAAAATTGAGTAGAAGATACAGAAGTTTCCCATATACCCCCTGTCCCTGTCCCTGTCCATGCACAGCCTTTCCTCTTATTAATATCTGAAAGTTATCTTGTCATCCTCATATTCACAAGATGGCTGCCAAACATCCAGGCATCACAGCATGGGTCTGCATTTTTTCAGATTGCAAAATATCTTTCCTAGAAATAGCTCAGCAGATTTTCTCCTTATGTCTCATAGGTTAGAATACGGCCATCTGCCAAGTTCTTCGCCAGGGGGTGGGTAAGGTAGAAGGACATTTCAAGTGGCATTTGAGTAGCTGTATCATTATTATCATCTAATTCAGCCTCCCACCTTCTTGTCTCTGTAGTGAGATTAGGCCTAGCCATCCTTCTTCCTACTGATTAGAGGGTGTGTGGCCACGTGTGCAGGCTTTGCCACTCTCTGGCCTGAAGGCATGGGAATGAGACAGAGGACAGCAGAAGGATCCTTTGCTCCTTGAGCTCATTTGCTTCTGAAAGGTCACTAGAAGCCATTCTCATTTAAGCTGCAAGGGGTCTGACTCCCCTGCCCCCTAACCCAGGAAGAAAAACCCTTCTCATTTCATCTCCTGGCCTCAGATGCTTTACCCGTCTGTGCTGGAGTGGGTGTGCGCAATCACATATTACTAGTTTTAATTGTGTAGCGCGGGGGGAGATGAGCAGTATTAATTTGGTGCTGTAAGCTCAAAGACTGAAGGTAATAAATAGACTATTAAGTTAACCAAGTTTTCAGCTCCACGAGTGAAAGCTGCCATCTATCTTGTGTGGTTTGCTGCATGCTTCATTACCAAATGTAACCGTACTCAAAAAATATGCCTTATCCCCTATAATGAGATGATAAGTTCCCCGCGGAGCCCTGCTTCTGAAAGTCCAGGAAGCCAGAGCATGCAGATTGGTGTCTATCAGTGTCCCAGAGCCTGACACGGAGGCTGATGACAGGGCAGAGCTTGGCAGTGACCAAACCCTGCATAGTCTGGTCCAGAACATTCTGCCACTCAGACCACTGCCCCTCTCTCCCCGTCTTGGAGGAGCTGTAAGAGAGGGCAATTTTCTCAACTCCTGGACAAGCACCACCTTGTTCCTGGAACGAGCCCACCCCACTCTGTTCCAGCAGGTTCTACAGGACTTGTTTTGGGAGAGCCCTCACACAAGTCACTAGTCGATTGTCTGTCACCTCTTGCCCCTCCAGACCTTCTGCAGCACTTGGGACAAAACAACTCAGTGACTATCTGCAGCCAGGCAGAAGAGGGGGCCCACCCCAGCACTATTGCTCACTGTCTCGGGGGCCTTGAACGAGGCATTTGATCGCTCTGACTTTGGTTCTCTCATCTGTACGATGGGGCTAATGAGGCTGCCTTTCTGGAGCGATGGAGAGAACTCGGTGAGCACCCAGCACTGTGCTTAATATTGATATTCTTCCTCCAGAAGGAACAATATTATCGGATGGGATAATGAAATCTTTAAAAGTTACGGCAAACCACACATTACAGTATACTCTCATTTAACCGGCATTCATGCCAGATAAACATAGTAGTTGTTTTTTTTTCCGGTTGCTTGAGTTCCAGTTAACAAAGAGCCTACTGGATATTTCATTCATATGAAATGTCCAGCACAGCAAACTCTACACACAGGAAGTAATTTAGTGGTTGCCTAGGGCTGGGGAAAAGGGGTGAGGGCTGCATCTAAAGGAATAGGGAGGTGATAGCCAAAGGGTATAGGGTTTCTTTCTGGGGTGACAAAAATGTTCTAGCAGGGACTGGGGCGGTGGTCATACATATCTGTGAATCTACTGAAAACCATTGCATTATGCAAGGGTGAGTTGTATGATATGAGGACTAGATCTCAGTGCACTATTAAAAATCAGCTCTAATGAACATCAAACATTGCGTAGCAAAAGTGGTATCGTATGGTGGCAGCACTGGGGTGCATATGAGGAGACATATCTCGGGTCCCCGGCCACATCAGAGTGCCTTGAATTTGAGAACTCAAAGGCCCCTCAGAATATGCACCCCCAGGCTATCAGGGGCAGTTCTTTAGAGAACTCTATGGCCAAAGAGTCTACACAGTTCTACTTGGATGTCCCCCAAACCACCCCAAACCAAATCTGTCACCCTGTCCCTTTCTCACACTCTGTCTCCTGCTGGGTTTCTCATTCTGGTGTTAACATCAGCATCTCAAACCACAAGCATGGGGCCAAGCCCCCACCCCCTTTTCCTGTCAGTCCCCAAGGCAGTTCCATTCTGCCTACTAAGTCGCTTCCCTTCCTTGCTCGGATGAGCGCGGTGGCTCCTCAGTGGTCTCCAAGCTTCCAGTCTCTCATGAATCCATTACCACTCAGCGGCTGAGGTGATCATTCCGCTGCTTCAAACGGCTTCCCATTGCCTACAAAATCAAGTTCAAATTCCCATGCTTGGCTCACAGCACCTTTCATGAACTGACCCCATTAGCTCATCTCTTTGTCCCTCACTACCACCTTGACCAGCTCGCAGGCAGCCACGAAGCAAGCTCTTTGTTCTAAGGAGTGGCAAAGGCAGACAGTAGGCATTGGGATGCCCCAGGCTTACATGCTGGTGATTGACCATTTTATACCCCCCGCCCTCAACTAGAGAAAAATGGTCTAGTACTGAACCCAAAAGCTTTAATCCTAGGATGTCAGACTTCCCTCTCTACTCTCCTAACCCCCATGTGAAAGCAGGTATCAGCCAACGCTAAATGGTTTTCATCGTAGCCTAAGTCCAAAATTGTGGGTTTTTAAAATATAGAATCGAGCCACAATTATTAATATGCCCAGTATATAATCACAGAGCAATGCAAGGAAGGCCCAGCCCATTAGGTCAAACATGCTGAGTACTGTGGAATAGCAGAAATCCATTTCTAAGGACAGAACAGTCACTGGAAACATAAAAGTTTAGGTCATTGGCTCAGTTGGATTTGATTATATGAGGCTGGTGTGTAGATAAAGGCCTTAAAGCTGGGATGGCGTGTTTAAGAGATAACTGAAAGCAGCCGGAGAGGGGTGGTGCTGAAGCTATTCCCACAGACGATCTAAGAGGCCAGCCGGAGTGGGCAGCCAGCAGTCCTGGAGGTGAGAGCCTGCCACAAAAGCTGGACTTGGAAGTGACCCTGGAGCATCAGGGGCACTTTCCTGCTCTTGAGCCGTGGAAGACCCTTCTTGTGTTTACTGCTTAACATAACCTGCATGACTTCCCCAGGTGTCCTACTTTTTCTCAGGGAGAAATATAACTCACTAGATAACCTTCTCCTCAAGCCACCCAATACATAGTGCAGACAAGAGTAACAGGGTCTCATGTCTACCCAGTCGAAGGCACTGGCCAGAGAAGGCAGATCAGCTGCTTGTAATAGTACCCATGGATTATGACTATCTCTTGAGTAGAAGTTAAAAATCTTGGCCCCCTAAGCAAAGCCCCTTCTGTCCTTCCACACTAACCCTTTCAAATACCTTGCCATGAAATTGGGGAGAGAAATAAAGAGAATAACTCTCCTGTTGTGGATCTCCGAGCAGTACAAGGGCTCAGGTGAAGGTCAGATTTAGGGGATGAATAAGGAAAAGGATGGGCACTGGGCCACAGGGTCCAGGTTCTGAGAGTCGTGGGATGGGGTTGGGAGCAGTACCTCGCTGAGTGGACTGAGTGTGGGCCCTCCGCATGCTGTTGACTACCCTGGCCCCTCCTTGGTACCACTGCTTTTTCCAGACCTTTCAGTATGGACCCGGGAGTTACAAACATGGGGTCGGGCACATAGTAAGTGCTCAGTAAAGGGTTTGTAAAGGCTGTGAAAACCTGGAAAAAATTACTTAGTATGCTGGTGAAATCCCATCCCTTACATTATCGCTAATGTAAATTGGAGATAAATCTCACATAGAGGTAGAAGATAAAGCCTTTGAAGTCCTTTCCATTCCTACAGAGTTCCTCAAACATTGCTCAGAAAAGAAAAATCGCCCTTTCCTGCTTTCTAGAACAGCAGTTTCCAACCGTTTAGTTTCCCTGGGCCACACTGGAAGAAGAATTGTCTTGGGCCACACCTAAAATACAATAACAGTATCTGATGATCTAAAAAAAATTAAAATTGCAAAAACAACTCGTAATGTTTTAAGAATGTTTGGGTTGGCTTCAAAGCCCTCCTGGGCCGCAGGGTGGACTTGTCTGTGCATTCCAACAGAGCCAGACCCTGCGAGCGTTGAAGGCTGGAGTTTGAAAGGGTCCTTACAGTCTTCTTGTGCAGACCTCTCCGTTAACTGGAGAGGACATGGTGGCTCAGAAAGGGTTAAGGAGCTCCCCTCAGGTCACAGAGTCCATGGCAGGGCCATGACCAGAAGTAGCTTCCTTCCCAGAGAAGCCTTCAAAAAGATGAGCAATACTGGTGTACGGGGAACGTCCGGGAACAATCCAGCCATTGCTGATACAACGAAAACGGTTACACAGCTGGATACTTTATGCACAGCCCTCAAATACGAAGCTCTATGGTCCTTCAACCCTTCCAGTAGTTAACTCATGAAAAAGAAACCCTAAATACAGAGGGAAGAAAATCCTTACTGGTGTTTAAAGCTTCTTTAAATGCTTCTGTGAGCAGAGTGAGGATTAATTCATTTCCCAGTAGAGGAGGCTCTTACAGACCTCACCCCCAGAGTTGTGCCTGGATTGGGAGAGTATGTCAAACACTCCTCATTTTCTGCTCCGGGAAACCTCGCATAAAGGCACGCGTGTGAGGACCAAGGCCCTGCGTGCCCATTTGTTTTTCCCCTCCACAGTCCTCGTGTCAGCCCCAACTGTGGCCAACACAGATGAATTTTGGAAGCATATTAAGAAGCAATTATGGATTCCTTGCTTGTAGATGCTCCCTCCTTCCCCTTGAGTCCCAAGAATTAACATAAACTCCTTGGTTGGGAGAAGTTATCAAAATACTGTCCATCTGGATCTAATTTCCAGAGCTGCTGGGTTACAGAGTGACCAGAGGTAAAGGTCTCTTCATAAATGTTCTTCTCGGCGCCGCTGGCCTGAGCCCAAACCCCGCCTGCAAGCCTCCTGTCCTGACTAGATAACAGATGGGTTCAGCTCCGATTCTGCACACGCAGCACAGCCCTTGCTGACCCATGTCTCGCTCTGCCTGCCTCAGCCCAATGTGGCCTGTTTCCTTGAACTCCGTGTCTCTGCATCATCTGCTTCCTTGCACATCTTTGCAGGTGTGCCTATCTGAGTTAGCTGAGCGCAGCCAAAGGCCCGGTCATCCAGAGTGGCGTCTCCTTGGGCTATTCAAGGGCTTGGCTGCACCCCTCCTTTCTGATTCCAGCTGCACCTCGGAACCATTTCTGTCTCCAGCCCTTTCCCCAGAGGGTGTGGAGAGCCAGTACAGGAGGAAACGCAAGCCTGTTTATTATACTTCTTTCTAGAATTTGATGAAGGGCCAGATGACTCAAAATTGGCTTTAAAAAAAGTTTGAGACTTAAGAAAAGGTGAACACAGAGCAATTAGGACAGAAGACAGTGGTTCCAATAGAAGTGAGCGAGTGACTTACTCAGCTAGGGGAGGCCGTAAGTAAGGGAGGAACTCATTACTATAGCTACTCAGATAGAAAAGAAAATATTCTATCAGGTATCCACTAGACAGCAAATTCCCGAAGTACTCTTATAGCTGTTTGTATTATCTTTGTATCTTCCTAGCTCTTTGCTAGGAACTGAGGACAAAGATGAAATTTATTATTATTATTATTATTATTATTATTATTATTATTATTATTATTATTTCAAACCACCATTATAGTATCATATAGAATGGTTTCGCTGCCTTAGAAAAATTCCTGGTGCTTCATCTATTCAGCCATCTTCCCTACCAAGCCCCGGTAACCACTTCTCTGTTTAGCCTCCCTATACTTCTGCCTTTTCCAGTGTCACGGAAACAAAATCACACTGTCGGTAGTTTTAGACTGGCTTCTTTTACGTAGCAATGTGTATCTAAGATCCATCTGTGTTGTGGCCTGATAGCTCATTTCTTTTTATTGCCAAATAAAAAGAAATATAGCATTCCATTAGACGAATTTACCCAAGTTTGTTTATCTGCTCATCTATTGAAGGACATCTTGGTTTTGATGGTTATGAATAAAGTTGCTATAAGCATTCAATTCACATGTTTTGTGTGCACGTAAGTTTTCAGATCGGGTGGGTAAATACCTACAAGTGCATTACGTAATGGTAAAGTAAGCCTATGTTTAACTTTGTAAGAAATTTCCAAACCATCCTCCAAAGTGGCCGTGTCATTTGCATTCCTACCAACAATGAATGGGACTTTCCATTGCTCCACATTTTTGCATTATCTCATGAGCTTTTTTGACTTTAGCCATTCTAATAGGTGTACAGAAACATCTCATTGTATTTTTAATTTGCCTTCCCCTAATGACAGATGATATTGAGTAACTTTTCACATGCTTTCTTACCATCTGTATATATTTTCTGGTGAAACGTCTGTTTCAAATCTTTTGCCCATTTTTTCTTTATTTAGACCATTTGTTTTCTTTTTGTTGATCTTTAAGAGCGCTTTGTTTATTTGGTTACAAGTTCTTTATGTGATAATGTGATTTGCAAATATTTCCTGCCAGTCAGTAAATTATCTTTTCAATCTCTTAAGAGTAGCTTTAGCAAAGCAACATTTTTAATTTTAATAAATTCTAAATTCTCTTTTTTTTTTTCAGTTTCATAGATCTTGCTTTTAGGGTAGTATCTAAAAGCTCATCACCAAACCCCAGATCACATAGATTTTCTCCTATTTTCTTCTAGAAGTTTTAAGTTTTGTACTTTATGTGTAGGTCTATGATCCATTTTGAATGAATTTTTATTATCGAAAGGGTTAGGGTGTAGGATGTGTCTTGGTTCTTTTTTACATAAAGATGGCCATTTGCTTCAGCCCCATTTGTTGAAAAAATTGTCCTTTCTCCATTGTATTGCCTTTGTGCCTTTGTGAAAAAAATTCAGTTGAGGGTAGTTGTGTGGATCTATTTCTGGGCTCTGTGTTCTGTCTGTCTATTTTTTCACCAGTCCTATGCTGTCTTGATTACTGTAGCTTTACGGTGAGTCCTGAAATTGGGTAGTGTGAGTCTCCCAGCTTTGTTATTCCTTTTTAATATTGTGGTGACTATTCTAGGTCATTTGCCTTTCCATACAAATTTTAGCTTCAGTTTGCTTCTATCTACAAAACAGCTTGCTGGAATTTTTTTACTGTGATTGTCTTGACTCTATAGATACAGTTGGGAAGAATTGGCATCATAATAGTATTGAATCTTCCAATCTACAAGCATGGAATGTCTCTCCATTTGTTTAGATCTTTTTGGTTTTTGTCGTTAGATTTTTATAGATTTTCACATACAGAAATACTGTACCTATTTCATTAGGTTTATACCCAAGTACATTTGTATGTGTGTTCTCTTGTAAATAGTATTATTTTTATTTAAAACTTTAATTCTTTGTTGCTGGTATATAGGAAGGCAGTTAATTTTTTTTTAATTAACAAAATATTTTTTATTTCCTTTCATTCAGTTGTTGGTTACATCCCATAAAAGCTAAATTGTCGTCTTCAAGGGTAGGACAAAATAGGCAGCTTGCCATGATTCTGACTTCCTGGTCAAAGCAGTTAACTTCTGCATATTTGCCTTTATCTTGCAACCTTGCCGTACTTGATTATGACTTCCAGGAGTGTTCTTATAGATTCTTTGAGATTTCATTTTATACATAGACAATCATGTCATTTGTAAATAAAAATATTTCTTTTTTTCCTTCCCAAGCTGTACACATTTTTTTACTTTTACTTGTCTTATTGCACTAGCTAGGACTTCTAACACAATGCTGACTAGGGCTGGGGAGAGGGCAGAAGCATTCAGCCTCTCACGACTAAGTGTGATGGTAGCTCTGGATTTTTCTTACACTCTTCTTATTATGTTATGACAATCTCTTCCATGCCTGGTTATTTTATAGCTTTTATTATGAATAGACATTGAATATCATTAAATGCAGATTTATTTTGAAAAGATCATTTATTGTTCTTGCTATACAGGGCATGGGTTTTTAGGGGGCAAGGAAAGAGGCAAAGAAATGGGTTGGGAAGATTAATACAAGGCCCACCCAGAAGCTAATGGTGACTTGAATGGAGGTGGCGACAGTGAAGCTGAGTGAACAGATTCTGGGTATGTTTTGGATCAAGAGACAATAAGGCTTATGGCGGGAGAAGAAAAGGATGATATTGAGAGATGTTTAGATATAAGTTTTGAGCAGCTGAGTAGATGGTATTACAAGGGCCTGATAAGCCAAAGACTGGGAAAGAAGCAGATTGGGGTTGGGTGGGGGATATTACCAGTCTATTCTGAACATGTTATGGTTTTTCATAACTATGTGTCCTCCAAAATCAGATTCAAAAAGGCAGTTGAATATACAAATCTGGACTTGATCAAATAAGTCAGGGCCCGATTTATCACTTTAAAAATCATTTGTGTATCAGTGGTATTGAAAGCCTTAGCATTTCATACAATTACCTTGGGAGAAAAATTTAAAAAAACAAATTTTTTTTAAGTGAAGAAGAGGGAAAAGTCCACAGCTGAGCCCAGGAGCCCTCAAGGTTTGCCGGCTGGCTGGGTAATCTGACCCCTGGGAGGGCATGAATGAGTCAGCCGTGGAGATAGCAAGCCAGCGCCTGCCCTGCGCCTGGGGGCTGGTGCTAGGAACCATGTGTTATTTCCAACCCAGGAGTTAAAAATCTAACCACCCACAATTAACAAAGAAGCCCTTAAATACAACATAGCTATTATAAGAATTAACTAAAGCTATGGATACACTGGGGGATATGCTAATGAGTTAAAAATAGCCGGAGTTCAAGAGGGGAAGTTTCCTGAAGGAGGTAATCCAATATCTGAAAGCGATCAGGCCAGCTCCCAGGGAGGGAGAAGGACCTTGTCAGCCTTGGAAATCACTGGGGGGAGAACAGCTTGCCTCGGGCCAGGACTCTAGATCCTGAGCCCCCTTTTCACTTTCATCTGTACAGCAGGTCTAGTGACTTCCATCATAGTCAGAAAAAGGAAATTCCTGCCAAAACAAACAGAAAGGCCCACAAGCCAGAGAAGAAGAACAAAGAGCAAGCAAGCGGCGTGATGGAAATTTCTTTAGTTAACTCCACACTGCAAACCTTTTGCTAGGAATCGGGCTTGGAAAATCCTAACAGGTGAATAAGCCTTCAGGACATCCCGGACCCTTCGTTCCTCCAGGACAGTGACTCGGGGGTGTACTCAGGAAGGGGAGGCTGAATTGTCATTAACTCTACGATAGCTGCACACCCATGGGAATAGAGTCTTAGCTGCACACACAAGGGTAGGGCTTTAATGTGGAGCTGAGTTATTAAAAGCCCAGGTGAGCCACCTGGGGGAATTAAATTAAAGAAAAAAATTTTTTAAAAAAATGGATGGCCTGCCAACAGCTCTTTATAGATTTAAGACAGCAAATGTCACGTTATAGGCTGGCTCTCAGCCATTATGAAAGCCCAGAAGGGGCCCTTCTGTCATCTTGGGGAGCTAGGGAGACAATAATGACGGGGACAGGAGGAAAGGCCACCAAATACAGGGCTCTTCTTTCCCAACCCCTCCACCCCGAGGAAGCTCCCCACACTTGGACAGCCAGCCAAGTGGTGGGAAAAGGGGACCAGTCTGGGGAGAGAGTAACTGAGCCTCTCTCTATAGCCAGCGGTTCTGATACGAAGCCCTCATGAGGCACTGAGGTGATTCAGAGCCAAGATTCCAGATGCCCATGATCACTGAATTGTGTGACCACGCAGTCCTGCCCCGTGCCCTGGAGAAAACAAACTCCAGGGTTTCTGTCTAGGATGCAGGGCTTCCGGGTTTTCACTGCTGTGCCCTAAGATCAGGAAACAGCCACCTCCTCAAAGCTGCCAGATCCAGAACCGCAGGTCCTGTGCTGTGTTCACAGGGTCACCGCACTTTTGCCAAATGGAGGAGGTCTCCCAAATACCGTTGGCCTCATCTGTTCTCTAAAGCAGTTTGGGGAAGCCGGGATGGCTCAGCAGGTTAGGCGCTCACTTTGCAGCCCTGGGGACCGAGGATTGAATCCCAGCCCCAGCCCATGCGGACCCACATGCTGAACTGGGGTGCGCTTCCCAGGCTGGAGGCGCCTAGTTCGGTTCTTGCCCCCTAGTTGGGCCACTGGCTCGAGGGGGCGTGCCCCCCATGCAGGAGGCCCCCAGCCCAGTTCCTGCCCTGCACGGCCTCCACCCTCCTGTGTGGAACGAAACCACGTTGAAAACCAATGACATACAACTATGGAGACTGCTCTGGGCCTTGCCCTTTCTCTCTGTCTCTCTCTGCCTCGGTCTCTCTCTATCTCTGTCAAAAACAATCAAATAACTCTTTTAAAAAAGAATAATAATAAAGCAGTGCCCCCATCAACACACACACACACCTCAGAAATGTTAGCTATGAATATCCCCCAAGAGGCCCCACGAGGGGTCTCAGAATCCAGGCGGGGTGACCACTCAGCTGGGCCAGCTTGAGGTGAGATTCTGTCTGGCAGCAGAACAGCGGGCTCGATTGTTTGTTGCGTCCTTCACGGCAGAGTAGAAGTCATTACCGCCACGACCCTGCAAGGGAAACAGGCTGTGAGGGGGCTGCACTTGTCTCTTCTCCTTCAGCCTTCCCTCCGCCTGGCACATCGGGAGTGGAAAGTTCCTCCTGGAAAGCGGGCTGCTTTTCAGACAACCCCCTTTTGCCAAACTCCGTGAACCGCATAAGCGACACCCTGCGTGCCAACAGCCCGCTCTCTCTGGCCACACAGTTGTTCCAGCAGCCACTTCCAGGCAGGCGGTCTTGATCCGAAATGTTTGTCGAGCCACATCATATCTGCCTTGTGCATACAGTACTTCTGAAGGATATTTGCTGCTGGAAAGTGTCTAGAAGTCATAGGAATGGAAATGGACTTCTGTTGTGATTGGATTCATCCGAGGCGCCTTCTCTGCTTTTACTTTGTATTATTACGTCCTGTAGCTCTCACCTCTGAAAGCTATTTCATGGAGATGGTTTGTCTGACTATCTGGAGTCGTCTGGAGCTCTTTTCCTTTTGTTCTTTTTAACTCGAAGTAATATCTTTCCCCGAAATAAGTTGGACAAAAAGATACAGAGCTATTGAATAAAATAACCTCATTCAACAAGTTTCCTAGTCACTCCAGCACCTCCTAGGACCGGCATCGGGGGTCTGAATCTCATGGGACTGGGAGGGACCCTGACCCTGAGGCTGTCAGTCAGGACCTCTCCCTCCCCAGGAACCTCTCAACAGGTTCTTTCCTATTGCAAACCCATAGCGCACACCCGGGAGCCAGCGCCACTCACTGATCAACACATAAGCTCCGGGACTGGCTCCTCACGACTATGGTCTCTGTTTTATTCTTCTGATGAAAGACCTCACAGTCAGTACAAATAAAAATGGGGAAAGCACCCCTCACCGGAGAGAACAAGAGAGCCGTGTTCAGCCATAAGTGTTACCATCACATAGCGAGAAAACCAGCTGAGTGGTAAAGAGACTGACTGACCACCAGGCTGCAGAAATCACTCAGATTGTTTTCCTGGTGCCACAGAACTGAGGAAAATGTTTCTTCGTTGTTTCTAAGTGAAGGGCATGGGTTATGGTTCAATAAGCTTTGCTGTAACTTTCTTCTCATTAGATGTTTTTCCCATCCTGGCAAATCCTTGGAAGGCTCAGTAGCCCCTGAAGAGCTCTAAGGGCCGTCAGCCCACTATTTCTCAGGAGCTGGTTATGCAGGGGATGGATCCCAAATGCTCCTTCCTTCTTCCCTTCCCCCGGTGCTCAAGCACTTCCCTGTTCACCCTCATCCTTGCAGGAAGAGGAGACAGACAGACAGACAGGAGGTGGGCCCTGAGGCTGTCTGCTAGAGCTACCATGAGGAGGCAGGATAACTTGAAATCATTTGCCAGTGAGAATTAGATTTCAGGAATTCATATTTTTTCTGGTTAACCAAGAGCCCACTCTCCTTATTTATTGTTGCTTAACGTTTCTTCACGTTCTAGAAAATAAAGTATAAATGGTTCTGAAGCAAGGGTACAAATCAGGATCTTCTGAGCAGCCCTTTCAAACTAAAAATCCCCAGATCGCCCCAAACCAGGAACTCCAATTAAGTGATAACAACAAAAACAATAGTTTATACTTACATAGCCTGAGTATAAACTATTCTAAGCCCTTTATATAAATTACCTCATGTCATTCACGTAACGGCCCTAGATGGTACATTCTATTATGGCCCCCACTTTCCAAACACAGAAATGGACACACACAGAGTTTAAGAAACCTCAGGGCCACTCAGCTGACGAGTGGCAGAGGCAGGTCCCAAGCCCATGTACATGTTTCCAAACTCTATGCTTTTCAGCACTAGGGCTTGATCATGTTTCTATCAAAATACATATCTCCTGAAATGCATACCTGGCTAAGAGCCCCTGTCCTGAAATTTATTGTAAATGTTCTCATGGGAAAATGTTTCCCATAGAGCTGGCAGGCTCAGGTGGCAAGACAGGTGTGTGGCACAAGTAGAATGCCTCCCCACACCGCTACAAGCACCATCTGCAGACAGTGTTAGCTGTACTTGGGCTTCCTTGTAATACACATGGGCTGGCTTGTCATCAGTGGTGAGGTCCCCTCAGAGAGGTCAGGGGAAGTTCACAACCATCCGACACCATCTTACAGGGACCTACTATGAGACTTAGCCTGTACTTACCATAGAGGATACAAGTTGAATAAAACATGGTGGCTGATCATCATGTGAAGGGAGGGAAGAGACACAGCCCCAAATAATCATACCGAAGGCTGTGGAAGCCTCGAGTGAGATCTCAGTGCATTCTTCTCAGAGAAAACGGGCGTTGGCTTTCAAGCTGGACGCTGAGGGGTGAGGTCCAGGGACCTGCAGGGGAAGCCGGAAAGGCATGTCTATCTCAGCCTGGACTGTCCGAGGACTAGGAACCAGTTTCGTGTGGCTGCAGCTCAGGGATGCTGTCATCAAAGCAGCCTTTGGGGGACAGCAGTAGCCTTTGGTGCACCAGTGTCCAAGGTGTTCTGCCACCCAGGGACCAACAGAGGGTGTCACTGAGCAATGACTAGCGTGCAGGTGTCCCCAGGGCTCAGCAGAGCTAGTAGGGATGGAGATGCTCAGGTTGGCTCTGATATAGGAGTGACCCCTAGAGGCTGAGGCCTGAACTCCGTCAGCCCTGCCAGCGTCCCCAGCCCCGTGAGATCCCTCCAGTCCAGTCTCACTGAGAGTCAGCCGTGGGAGGTGGGAGACGCTTTTGTCAGGGCTGAAAACATGCAGTTCACTCCATGCGGCCGCACTGGACTTCATTCTCTTCTCTTGCTTTCCTCCTTCTTATATTCATTCCCTGCCTGAGGCGTCAGACCAGGTAGGCTCTGCGTGATCCTCCTTGTACTTCACCCACTCTGTGTATAACAGGTACGGGGCATGATGCTAATGATGATGGTAAACATGCAAATGGCCCCAGCAGCAGTGCACAGCCTCTCTCTGATCTTCAGATTGGTAATAGAGGGTGGAAGGTGCATTACAGATATTCCCACTCAACTGGCTCTAAACAGCTCCAGTATTAATGGAAATTTTAATGAAAAACTAAGCCTTGATTAGGTTGCCATGCAGAATTCCCATACTTGGCAGAGTCTGCTTGATTTCCCTGGTGCCAGGGGCACAGGCTTACATGCACACACTCTCTCAGCAAATTCCCTCCACTCCAGGCCTGCGACCCCCACGTGTTCTCCCGCTGGCCTCACACTGGAGTTTTCTAGGATGGCGGTGGCGCACCAGGCTCATAATCAGAGCAGACACAGACGTTAGGGATCGTCCGGGAGCTCCAAAAGCAGAGTCCAAGCTCTCTCACCTCCTTGGGCGGCTCTGCTGGAATTGGAGCAAATAGTCCCGAGGGAGAAACCCGAGGGGCGGGTGTGTGCCCCTCCCTGCAGGGCAGCCCTGGGGGGGCCCTCCCCAGGAACCAGCTTCCCAGGAAACAGAGGCATTCGCTCCCAAGAGACTTTTTTCATTACGACAGGCTGCTCCATCTATCCTAATGGAGTGGAAACTGGCACGTCCCTCGGGAGAGCCGGGGTTGTAGAGAGAAGCAGTCAGTGGCTGTGTCTTGTTCACGACACACATGCTGTGGGACTTCCTGCGCGGCCCCTCCCCGCGTGGCGCCCTCCTCACGGGGCCCCCATCCATCCCTCCGATGGATACACTTCCTGCTCCTCAGCAGCGCCCTGGCTGCTCCCCACAGCGCCTCTGCCCAGGAGAGGGCTCTATCCATGAAGAAGACGCAGAGAGATGGAAGGAAGCAAACCAGGACGTGGGAAGTGAGACGCTACCCTCTAGACAGCTCAGGACCCAGCTGTGCAGAACAGCTGGCGTGCAGGGGATACACTGGTCTCTTCTTGTTCCCCGGCCCCGAAGCCCCTTCCTTGGGCCGCACACTCCACTTGGCCGTGTCTGACATCCCCTCGTTCTCCTTTCTGGCGTCTTGGGTGACCAATGAGCAGATGCCCCGAAGTCATTTCTAGCTGTTAGGGTAACGGGTCTCGGTCAGAGCTGTGGGTCTTCCTTGTGTTCATCCTTAAGGCTCCTGCTCACCAGTGACCTGACTCCTCCATGATTCAAGATGGGAACACCGATTTTCCTGGGTGACAGTACTTTTCAGAGGGGAAGAGCGAGCACCGCTCTCACCTTTGAGAGCTGGCTGCGAAAATACGGCGCAGGGAAAATCAATCTTTCACCTCTCCTCTCGACAGACTTTAGGCTCTCTTTGTTTCTCCCTCTTCCTCTTTCCTTCCTGCACCCACCTTGCCCACCCCCACTGCCATTTATCTCCTGGTGTCCTAGAAAGATGGCAGATGCTGGTTCAGAGACTGGGTTTGGTCCTCAGCTCTGCTTCACCCACATCACAGTGCTTCTGCTCAAGCTGTCTCAGCCCAGTGTGCACACAGACTCCCCCAGGATCTTTGAAAGATTACTCCCATGTGGGAGCCCACCTCAGATAAGTTACCTTAGAATTGTTGGAGGTGGAGTCTGGGTACCTGTGTTTTGTATGCCCCGCCCCCCAGGGGAAGCTCATGTGCTGCGAGCGGTAAAAACCACTGTCCAGCCCACACCAGAGACGCCTCAGCGCTGTCTGTGTGGTCTTCACAGTCCACGTGCTCCGGTTCTGACAGGGACAAGGAGCAGCTAGTGACCTGGCAGAAATAGACTCAGCAGAGTGTCTGGCTGATAGGGGGACCCACTGCAAAGACCCCACAGGTGCACATTAACCTGTGACAGAGGCCTTCCAACCCTTGCAAGTAATGTACCACCTCCTTCAATTACCTTTCAACCCTGGTGATGAATTTCTCATTATTTGGGACAGACCACGGAATTGTCCAAGTTGTCCAGGACGTTCTTCATGCAAAAGGCCACTCGCATGCCTGTGTGGCTATAGCAACTGTTCTCTTTGTGATAAACAGCCTACAACCCAACAATACTTATCAGAGCCCCACACGAGGTGTGACCCACCACTGGTCCCTATTTATTCTGAGACAGGGTCTGTGCCATTTGGGAGCTTATGTCATAAGAAAAATGACACCATCCAACCCTAGTTCCTGAGAAGGCAGTTACCACTTCGTGCTGTCTTTTTTTCTTAGTATGTTTTGGTTTGGAGATTTATTTGGGGTGTTTCCCAGGATGTTAAATGACAGAAGAGAGTGGCTGTGACACATAAACATCGGTGCTTTCTCCAGCGTCTGGGTTCTAGACAGCATATTTCTTGCAAGCCTTTCGTCTGGTCTCAGATCATCTCCCAGTGGCCTCTATCTCATCCTTATAGGTGAAAATCATAGCAGAAGCAGCAGGTGTTGCTAGACAGCCCGGGGGAAGCCCCACCACACCTTTGCCTGGTTCTTGAAATGGTTTCATCCTTTACTACCAAGCCTCACCTTTCTCAGAGCCTATACATGTTCTGGCAAAGGGAAGGTATTATGGTTACTGCCTTGACAATTAGTGTGACCTCCCAAACAAGGTTGCGTTCTCTCTCTGGCTTAGGAATGATCTGGGCATTTTTTTTTATTATTGTTAAATTTAATGGGGTGACATTGGTTGGTAACAATCAGACAGTTTCCCAATGGACAACTCCACATCACATCACCCATGCATCGCATTATGTGCCCAGCTCCCAGAATCAGGTCCCCCTCCAACCCCATATATCTGGTGCCCACTCC